>NW_004624823.1:5679169-5865216 GCF_000247695.1 Heterocephalus glaber | reverse complement strand
TATATATATAAGGGCATCTGAAGCTTCATCTCAAGCAGCAATTCCACCCCTCAAGTGCACTTACCAAGGAAGGACTAGCCAGACTGCAGTGAAAATGCCAATAGAAGGGGAGACCAGAGAGCTCGCTCCGCACCCGGAGAATCAGTGCCTTTGCGACATGATCACAGGAGAAAGCAGCTGCATCGGGTTGGACACCATCTTTCAACAATGGACGAAGCAGATTATCCAAATGACAGAGAAAAGCCACAGGGGGGGCAGTCAGGCGCTTGTTCAGCTCCTAAAGAGACAGCAGTTGTAAAGAATGAGGGTACTGACAGGAAACTGACTCCTCGTCAGCAACAGCAAAAGAAAGCCCTGGTTAATGTGGGCATGAGAGGGCGAGGAGGGAGAGAAAAACACCAGAACAGGAAAGATGAAAACAAAAAGGAATCACAAAGATAGATCAAGTGGTGTACTTCACAATTCTACCTTGGCAAGATCACTTAACAGAAGGTCTGTATAGATCAAGTAATAAAGGTCACATTATCCATTATCATACATATAAAAACATTCTCTCACATACAGAGTCTCACACACACACACACACACACACATACACACACACAGTCTCTCTCACACACACACATGCACTCGAAAAGATCCCAGGACTGCAAATAAAAGTATAAAACATGGCAGGCTGAATATGCCTTATCTGAAATACCTGGGACCAGAAGTGTTTTGGATTTCCAAGGTTTTTTATTTTGGAATATATGCACAGACTGTACCAGTTGAGCAACTCTAATCCCAAAATCTAAAACCTGGATGCTCTAAAATGTGAAGCTTTTTGAGTGCTAGTACTCAAAAATTTTCAATTTTGGAACATTTTGGATTCCAGATTTTCATATTAGAGATATTCAACCTGTAACTGAAACTGTGCCAATCCAATCTGCCTTGCCAACTTACAAGCAATCGAGCTGGTTGATGTTAATGACCCCTGACCTTTGCTAGGAAAGAATCATACCCCTCCACCCCATAGCACTGCTTCTTTTCTCACTTACCTTGGCTCGCTGGCTCACCACACTAGTATCCATATGTTCATGCCACACATGCTGAAGATCCGAAACTAGCAAGGCATAGCCCTGCTTGGTGATGTAAGCCTTGGCCAACAGGGAGTTCTCAGTGAGCTGTAGCCATGCCCATGGCTGCATCAACAGGCCTTGCTCCAGTTCCTCCATCTGCAGGAAAGGCCTAATTTAGCAAAGGGTCTCCAGGGTAATGTAGGCCCGGGTGGTCATCACTCAAAACCCCTGTAGCAACTAAGCTTTTGTGACAATTCTCTTTGATAACACAGAAGGTATGCTCTCACAGTCTCCCCTTTATTGAATCAGCTGACCATCAGTCTTCCTACTTCTTGGCCACTCGTTTTTTCCCACATTAAGAGGAAAGAAAATATCTCTGGTGCATGCCTGTAATCCCAGTACTATGGGAGGCTGAGACAAGAGGATCAAAAGTTTGAGGCCAGCCCTGGCAACTTAGTGATATCATGCCTCAAAATTAAAAAAAATATAAGAAAAGGACTAGAGATTCAGCTTAGTGCAAGGCTCTGGATTTAGTCTCCAGTAATGAGGAAGGGAGAGAATGGAAGCAAAGGGAGAAAGGAGAGGGAGATGAGGAGAGGAGAGAAATTATCTTTCTTCCACAGTGGTTAAGCCATGGCATATTGGTGTTAGTATTTCTTTCTAATAATATAACTTAATATGGAATCCTAAACCATTATTGCATCCTTATCACAATTCTAATAAATACGATAATTATATCCTTCACAGAACTTTTAAAAGAGAAAAATTCTTGTGTTGTAAAACATCATAAGTCATAAGTGTCAGGACAAGAAATTCAAATTACTCAATCACTATCTAAAAACAAAGCTCTGGAAGCTCTCAAGAATTTTTTCTTTAATCTCTAAAGAGAAGTTCTCTTTTTTTTTTTTTTTTGGTACTGGGGATCGAACTCGGGTCAAAACCACTGACCTAAAGCCCCAGCCCTAAAAGAGAAGTTCTTAATCTAGAGTCTATGCATGTGAATCCTCTGAAATTATATAATTTGAGAGGGGAGCCAGGAATTGAACTCAGAGCCTCACACTTGCCAGGCAGGCACTGTGCCCCTGAGCTATATCCCCAGCTTTTTTTTTTTTGGTACCAGGGATCGAACTTGGGACCTTGTGCTTACAAGGCAGCCTGCAGAACCACTGAGCTAAATCCCTGGCCCTATCCTTGGCTTTGGGGGGGGGGGCGCTAGGCATGTTGGTGCATACCCATAATTCCAGCACTCTGATAGTCTGAAGTAGGAGGATTGAGAGTTCAAACCCAGCCTGGACAACTTAGCAAGACCCTGTCTCAAAATATAAAACAACAGCCAGGGATTTAGCTCAATGGCAATGCACCAGCCTCGCAAGCACAAGGTCCTGAGTTCCATCCACGGTACAAAAAATATATGTGTGTGTGTGTGTGTGTGTGTGTGTGTGTGTGTATAAAATAACAATGACTGTGGATAGTCAGTCATGGTGGTGCACACCTGTAATCCCAGCACTTGGGAGGCTGAGGCAGGTGGATTGCTGTGAGTTCAGGGCCAGCTTCGTCTATATAGTGAGTTCAAGACCACCTCAAACTATATAGTGAGACCTTGTATCAAAAAACAACAAAAAAATGGGTGTGGATGTAGTTCAGTGAAGGCCCTGGGTTCAATCCCCAGGAGAGGGGAGGGGCAGGGAGGGGAGGGGCAGGGAGGGGAGGGAGGGAAAAAATTTTGTGCATACATGCAAATAATTCAGAGGTCCATGGCTATCACCAAATTCTTAAAGGGACCCATGACACCAAAAAATGCTATTAAATTCTGTGGTCAGAAGCAACTGAAAACCCAAATCCCCTTTCAGCAAATGACCAGAAATTCATGACTATAAAGCACAGTACATCAAACAGGAAGAGAATTAACTTCCATTAACTCTGTGTAGCCAGGAACTTTCAGAATCCAACTTTTCTACCTGAACTGCTACCATAGCAGCCTTAACCTAACAGATACTCAGTAACTATGGGTGCTTAACAGAGAATTTAATTATTTTTCCTGTGGGTCAAAAAAAAGTAATATAATTTCCTTCATTATTCCAGGCAATAAATGCAAAATGAAGAGAAGTACTAAGAGGTGAAAATTTAGAATATAAAGACAATAATGAAGCTGTTTAAGTCTGATTTACACAATTGTTTCTAAATCGGTCTAAACCATTCTTCCAACTATAACTAGCTTTCAAGGTGTGGCCTTGGGACATTTCTTGTGACTACTGACTTGTAACTAGACAGGTGAAAAATACACAGTCGTGCCACATAAGGATATTTCAGCCAATGACAAGACTCCATATATGACAGTGGCCCCTCAGACTCTATGGATGTCTTTTTGTATCACATGCTGTATGGTGTTCACATACTGATGGTTCTCCCCTTTGCTGTTTTCCTTTGGCAAGCAAAAACACCTTTATGCAGATCTGTGGGATGTGTCTACGGGTTATGACTCTGGTAAAATAACTTGTCTGGCCCCAAGTGGAGCTGATTGAACAGCTTTATACTGTACTGAAACTGGCGCACTCCCTTGATCTGGAACCCATACAATGACAAAACATCCCCATCTTAAGCGACACATGACTGTACACGTGCTGGCTGTTACTTGCTGCAGCCTCGAAACCTTGGTTTAGAGATGGTATTTCCGTTACATTTCCCACACACTGTTCCTACAGGGTAGAAGTGGTGGCTAGGCTAGTCTTCCATGGACAAGAGTTCCTCACTGCCAAAGATCAAAATGGTACACGAAGTTGCCCAACCCTTTCATTTCCCTCAGAGGTGCTCTCAGGGTTCTCTGAAAGTCACCGAATAGATTTACTATCCTAGCCCCCCTTTTTGGAAAGTTTGAAGGGTCAGAACCCTCAAATTGATGGCTTCTGAGGGAAAAGGGTAGTTGAAAAATTGGCCAGGGGCATCTCACTCAGAGCTTCATCCACCCCATGTTCAGGCTGCTGCGGTCCCCCAGTATTGGCTTCTGTGGCTCTGCTGTCTGCCTCCTCCGTTAATCATCCTGGAACACCTGAGTTCGCTGCCCACACAGATGGATTACAAGAGCCAGAAACTGGCTGAACAGATGTTTCAGGGGATTATTCTTTTTTCTGCAACAGTTGGATTTATCTATGGGTACGTGGCCGAATAGTTCAGGTGGACTGTCTATATCGTTATGGCTGGATTTGCTTTTTCCTGTTTGCTGACACTTCCTCCACGGCCCATCTATCACCGACATCCCCTCAAATTGCTACCTGTTCAAGAGTCAGGCACAGAATACAAGAAACCAGGGGATAGAAAAATTAAGGGGCATGCTAAAAATAATTGGTTGGCGTTTTCATGGTTCAACATCTGTTTTTGTTTCCCGTGAGATGAGCTAAATTGTTTTCATACCCAAAACATGAGCTAAAACCACCTATGCTCTTGAACAGCATGGCTATGTATAGACTTAATTCTTTACCTTTCATTTCTAACCCAGCTTTGACCTAAAAATATCTGAGACCCTGTCTTGGTAATCTCGTTCTAAAATGGAGAACAGAAAACACAAGTATGCAGCTTTTCTTTCAGGTATACATTAATAATGGATAAATGAACAGAAAAAGAAAAAAAAAGAAAATTTGGCTGGGGAAAATAACCCTAGTAATAGGTCCGAAAGCCCAGGGTGGTGGCTCACACCTGTAATTCCAGCACTCTAGGAGGCTGAAGCAGGAAAATCTCTATTTCAAGCCAAGCCTGGGCAACTTAGTGACTTTGTGAGACCTTGTTTCAAAATAAAAAGGAATAGGGATGTAGCGCAATGTGAAGGTCCTGGGTTCAATAGCCAGCATTGCAAAAAATAAAAATAAAAATGTCTGAAACATTCAGCATCGCACAACTCGGGCCCATTCTAAATCTGAAGCCTCTAAATTTCACTTTTTGTCCAAGGCCACCTTTAACATTCATGTTAACCTCATTTACCAGTTTAGGTCTCCTGAACGCCTTAACACATGCGAAGGGCAATAGCAAGGGTGGAGCGCTGTGAGAACTGGTATTTGCAGCAGGATTCCCCCCTCAGCCAAGGGTCCCTCTGAGGGCAGTTCCCCCAAAGCCCTGAAGAGGGCAACGGAGCCCTAGAGACTGTCCAGGCTAGGCCACGCCCTGTCTCCCAGGGAGAGGTCGAAACTTCTGTCCCACGCTCACAGTCCCATCCCGGGTGCCTCGCCCGACATCCAGTTTCCATTCGCCCTTCCTAGAAGAGCTTCGCCGTCAGCCTTTCCACTTCTACAGTATCAGCTGCACTGAGGGGTAGCTCTGGACCCCTCCAGGTATAACAAAGATGACCACAGTAGTACTGCCACACCAAGCAACCTGCCCAAAAAAAGTCACACCGAAGCCCAGGCAGCCCGTGGAGCCTCCGGAGGCGGACAGCGCACGCGCGGCCCCGCCCACTCCCGGAGGTCGGCCGACCCCAAATCCCCGGTTGCGCGGTCCCTTCTGGGAGAAAAATGCCCGGGCAGGGCCCAACCCGTCGGCTGCGCACAACTCCTCTCCGCCCAGGCAAGCCTTTGCCCCAGCACGGACGCAAGCCCGACCCCACCTACCGTCAGCGGCTGCGAAAGTTCCCACCCTCCTCGCGGCAAGCCCGCGCAAACTGAGAGACCAAGAGTACAGGCCGACCTTGGTCTGCGGGGGCGGAGCCCAGGCCTGGCGTGGGCGGGGCTTCGGAGCCCACCGATTTGATTGAAGGCGCACCCGGAGAGTGGGAGAGCAACAGGCGAGGCTGGGCGGCCGGCAGGGAAGCTAAGGAGTAGGGGCGCTTCCAGGAGGCACCTGGCAAAGGAGAAAGAATACCAGACGAGATGCTGAGTGGAGTTCCCGGGTTTGAATTTGTCAAATTGAAGTTACTTCTCTCTCGTCGACTAAGGGTCTATCCTTTTCAGTGGATTCAATTTACTTATATAATCTCTGGGATCCTCACCACCTCTAGAGAGGTTCAAAAGAGGATCTTTCAGGTGTAAATCCTGTAGTCCAACCTCATCTTTTAACTCCCGCACCTCATTTCTCCCTCTCCGTGCCCCCATTATTTATGATGTCACTGCTGAGACTCAAAACCCCTCAACTCTTCTTGTAGTTTGTATAACTCATGGTTTTGCTTAAGCTGGATTCCTGAGCCTGAAAAATTCTCCCCATCCGTTTTCTAAAACCCCGTATCCCCCTCCCTTGTCAAGGCCACCCTCAGTGTTGTTACTTTCATAAAGCATTTCCCATTATCCCCAACCAGAATGAATCGCTTCTGCCTCTACTCTCGTGGCATTATTTTCATCTTTATTACAGAACGCCTTCTGCGGCGCATTTTAGAATTACATAGGTCTTTTTATTTTTTATTTTTAGGTACCGGGGCTCGAACTGGGGTCCTTGCTCTTTCCAGGCAGGCGGTGCAACCACTGAGCTAAATCCCAAGCCCTACATAGGTCTTTTTAAATCCTAAGTGGCTGGAGAGGATAGGGACCCTGTCATATCATATCAATAAATATTTGTTAAGTGAATGCTAGGGCTCAAGTGGCATTGATAATCTCCAGGCAAAATCCCATTCATTCATTCGTGACCACTAAACCATGGCCCCTGCTCTGGAAGGAAAGGCAACCCATTTCATTCTGTTGGGAATAGGATCTCTAAGTGTACGCACGCACACACGCACGCACCCTCTCTAGGGCAAAGCCTGGGTGCTAACCCTCCCAGCAAGCTGCAAATTAGGGCTAAATTAATGAGGGCAGAAATAGGCTCCTGGTAATTACGGGGACCTAAGCCCTTCTCTGGTAGAGGCAAGGCAGGGCTCCGCAGGGCAGGGCTCCTCAGAGCCAATCAACAAGTCTGCTGTCTCTCCTGGCTCAGAGGGCCCTCTTTCTTCATCCCCAGGGTCTTCAGGCATTGGGCACAGGCAACGGAGTGACTGGGGGATACAGGAACACAGGTTTTGGATAGAGAAAGGAAGTCTGTATTCTTGAGCAGCCTTTTCCATGGACTTCTGAGGCTTTTGAACCTCTTGGGCAGTGAAAGAAGATGGTAGCCCTTGACCTAAGCCTCGTTCAAGCCGTGTACCTGTGGAAGAGAGGTTAGTCAGTTCCTAATCCGGGGAGTGATGACTTCCTGGCACTCCCCAGTCTGCTAGGAGTTGGCCTCAACTTACCAGAAATTGTGTTCTCTAGGAGGAAGCCCAAGAGTCCAGCCATGAAGATGGGCTGTGCTAGCAGAGAGCGCAGTAACACATCCAAGGGACTCCAGCCTACAAGGGGTGGGGGCCAGGCAGAAAGGCAGCTCTGATGATGACTAAAGCCAGGGAGTCTATCCTTCCTTGGGCTAAGGACAGGGCTTTCTGAGTTATCATTCTGTCTTCCTTACCTTTTGTCCCATTACTCTCCATTACCTACACTCAAGCCCTTCCCCATAGGATCACTGTTCAACACTCTAGCTTCTGAGCATTCACACATCCTCCTGATATACTTTGTTCCAGTTTTCTTTTTTCTGGAAAGTTTGATATTAAAGGCCCCAACCTAGCCTGATGTGGTGGCACACACTTATAACCCTAGCACTCTGGTATACTTAGGCAAGAGGATCCCAAGTTCAAGCCAAGACTAAGGAACTTAAGAGACTTTATGAGACCCTGTCTCAAAAAATAAAAAGTTGGGGGTGTGTTTTAGTGTGAAGGCCCTGGATTCAATCCCCAATACCACTAAATAAAAGAATAAACGCCCTAAACTTATCTCCCCCTTCTTAACTTCTATGCTGTAGCCAGTCTCTCAACTTCAGTGCTACTGACATTTTGAAATTCTTTGTTGTAAGGGGCTGT
Organism: Heterocephalus glaber; assembly: GCF_000247695.1. The sequence continues at coordinate 5,857,317 of NW_004624823.1, read as the reverse complement.
CCTGTACATTGTAAGATATTTAGCAACATCTCTTTATTTACTAAAAGCCAGTAACAATCCTTCCTTCCCTCCTCTTTTTTTGGGGCGGAGGGTTGGTTTTTTGAGACAAGGTCTCTCTATGTAGTTCAGGCTGGCCTCAAACTTGCAATAGTTCTCCTACCCCCACCTCCCCAATGCTGGGAGTACAAGCATATGCCATCACACCTGGCTTTCTTCACTATTTGTAACCCAAAAAAATGTCTTCAGACATTGCTAAATGTCTCCCATGGGGGCAAAAATCACATCCAGTTGAAAACTGCTCTAGACAAACTAAGATATTTGCTGTTCTCTGGAGCTATCTTATACTTCTACTTTCACATCTTTATTTATTATGGTTCCTCCATCAAAAATGACCACCTTGAGCTGGGGATTTAGATCAGTGGTTCCACCACCTGCCTCAAAAGCACAAGGTCCTGAGTTCAATCCCTGGTACCAAGAAAAAAAAATGACCACTTTCTCACCAAATATTTTTAAATTTTACTTTTTGTTGTATTTTCAGTAGTGCTTCCCCATTACTGAGCACCACCTCTCCACTCCACCCACCTGTGTTGAGTGGGAATGAGGCTTCCCGAAGCCATCTTGGCAGCAGCAGGGCCATGAAGATGGAGAAGCCCATAATGAAGACATTTCGCCCAGAGTCAATGTCAGCCAGGTGGAAGCTGGAGAAGCCAGCAGACAGAACCACAGCCTGGGTCACCCCCAGCACCCCACCTGTCTCAAACAGAAGAAATCAAGTGTATTGGGTACAGCACAGCACAGGGGACTGCAGGGACGGCAGATTGTGATGCAGGAACGATCAAGGGTTTGTTTGTGATTCTGCCAAAAGCCCAGGAGCCCAGCCAAGAGGCCAAGATGTCAGGCTGAGAAAATAAGGGCAGCTGACCATGTTTACATTTTCATCCAGGGAGGCCATTTAGAGAGAAAGGGTGCCAGTCTAACTGCCTGGTCCCGCCACATGGAGGTAGGGGGATACTCCTTCAATACCAGTCCTGCCATACATCCACTCACCAAGCACAGGCAGTGGGATGGTGGTGAGGAACTTCACCAGCCTAGGTGAGAGCCCCAGCCCCATGCAGAGCAGCCCCACTAAGTGGGCCACTCGCCGAGATCCAGCCTGTGTGAAGAGATAGAAAACACAGCCACCTCCTTGGGCTGTTCCAGGTTTCTGCCTGGCCAGCTTCTTTTCATCATTTGGATCCCAACTTAAATACTATTCTTCCAAGAAGCATCCTGGCCATTCTATTTAAAGGTGCTTCCTTTAATCAGCTACTATCTCATTGTTTTGTCCTCTTAACAGCACTCTCTAAAACTCTAAAATTACTTACTTCTCTAGTCACTCTCTAAAATTACTTTCTTTTCTTCCCCCTATCAAGTCCCCAAGAGAGCAGGGCTTATCTGACTTGTTCTTCACAGGAACCCCAGCCTCAGCAGAGCACTTGATGCACCTGACCTGGGGATCTGCTGTCTTCCCACACTCCTAGCCTCTTTCTTGCCACTTCCAGGCACCTCACCAAGTAGGATTATTAATGTGAATCGCCTGCCTCGCTGCTGGACACAGCTGGGAACCAACCCATCCCTCTTCTGCACCTCCATCCAGTTCCCCACCCCATCCCAGGTCCACATACTTGGAAAAGGCTCACTGTGCCCACGTTAGGGAAGCTGGATGCTGTGCCCAGGGGACTCCCCAGCAGCCCAGCCAGCACACTGCCCAGCCCCTCCAGGCTCAGCCCTCGATTGCAGGCATGTGGAGGTGGGGGAGGCCAGTGCAGCAGCTGGCCACACAGGGCGTAGCAGCCCAGGGAGCTGGTAGAGGCTGCTGAGGCCATGGAGATGCCTGCAGCCAGAGCCCTAGGTGTCAACAAGGGCCAGTCCCACTCACCTGGGGAGGGAGAAAGAGCCACATGAGGTTGAGTCTGGCACCTCCTTCTGCCCCACCCCACCCCTTCTGGCCTGTTTCACAAGAATCCTAGATGCCCCATTGTATCTGAAGATAATGTCTTGGGACAAAACCACTGAACTCTAAGGAGACAGACCTATCCCTTTACCATTGTCTACAAGAGTTTCTTTGGTCTGACCCTTATCTCTCTCTCCAGTCTATCTGCAACACTCTATCTCACTTCCCTCTAGAAATATTGGTCTTTTTTTTAGGCTGTGGTCTTGGTGTGCTCCTGGCTGCCACAGGACCTTTGCATATGCTGTTTTCACCACCTAAAATGCTCTCCTCTCCTGCCTCCTGTCCAGTTAGCTCTACTTATCTCTCACATCTTAGCTCAATGACTACTTCATTATGAACAACTTTCCCAGCTGACTGTGATGGCACACATCTGTAATTCCAGCACTCTGGAAGGCTGAGGAAGGAAGATCACAGGTTTGAGCCCAGCCTGGGAAACTTAGCAACTTAGCAAGACCCTGTCTCAAAATAAAAAATTTAAACAGGGATGTAGCTCACTGTGAAGGCCCTAGGTTCAATTCCCAGTGCCTAAAAACTAATAATTAATCAACTAATAAATAATAGATGAATGAGCAAATTTCACATGCAGTGCCTCAAAAGCAGTCTTTCCATGTGGACTACCAACTGAAATGCCTATGGGGATCAGTAACATAAACATGTAAATGGAATATTTGGAGTGAGCACTGTAGATGTCTGTCTCTTAACACTGACCCAAATAAAACACCTGTGGTAAGGGACTGGAATTGCCCCCACAGGTTGGCAATTTTCTCTTTCCTCTGTGTTTTGAGAAAACATAGGATTTCACTCAGAAGTGAAACCCATTAAGTGTTGAGCTCAAAGAAATACATACCTTGATTTGAGCACGAAAACCTACCTGGGTGAGGCAGCCAAAACCATGGTGCCTCAGCAGCGGCAGACACCTGCAGGGGGATAATGCTGAGACCCAGCAGGGCAGCAAGGATCCACACAGAGGCCACAGGGATCAGCACCTGAGGGCCAGGACTGAGATGGAAAAGCGCCCTCCCCCAGCAACCTCCGGACCAGGCTTGGTGGGTGGACAGAGCCCAGAGTAGGGGGCTGAGAGAGATTCAATGCCATCCCCTCTAACCTCGAAGTCCCAGACCCCCACATACCGAGAGGAGCCGGAAAGCAGGAGCGTGAATGTGATGTGAAGAGGTTGAAGATGACCTCCAAGGACAGGGGGGTACCTGGCAGGAGCCCAGGTGCTGCGAACAGACCACCATAAGCAGGATAAGCCTAGGAGAGAAAAGGAGCTTTCAGAGCAAGAGGCAGCAGAGACCTGAGCAATAGCAATGGTGGTGGGAGGCCCCAGAGGTGACACCCCCATGGCAGAATTGTGGGGGGCTCCCCCCGGGATACAGCAAGAGACAGTGTGATTGTCAGGGAGATTATATGAATCAAGGCAAAGCTTTAGATTCGAGATCTAAAAAGTGTTATCCCTGCCCAGATGGTGGCCGAATCTGAGAGGACCAGCACCCTGCCCTTCCCCAGTCCCACACACTCCACTGGGCATGTCCCATGCCTCAAAGGACTCACGTACAGCAAGGCCAGGCCCCAGTGAGCAGAGCAGAACTGGGCCACCTCCCTGTGGGCAGAGAGCCCTGCCACAAACAGGCTGGGGGCCAGCACCAGGGGCCCACAGTGGGCAAACACATAGCCAGGGCCCCCTAGCAGTCCCAGGATGCCCTGCAGCAGCCCGGACACCACCACTGCCCCTGACACCTGGTGGGATAGAGGAGAGGATGGAGAGAAAACGTTCTGCTCAAATTGACCTGCGCCTGGACTTCCTAAGGAATTCCAAGGACAGGTCCCTGCCTGACTCCTTCCCCCAGAGCATCTCAGTCCTTGCATATTGGAAAGAAAATCTTCCCTGAGCCTGCACACCCTTAGGCCTCTCCTTCCCAGCTGCAGATACTTACCTCTCGGAGAGACGTGTTCCAGGGCTCCAGGCCATGGCAGCCAGGTCCCCTACATGGGCGCATGGTGAGGGAGGCTGGGAGGAGTTTGGGGCATAGAGAGAAATAAAGGTAAGTAGATGCTGAACCATTGCTCTCCAGTCCTAGCTGGTGCCTGGCATAGCCCCAAGACCTCTATGGTGCCTGGCAGTTCCACCACTGCCCAACCTCAATCCTGCATCCACCTCCACCTGTATGCTCAGATGAGCACCCAATCCCTTCCTCTGCCTGCCCTTGCTCTGTATTCACCATTTCCAGGCGCCTGGATGGCCTTGGGCAGCTTCTGGCTGGTCAGCACCAGAGCGGGGATAAGGAACTCTAAGGATGGAGCCTGGACGAGAGGCAGCCTGTAGGAACAGCAACCCCAGCAGGTCGGGAAACATGTGGCAGCCAGTAGGCTCCCCAAGCCTCTCCTCCCCCATGGAGACCCTGATCCCTCTCTTTAAGGAGTTCCGCTCACCTGCTGCCAGTCCAAGTTTGCAGGACAGTAGAGACACCACATGCAAAGAAGCTGGAGGCTAGGAGCTGAGTAGGGGAGTAAGAGAGCCCTCCTGGGGGAAGACTGCAAACCAGGAGCAAGTGGAAGGCATAGAGGAGGGAAGCCAGGACCAAGAAATGCTGCAGGTGGGAGAACGGAGGAGGGTGGTCTTCAGAAACAGGCAGAAATGCCTATTTCTAGGTTACTCATGCCACAGGAACTCCCCCTAAACACTCCCTGCACCTCTACTCTTACCTGCAGAGCCAGAAGACAGTTGAGCCCCCAGGTGAGAGGGCCACACCGAGACGCCCAAGAGTGGGAAGAGGAATTCTGGGAAGCAGGCAGCAATGGTAGAGGAGTCACGGCATCCTGGGAGTCCATGGATAGCAATGGGATGGGATGGAGAGGGGATCCACTCATGCTGCCCTGTGTCCTCTTTGGCTGCTCTGGCCAAGAGTTATGTGGAGAGAGTAAGAGGTCAGAGTTTGGGTGAAGTCAGCTGCTAGTAGTGGGAAGGGCTGGAAGCGTCAATGAAGCAGAGCAAGGGATGAAGGTTTAAGGGCAGGACACGGCCCCCTTCACCTTTGCCCAGCTCTTGTGCAAATTCCATCAGCCATTAACCGGGAGGTGAGTTCTGGACCCCTCCCCCAAGAATCTTCATCCAGATCCCCTGGGCCTAGACCAGGCTCTAGAGGCAAAGTAAGAGGGATGGTGAGGCGCCCTATCAAAATAACATGGAGAGATTGTGTAGACTATTCCCTCCCACTACCATTTAGAACCGTCTTTATTAGGTCTCAACCCTTTCAGGCCCCCTGGACCACTTCAAAAGGAAACTCACGGATAATACACCCCACATCCTGCATAATAACAGTGACCACAACTCCACACAATGTACTCAGTGTAATGTAAAGGAGAAATAAAGGTAATTTGTGATGCCATGTTACTTCAATATATGAAAACCTGGGTGCAAATAAACAAACGACAACAGGGAAGTCCAATCCCCGATGCATGTATACAATTGCAGAGAATGCAACAGTTACAGTGACCGCTAATAATAGCACTTTATTGGCAACATGCAGCACTGGCACTGGTAACCCAATTTATCCAAAATAGCAAACAAACTCCTCGTAAAGTGCTGAACAAAACAAAGTACAGTTTTAATTTACAAGGAAGTGCATTCCTACAAAACTCAAGTCTTTTTCAAAATGTACAAAAATGGTTTCATGCTTACATGTCAAAAGATTATTCCAAGCTCAGACAAACAGGATTTTCACATACATGACCAGCTAGTCATTCAAGATTTGTCCTGAGAATTCTTCACAGCAAGGGAAGTTTTGAGTATTTTAGGATGATTAGCATCCTGCCCACGCTGAATACATGCCAGTAACATCCCTCCAAATCCTTGAAACACGGTGAAAACGGCCTGCGCATCTCCAAAATGCCCTCTAGGGGGTGGAAGCACCCCTGCTGGGGACGATCTCCAGCGTTCAAATGCCCTCAGTGGAGGCAGTTTAGTCTATTCTTCCAGTAAGGATTCCGCTGAAGCATTCTTTCAACAATGCAACTGCTGCCATGTATCAGCCTGGTGGAGTCAGCAGAGAGGTATCCTCCCGGCTTGTGCTCAAGGAGTTTCAGAGTGCTCTTCTGGATACATGGCTTGGCCTTACAGAAAATGCTTACCCCGAAAATGAGAGACAGGGCCAACCCCAGGCATGGGATAGTCAACATTTATGTTCTGTGGCAACTCAAGCTGAGCAGTGCCAGGGCCCCAGGGTGCTGGGAATAGGGCCAAAGGGAAGTTTGAAATGGGAGCCTATGACTATCAGACAATTGGGAAGTTCTAAAATGGGGCTCAGAGAAAACGCTTACAAGGTGAGAAATGCTTACAGGATGAGAAAGTAGGGAGGCTTGGAAGGCAGACATGAGGAGGAAAGATCTTCAAGGGCTGTCGCAAGAAGGAAAAGTCGAGGCCATGCAACTGAAATTGTTTATTGAAATCTTAGTTCTACAAAAGCATGAAAAACTCAGATACAAAGCAGTGGCCAGAAAGGCCTGTGAAGAGAACACCCAAAGAGGAACCAGAAGAGAAGGAAGCCTTGGAGCAGGACACTCAGAAGGTTGGAAGACAAAAGGTCAAGGTCGAAGGTCCCAGCAGTCAGTCCTTGGCTCCATTAGATTATAGCCAAGGGACAGGCGTAGAAAAGTTTTCCCACCTCACCCAGTTTTCCCTCAGTCCTGTCAGTCCTGGGTTCTCACCTCAGGACATATCACACAGGCCTTTTTCAATACATATTTCCTTCCTCCCTTTGCCCAAGTACTCCCATCTTCCACCTTTACCCTTCCATCCTAGGAAACTCAAAAGCAAAAGTCTAGAAGAACCCCGAGGAAACAGAGATGGGGCTTCTCCTCTCATCTGTGACCTGCCCCTTTCACCCAGATGAAGCTTTCCCTGGCACCATCGCTCCCCTGGCCAAGCAGCCAGCCACTGAGGTCTAGGAGAGTGAATGAACTTCAGTCCTGCCCCACAACCTCTTAAGCTCTTACCCAGGAGGACAGGGGACCATCCAAGGACCCAGAGAGACAGCAAGAATCTAAATCAAGCTTTCCTCGTCTAGGTTCTCAGAGACTCCCAAATCCTCTGAATGCATACCTTGAAGCCCTAGCTAGCCTGGGAAAATGAAAGACTTGAGGCGGGCCAGCTCCATCACACTGAAAAGAGAACACTGCTGGGGATGGGGAAGCGGAGGGGCCATTGGGCTCCAGGGCCAAGGTGGAGCCAGGCCGTGGGTGTGGTACCAGGGGCTGGGAGGCCCAGCGGGTAGCGTATAGTTGGGATGGTGGCAGGCATGGCAGGCTGGGGGGTCTCTCTGGAGTTTCTGACAAAGGGGGCAGTTATGTAGAAGAGGGGCCAGGGAAGGAGGTTCTGGAGGAGGCAATGATGGGGAAGTCAGTGAGGCCAGAAGACTGTCCCAGAGTGAACGCAGCCCTGCGTCACCTTCCACGCAGCTGGAGATGTTAGAAGATGGCAGGCACTTCGGCACTGGAGAAGGAATGCAGGGCTCCAAAAGGCCCTTGGAGGCCAGGCCAAGGTCAGGAGGGCCAGGTGAGGGGTGACAGGACAGCCCTAAGGACTGGTGTATTACAGCCACTGATGCCACAGCCAGGGCTACGCTGCTCACATATGCCATGGCTAACAGGCAGGACAGCTGCAGGAGAGAAAGTAAGAAAGCAGCAGGCTGCTAACTGGCTTTAACACACACACACACTTCTCATCTCTAGAAACCTGAGTTCAAGTCGGAGCTCTCTTGTTGCCTTCTAGGCCTCCCCCACCCATCTGTCCCAAGCTCTATGTCCTGAGTCTTTCTGTATCTGCTTTATAAGCTCCCACCCACACACCAGCCAACTCAAGCCCTCTCTCCTTCCCAGGCCCTCCTCACCTTTACTAGTCGCTGGCAGAGGGAGCCCAAGGCCAGCTGCCAAGCTGGCTGCTCCAGCAGCACACACAGGTCTGTATAGGTGTACCAGCCCCGCCGTCGCCCCTGCTGCGCAGCCACACTGTGGAGGGGAGAAGAGACAGGAGTCTGCAACTCTCCTGCAGCCAGCTCAGTAGCACCTCTTACCCCTCCAGACCCTGCAGAAAGCACTAGGGGTCTTGAAGTGTGCAAGTTCCCAGGCGACCTGCTGATCCAGAAACTGAGGCTGAAACCAATACCTATATTTTAAATAAATTGCTCCCACTCTCCCAGAGAAGAGCAGATGGGTTTCAAAACTACCACCTTGGGTAATTTTCTTTCTTGTCTCCTCCCTCCCCCCAATTACACACACCCTAACCCTAGCTCCTATCATCTAGGCCTCAGCCTCTAAATCCCTAGAGCTCTTCTTCTTGATTCCTAGAACCTACCGGCTCTCCAGCCAGCTCAGCACCTCAAAGATCTCCCCAGGATCAATGTAGAGACGCCAATCCTATGGGTAAGAGGAAGAATACCAAACCCAACTCAGATGTGTGCCATAGTCACCTGAGAACAAAAGCCACAGCAGCAATTACAACCACCGCCGTGGCTGATACCTGGCACTTACTACATTTTAGGTACTATCCCAAGAACCTCTGTATATTAAGTCAAATAATCAGCACCTACCTGGTTTCATATCATACCCTCCATCAGGCCAAGGGGAGCAAATAATCCTGAGAATGGCCCATGTCCAAAAAGAGATCAGACCATAGCGGTAGAGAAAGTTTGGCAGGACATACTCAGAGCCCAACATGATGGGATCTGACTCAGCGTGCCCTGTGAAACCCTGTAGAGCACAGGAGGAGAAGAAATGCTCCACTCCTGGCCTCACCACTCCAGGAACTTCCTGGAGGTTAGTCCTAAAAGGACAGGAAGGGACGCTACTAGCAAAAAGGCGTAAAAGGACAGGTAGGAAGGGAAATGAAGAAACAACAGAAGGCTGAGAGAGAACTAAGGATAAAAGGAAGGTAAAGATGAACCAGGGAAACAGAACAAGACAACAGCTACTCACCATGGCACTCAGGAAGCTCCTCTCCAAGGCATTGAGAGTGGGCACAGCCACACCCCCAGCAGCTCCCCACTCATCATTGAAGACCTCCTCCTCCTCCCCTTCGTCGTAGAGGTACTTGCTGGCCACCATCTGCAGAGGAACGAGAAGTGGTACTGCTAGAGCTCACACCAGGCTCCTGAAACACTAGGGAGACGAAGCGGAGGGCTCTTACCATGGAGATCAGGAACAAGTCAGAAGATGATACGTGCTGCAGGTAATCTGGGTTTCGGTGCCGGAGCCGCTCAATGTACACCAGAGCTAGCATCATGGCACACGGGGAGATGCACGCCTCTCTGGGAGGTGGAAGGATCCATAATTAAACCCAAGAGTCCTTTAGCTTTCACAGCTCTTGCAATGCTTATCCTGTTTGTTTCTTTTCTTCATTTTTTTGGTATATGTGACATATAATGAATACCTTCATCTTGAGAAGTAAGTGTATATACATGTATCAAGTCTTAGGCCTTTTCACTTCCCCTTCCCTCCCCTCTCCCCTTTAAGACAACCAGTCCACCCCACTCTAGAACCCAAACACTCTCATTCTATCCCCTCAATTCCAGGCTCACCGGGACACATGAGCCACATATTTCTTCTGGAGCCGGCGAATAGGGCTGGGGGCTGCCTTCTGGAGCAGTTCCACAGCAATGTCTGCCGAGGACAGGTGAGAGGAGTGAATCAACAACCCCCCCCCCCAATCCCCAACGACTCCCAATGCTATCACCAAAGACTCGAGTCTGATTATCTCAGGCCAGGACCATAATGACCAAAGGAAAAAAAAATAAAATTCTCCCAACCCAAGACAAAAGCCCATTCCAAGTTTGATTATCAGCTCCTTCCAGCAGGAAGGCTTATTTCCCTGTCCCTTGAAAATATGTTTGTTTTTTTTACTGGTGTCCATCTGAGAAATAAACATGCTTTGTTTACTTGAAAATCATACAATGAATGCACTTAGAAAATTAAGTTTCCGGAATACCAATCAAAACAGAAGACTGATGAGGCCCTGGGTTCAATCCCCAGCATCACAAAAACAAAATCCTTATACCGATTCATGAGATGTTTACTCACAAGAGTTTAGAGATGTGAAACATAACCTGCACTCTTGAACCAAGTACCAATAAGCTAGATCTGAAGAGGCAACAGAGTTCAGAAGGTAAACTTGGAAGCATAAGAGTGACTGCTGACAACCCCATTCTTAAGCTTCTCACTTTGCCCAGTCGCACAACGCTGCCTAACCTGCCACAGGGCTGGAGAGCTCCTCCAGGCTGCAGTCGGCCTCCCAGTCCCAGCCATAGTATAGCCGCCTTCGGATTCGGGCACTCAGCTTCTGGTGTCCTGGGAGGAACTGAAACAGGGCAGGAGGGTGGGTGGTGGAGGGTGAAGGGCAGGGAAGGGTATGATGGAGATCCAGGCTCCGGGCTGGACGGCTGTGGCTGCCTAGCTGCCAGTGGCTCAAGCCCCACCCAGCTCCGAATTCTCCGGGTTGTTTGCCAGTAGCAGTCCGGTCCACGTGGGGAGGAGGATTCCTCGCTCCCACTGAAGGCTCCCCGGAGGTCCCCTAAAAGGGGCCCCGGTGTTGCCACCCTTACCTCCCTTCCTACACCCTGCGGTTCTGCCTCAGGGCCCAAGCAGCCGGGGCCTCAAGTAGACGTTACTCCAGCGGCGGCCGCCCAGGCCCAGGCAAGACCGTCAAGAGAGCCAGCTATCTTGCTTGGGCCGGGAGGGAAAGAAGCGGAGGCCCCGGCACCGAACGCCAGGAGGCTGGGGAGGGACGGGCAGCGCGCTCACCGTGAAGTCTTGGAAGCCGGTGAGGGAAAAGGTGCCTTCTTCGTCCAGTAGGAGCCCGGCCAGGTCCATCGCACTGCCAGCCACCGGCCTGCGAAGCTGGAGAGGAAGGGAAAGAGTTGTAAGGTGCTCGCAGGGCTATCCTCGCCCTCCGGTCCACCTGCCCGCCTACCTCCCCGCCGCTGGCCACGGCCCTCACAGCCCCCTCCCCTCGCGCCGGCAGCGGCAGGCGGGGCCGGCGGGCGGGCGCCTCTTCCTGTTCCGCCCGGGCGACTGGCGCGGCGCTTACCTCGCGAAGTGGGGACACCAGCAGCCAGGCTTGTACTTCGCCTGCGCCGCGTTTGCACTACGTTTATGAGCCGCTGGCGCGTCGCCCGCCCTGGCCAGGAGAAAGGGAAAGGCGGCCCCGAACTCCTGGTCTCATGGAGCCACACAGCTGAACCCCAGGGACCTCTTCTGATGAACGAGGACAGCTCCTAGGGGACCTCGCTGCACTGAGTGCGAGCCAGGGAGACCTTTTCAAATCAGTGATGTTAATATGGATAAAAGGAGGAGCACAGCGAGTTACTCCTAAGGTTTTTTTGTTTTTTTTTAAAGGGGAAATGTACACTTAACAATGAACATAAATAAGCCGTCTGAAAGAAACCACACGAAATTTACGAGTGGAAGAACTGGACCAAATGGAAGGGAAACTTTTCGCTCTTTTAGCAGTTTGACATTCTAAACCTCATTTAATGCATACTGAGTTTGGCGGCTCATTGCAACAAATAAATGATCTCAAGGGAATATGAAGCCAAACATTTTAACATTGTATCATCTGAGTTTTTTGTTTTGTTTGGACAGGGGTTCACTAGTCCAGGCTGGCCTCGAACTCACGGCGGTGCTTCTAAACCAGTTGAGTATTAACCTAGCTCCCAGAGTAAACAACATTTAAACAAAGTTTTATCTTCAAACTCACTTCCCGCCACCAATCTCACGTTGGAGGATGGGGAGGAAGGAGCGCCAATACGTGGAGGCGCGAAAGAGATATACGGAAAAAGAAGGGCAAGAAGCAACTTTTCTAAGTGGGTGACGCTGTTTTCGAGTCGGTCGGTCACGCGCTAGTTTGTTTAGACGTTGAGGGGAGGGAACTGGGAGGACCAGCGCATCGAAAGATGAGTAATGTGACGGCCGCCGCCCTCTCTGAGCAGCAGTAGATCCTACCGAGGACACCGGAAGGCCACTTCCTGCCCCCTTGAGTCGGGGTCACACCAGGGACGTAGGCCAACACAGTGTCCGTAGCTACCCTATAGGCACTGAAAGAAAAGAAATCAGGCTGCATGCCAGAATCCTGGCCCGGAGTCACGACTCCAACAAACCAAAACAAGCACCAGCGTATGTGAAGGGTCGGGCAGCTCTCTACACGCAAGCGCGAGCCGCCCCATCCGGGCTGTTAGGCCGCGTCACGTGATGAACTCAGCGTTACGCCGTCACGTGACGAGCGGCCGCAGGCTCGGCCCTCCTTGGCGTGCGCCCCCTTCCGCCTGACGCGCCCCCGGAGGCGGCCGCGCAGCCCTGGCTCCGTGCGGGCTCGGGCGGCGGCTGCGGCGGGGCAATGGCGAGCGGCAGTGGTAACACCGGCGCGGGTGGAGGTCCAGGGCTAGGCCTGGGGCTGGGCCTGGGCCTCGGCATGAGTGAGACCACCTGTGAGGCGGAGGACGAGGCGGCCACAGCCGAGGCGGTGGGCCGCCTGGCCACGACGCTGTGGCTGCGGCTCCGCGGCTGGGAGGCGGTGCTGGCGGCGGCGCAGCGGCTGCTCGTGTGGGAGAAGCCGCTGCACAGCCTGATCACAGCGGCCGCGATCAACGGCCTCTTCTGGTAACGGCTTCGGAGGAGGGGGCGGGGCCGGGGAGAGTGGGGGCGGGCGGAGCGGGGCGCACGAGTCCCCTTTCTGGGTTGTCACTTGGCCTGCGGGAATGAGCCACCAGCTTTTGAGATGCGCTCAGGTTGCCCCATTCCTGTATTTCGGGGTGGAGAGTTAGGCCTGGAGGTGCTATTCCCCCGTCAGCGAGCGCTTTTGCGATGCACGCAAGGGCCGATGAGATGCCTGTCTTCCTTAAGGCTGCTGTCTTCTTCGTCTCTCCGGCCAATCTTCCTTCTCAGCATCTCACTTTTGGCCTATTTCCTGCTGGATCTCTGGCAGCCTCGCTTCCTCCCTGATGTTTCAGGTGAGTCTTCATTCAGCGAGCCCTCCCCTTGCGCTCTTTGTGCCTGACCCCAGTGAGTAGGGTTGAACTGTGAGGGGAATGTACTGCAGGCCACTTGCCTCCAGGCACACTCCCCACCCACCAGACCTTTTTAAAAGAAATTATCTAAAACGAAAATCCATTTCCCAAAATGAATGTTCGTGTGTCAATTGGGCAAGACTTGAGAGCCTGCAGCCAGATTGCTCGGATTCCATGCCCTGCTGTGTCACACCATGTGTGTGAGTGTTGTAAACAGTCTTTCAATCTCAGTTTCCTTAACTGTAAAACAGTGGAAAGAAATGTATTTTATGGAAACGTGAGAATTAAATATGTAAATACGTGTTGTATGGTTATGGTACTGTCTTGATTACGATAAAAGTTACACAGATATTAGTTCATTGTTCTTGTTTTCTGTATATTAATGTGCATTTTGGAGCGACTAGTTATAAGGTTGAATTGGGATATAAGTATGAGTAGGAGGAAACAGGCTGGGTGCAGTAGTGTATGCCTGTAATCCTAGCTGAGGGAGAGGCTGAGGCAGGAGGATTGCATGTTTGAGGCCAGTCTGGACAACTTATCGAGACCATGTTTCAGAATTAAAAAGTACAATTCTCTGAGTTCAGTCTGCAGTGCTGAAAGTGAAAAAAAAAACCAAACATACAGAAACAGTGCATAATACTTCAGTTGGCATCTGAAGAAAATGCTTTGAGACTGCAGAGGAGCAGCAACTATTTTTGCCTTGGAGAATGTTTCCTAGTATCCCCACCATTCAATAATTTGTCCTCCTCCTCTCTGTATAGCATCATCCCCTGAGGATCCACACTCTGACAGGTGAGTATTGTCCATCTCTTGAAGACGGATGCTCAGATCCAGTTTTGCTTACTGGTGCAATGTCAGCACAAAGAGGGACAATGCTGCAGCCTCTCTCTGTAGGCACAGGTCCTAGCATAGTGAAGAGACTAGCATCAACCCAGAGTTTTCTTGGTCCTAGGCACCTATGTAGGTGTTTATGTGCCTCTTTCTTTTGAAGCAGAGGGTTGGGTGCCCTGGGGTTTTGCTGGGCAGGACCAAGATGGCCTTCCTTTGGGAGGTAGAGTTTTCCATTTTAGACTCATGATCAGCAACCTCAGAGGAATTTGAGTGCCTAGGAAGCTGGTGTCTGAGGCCTCCAGGGGTCATGTCGTGTCTTCCCAGTGAGGGTGCGGGGTCAGGCGCCCGGCCGCACCTGCTGAGTGTGCCCGAGTTGTGCAGATACCTGGCTGAGAGCTGGCTCACCTTCCAGATACATGTGCAAGAGCTGCTGCAGTACAAGAGGCAGAATCCAGCCCAGGTAAGCTCCCCACATCCTGTAACAGTTCCTGGAACCACAGGGTTGGAGGGAGCAGTGTTGTAAGCAGAGCGGATTGCATACTTCTTGTAATGGAGGTGTTGGGCATCTTGATTAGACCGAATTCCTAGAGGAAATGGCTATTTTTTCACCAGCTAAGCAGTTTTTTACCCAGATGAGTAAGGCATATAACCCCATCCCCTGTTTTTCATAGACTTTATGCTCTTCTCTGCAGTTCTGTGCTCGAGTCTGCTCTGGCTGTGCTGTGCTGGCAGTGCTGGGACACTATGTTCCAGGGATTATGATTTCCTACATTGTCTGTGAGTCTAGCCCTGCCCTTGCCAAACCTCTCTACTTTTCCTGTTTCCTGGACTGACCTGGAGGGAGGACTATGTTCTGTCTGCACAGTTAACCGTTTGTGGAGATCTCCAGGGCTGCTGTAGAACACCTTTGTTAACAGTAGAAGAATCAGCCCAGGGGAGGACAATAGATTTGGAGTCGGGGGGAAGAGGGTAGTACCTCCTTGGAAAAGAACTTTAGCCCTTCCTGTTTAGGGGCTAGTTGAATGAGGATTCTTAGGAAATTGGTACAGAAAGCTCTGAGCAGATTTTCTAACCCACAGTGCTGAGTATCCTGCTGTGGCCCCTGGTGGTTTATCATGAGCTGATTCAAAGGATGTACACACGCCTCGAGCCCTTGCTCATGCAGCTGGACTACAGCATGAAGGCGGAAGCTGATGCCCTGCATCACAAACATGACAAGAGGAGTAAGGGTCTCTCTTAACCTGAAAGAGGGAAAGTGAGGGAGCTCCCTTGGTTTATGGCTCACGACATGCCTTAGTGTTTAGATAATCTTCTGTTCCTTGGCTGTTTGTTCCCCACCACTGTCTGTTTGGTCATTGCTTTATTGTTCTCTAGAGCGCCAAGGGAAGAATGTACCCCCAGGAGGAGATGAGCCACTGGCAGAGACAGAGAGTGAAAGCGAAGCAGAGCTGGCTGGCTTTTCCCCAGTGGTGAGGTTCAGGGGAGATGAGGGTGACAAATAGAAAGTGGGGTTGGGGGTGCACATTGTCTGCTTTAGAGCTGCTGCCTTTCAAAGGAGTAGAGCTAGATGGTTTGGGGGTAGGTTGCTCTTATCCCTTTACCTATTGTGTTTATTCTGGTTCTCCTGCAGGTGGATGTGA
The DNA here is from genome assembly GCF_000247695.1 of Heterocephalus glaber. The sequence continues at coordinate 5,841,799 of NW_004624823.1, read as the reverse complement.
AGAAAACAGCACTGGCCTTGGCCATTACTGACTCAGAGTTGTCAGATGAAGAGGCTTCTATCTTGGAAAGTGGTGGCTTCTCTGTATCTCGGGCCACAACTCCACAACTGACAGATGTCTCTGAGGGTATGGGGACCGCTTTGCCCCTCCTGATCTTCCTGTTCCCTAGTGGTGGGATGCTAGTTATGCTCTCTGACTCCCCTGTTTCCTATGGGGAACTGACCTTAAGCGTGTCACATCTGAAGTTCTCGTCTGTGAACTGATAGGCTGTTGAGGGCCGTCAGAGCAGCAGGCCCATTCCTAACTCTGTTCTCTCTGCAGATTTGGACCAGCAGAGCCTACCAAGTGAGCCAGAGGAGGCCCTGGGCCGGGAGCCTGGAGAGGGAGAGGAGGCCGAGCTGGCACCCTCTGAAGACCTACTAGGCCCCCCTCAGGCCCTCTCAAAGCAGGTCCTGGACTCAGAGGAGGAGGAAGAAGATGTGGTAGCTACAGAAACTTTGCTTCGGCTCTCATCTCCTCTGCACTTTGTGAACACACACTTCAATGGGGCAGGAACCCCCCAGGATGGAGTAAAGTGCTCCCCTGGAGGACCAATGGAGACGCTGAGCCCAGAGGCAGTGAGTGGTGACCTCACAGCTCCACCCAGCTCCCTGTCACCTCCATTTTGCCATGCTGAAAGTGACCCAGCCCCCTTCCCCTCCTCCTCCATGCCCCCACCTATTCCCCAGGACTCGCCCCAGCCCCTGCCTGCCCCTGAGGAAGAAGAGGCACTCGCCACTGAGGACTTTGAGTTGCTGGATCAGGGGGAGCTGGAGCAGCTGAATGCAGAGCTGGGCTTGGGGCCAGAGACACCCTCAAAGCCACCTGATGCTCCACCCCCCCCACCCCTGGGGCCAGACACCCATTCCCTGGTACAGTCAGACCAAGAGGCCGGGGCTGTGGTAGAGCCATGAACCATGATGGGAGGAGCTGCAGGCAGAGAAAGGCTTCCTAGCTAGAGCTGTCATTTCCTCCTTTCCCTACCATTCTGGGGAGAGGCACCAGGTGGGAAGGCCAGCTGTCAGACAGTAGTCAGCCCACCCTCTGCCTGCCTGCCTGCTGTCCTGGGCCTGGTGCAGTACCTGTGCCTAGGATCGGTTTTGAGTTTGTAAATAATTTTCCATTTGGGTTAGTGGATGTGGACAGGGCTAGGGAAGTCATTCCCACAGCCTGCACTTGCCTCCTCACCTCATCTCTTCTCATTCCGCTATGTCCCAAGCCCTGGTGGTCTAGCCCTTTTTCCTCCTATCCTCAGGGACCTGTGCTGCTCTGCCTTCATGTCCCACTTGGTTGTTTAGTTGAGGCACTTTATAATTTTTCTCTCCTGTTCTGTGTTCCTCTTGGCTTTGTTTCCCTGCTGTGTCTTGTCCTTAGCGGCATAACCCTACCCTTTGCCAGCTTCTCCTTCCCACATAACACTGGCCAAGCTTTAGGGCAGCTCCCGGTCTGGGAAGTAAAGAGTAAACCCATAGTGGTGGGTGGTCAGGCCAGTGGGCCCCTCACAGGTCACTGTAGCCTTGGTAACTTGCACTGCACCCTTTCCCTAGTTCGGCCCTTTCACAGTGCAAGAGAGCAGGTCCCCCAGTGCATGTGTCAGCGCCGGTTGGTAAGCATGTACTGTCTTGTTGAGATAAGGGTGTTCATGCTGTCTTAGGGAGAAAGAAGGAAACCTGCTCCTCTGGGTCATGGGTGGTACCTCTTGCTAGGGTCAGGAAGTGGATAGTAACATCTGTGTGAGTGTCAGGTGGAAAAATAAAGTGTCAATTGCCTAGAACTGTTGCCTGCCTGCCTCACTGAGCTGCCTCCCACACTCTGCTCGTTGCTTCATCCTCACCCTTCTCTCTTTTGCCCCACTCTCGCTCCTGGCTATTTATTCACCTTGGTACAGAACAAGGCCAAAAGCCCCTGCCAACTCTAACTGCCCCTCAGCCATCTTCTGAGATTGTGTGGTATGTTTAGTGAGACAGCATGTGTGAATAAAGTGTATGCCGGAGGAAACTACTTCGTCTTCCTAGTCAATGGAAACTTGAAGCCCAAATAACTGTTTTCTGCTATGTTGCCCACACCTGTGTTAAGGTCCTCTTTAAGAAGTCCCTCATTTAAATGCTAACAATCAGCCCTGATTTCCCTATACTGGGCAGGCCAGGTAAGCAATGGAGAACCTATGTGTACTTGTACCATAACTCTTTTCAGGCCAGGAAACAAAACAAATAGTGACATTTTAGAGTGCATAAAATGTGCTTGGCCATGTTCTAAGTGTTTTATATTTACATATTTTTCTCGCATGTTTTAAGGTCTATCTTGTTTGGTTTTTTGTTGTTGTTTGGTTTTTTTTGTATCAGAGATCGAACTTGGGTCCTTGCGCTTGCAAGGCAGGCGGTGAAACCACTGAGCTAAATCCCCAGCCTCTTGTTTTTAACTCCATTTTACAGACAAGTTAACATGGCCCATTAAATGATGGAGCCAGGATCCAGCTGGGTCCAGCAAACCTACTTGAACAGTCAGCCCCTGTCCATTGTTGGGACAAACAAGAAGATGCTCCAGAATGCAGGCATGGTAGAGAAACCAGTCCAGTAACTTGGCTTCAAAAATGGTGGACTCTTGGCAGTCCTCCCTCTTTTGGGAAACAAAGCCCAAAACTGAGCATATGGTCTCCATTATGAATTCATGTCCTCAGCCTTCAGCTACATGTACCATGTGGTGATGCTACCTGTCTTTTTGAGGTTGACTTCTATGCTGCATCTTCTAAGTATGAGAATTTTCCATTTGTTTCACAGTTGCTTAAGAGATAGTCTTCGGGTTAATTGAAGCCCTGTCCTGTGCCATTGAAAGAACCTGAATTCCTAGTCATCTAGAGATTTCAGAAGCAAATGGAGCCAGGCATGGTGGTGCATGCTTATAATTCCAGCACTCAGAAGGCTGAGGCAGGAGAACTGTCACCAGTTCAAGGCCAGCCTGAACTATATAATGAGACCATGTCTCAAACAGAACCAACTAAATAGGCAACTTTAAATAGAATTAACCAGTCAGAAAGACAATGGCTACCAGGCATAGTGGCACCTGTAGTCCAAGCACTTGAGAGTCTGAGGCAAGAGGAGAATCAGCATGTTTGAGGCCAGCCTGGGCTACATACCATAAGCCTGTCCTCCCCCCAACACACCAAAAAAAAAAGGCCATACCTTAATCCACTTCTGTATTAAATTTGCAGTTTGAGGAAAAACTAGAAGCCTGTAGCTCGATCAAAACACTCAAATAGGTTTGGAGTTCACCCTGGTCTGACAGTTGCTCCATGTGTGTCTGTGATTTTTTTTTTTTTCCATTATCAGATATCCTGGCCATGAAGGCCCAAGAATAAAGCTTTTCCTATGAGAATGGAAAATCAGCAGGAATGTGAAACCAACAGGCTAAAAAGAAATCAACCATAGAAATAGGAGAAGGGTTGGTTACAAGTTTCTATTGGAGGAAAGGGCAGTGCGCTTCAGTAACTGTGTATCTAAACAGCTAACAGTGTAACTCCTTGGCTAATTTCAGGCTGCCTAAATAGAAATACAGTCTTCAACTTGGCTTGGTGGCCCATCCCTGTAATCCCAGTGCTCAGGAGGTTTAGGCAGGAGGATCACTGTAACTCAGTTTGAGGCCAGCCTGAACTATGTAGCGAGACCTGTCCTGAAAAGGAAAAGAAAAAAATGTCTTGAGACCATGTGTGGTGACTCAGGCCTGTAAATACCCCAACTACTTGGGAGGATGAGGCAGGAGGAACATAAATTCCAGGCTAGCCTGGAGAACTTGAGACACTGTCTCAAAAGGACTAAGGACATAGCTGAATGGTAGACCACTTGCCTAGCGTGTGATACTGTAGGTCCAATCCCTAGTACCACCAAATAAAGGTCTTCAAAACAAGGAAAGTAATACTTGTTGCTGTGCACAAGGTGGAATACTGCCAGAGTATGGTTTGCTGTGTTTATTGACAAGTTGCAGTGTGTCTGTAAGACCATTGGAGAAGGCTAGAAATTGTCGGAGAAGGAACCATGGAAGGAATTGGAAATGTTTAGGAAGAGATCTGAGTTGGTTCATGTCAGCCATCTTCAAACATGAAGGTTTGCCCATAGGACTTCCAAGAGCAGAAATTAAATCTTTGAGTAGTCTTGGGTTGATAGTTGTGTTAGGTATAATTTAATTTTTTGGTCAAGAGATCACTATGATAGACAAGTTATTTTTTGGCTTGGTTTTAAGGGGTTTTGTTGTTGGCTTTTTTGGTTCTTTGTTTTGGGGTTTTTGGTTGGTCTTGCTTTGTTTTGCTTTGTTTTTGCAGTTCTGGGGGTCAAACCCAGGGTGAGCACTGTGAGCTACACTCCTGGCCTCCAAGTGATCTCACAAAAGACAATAGTCAAGCCCAGCGATTATAAGAACAGTGTTTATCATGGAAAGGCAATATATCACCAGGTGGTTTTGTTTTTAGTGTCCAGCTAAAGCTGCCGTGGACTTCTCCTCTGCCTGCTCCCTGAATTGCTTGTGTATCTTTGGGTGTCATGAGCTGGCATTTCCTTGCATTTTGCTTATTACCCTAATCAGTCTCATGAACTCACCCGTTTGGTTCCCACTCCTATGCTGATAACTTCTACATCTCTTTCTTTTTTTTTTGATAACTTCTAGATCTTGTTCAGCTCCTTTCTCAGTTCTTCCAAGGAGCCATTTTCACTTCAGTGGCCCATGGGTACCTTCTGCTCAACAGCTCAAAAGCCAAGAAAATTCTCTTCCACTCTCCACTTCTCCCAAACAGAAGGCTTTTTGTGCATTTTCTATCTTGCTTATTGGCAACAGCAACCATGCTGGCATAGCTCTGCTCATCCCATACCCTGTGGATCTCCAGTTGCTGCCAGTTTGGTGTCCCAATCATTTCTTGACCTTGCCACCTCCTTCACACCCCTGATTTGCTCTCTCCTCGTCTCCCGATAGCTTCCCTGCTCGCTTCTTTTCCCCCACTCAGAGATTACCCAATAAAATATCTAGGTGATATTGTTATTATTTTTGTGCCAAGGATTGAACCCAGAGCCTTGCACATTCTCAGCTTGCATTCTACAACTGAACTACACCCCCGGCCCCTAGATGATTTTAAAATACTGTACTAATTCTGGACTTTCTGCTTTTAGCCTTAAACAAAGCCTCTCCTAGCACCTGAAAACCCACTCTTTGATATGGCTAGGGAGTCTGAGGTCAAACCCTGCCCTATCTTGCACTTAACATGGAGCATCAGCAAACCCTGCACAGCTGGTCCTGCCACACTGCCTAGCCCCACCCCTACTGAACACATGATACCCTATGCTGCTCCTGGAAAACACCTCACTTATTTTAAGAAGACCTCAGGCCACACCTCATCAAAGAGCCTCCTCCAGCCCCCTTTATCAGTCTTGTTCTTCTTGGGCTCCCATGGTATCTGTCCACATATGACATGGAATCTGCATATGCTTTCTGTATCTATGTGTATATGTATAGCCTCCTCTGTACATTTTTTGTTTTGTTTTGTTTTTTGAGACAGGGTCTTAATTTGTAGTTCAGGCAGGCCTTGAACTCACTATGTTGCCCAGACTGGCCTCAAACTCACAGTGATCCTCCAACCTCAGCCTTCTGAATGCTGGAATTATAGGCATGTGCCACCACACCTGGCTGTACTTTTTTTTTTTTTTAGACCATGTCTTGCTATGTAGTTCAGGCTGGGCTTGAACTCACTATGTAGCACAGACTGCCCTTAAAACTGACAGCAATTGTCCTGACTCACCATCTCAAATGCTAAGATTATAGGTATGTGCCACCATGCCTGGCTTATAGTTTTATTATTGAAGACAAAGACTCTCTTAGTTACTTGAAAGTCTCAAAGCCTAGCATAATGCCTGGCACATATGAGAAGCTCAGAAAACGTACATTGACTAAATTGAAGTAATAGCCAGGCATGGTGTCACAGACCTGTAATCTGAGCACTCGAAAGGCTGAAGCAGGAGGATGGTAGTGAATTCCAGGCCAGCCTGGGCTATATAATGAGTTCAAGGCCAGCCTGAGTGACATATTGAAACCTAGTCTCAAAATAACCAAAATATTTTTTTAAAAATCGAAGTAGTAGAGTAACTAGTATGAACTTTTGAACCAGCCAGTGTAAATAGAATTTGGTGACTGACACATGTCTCTTTCAGGTAAATATCTTGCCTTTGTTTGTTCATTATTGTTCTAGAGTGGACAACAGCTAAAGTAATCCAGAGATAAGGCTGAGGCTATGACTTAACCCTAGAGCACTTGCCTAGCATATATGAGGTCCTGGGTTTGATCCCTATCATCACAGTAAAATATACAGGTAGATGAAGGGCTGGATGTAGCTCAGTGGCAGAGTAGCTGTCTGAGGCCCTGGATTTGATCACCAACACTAAAAAGCAACCACCACCACCACCACCACCATCATCATCATCACGATTATCTCATCATTCACAGATAGACTTATGAGTTTTTGTTCTTGGACTAAATTAAAGGGAGTGCAAACTATTTAGCTCTGGAGATTGATATTTGCTAGTTCTGGAGCTCTAGTTTTTCTGAGTTAAAGGTAAGGTTGTCCAACTAGTTTAATCTTTTAAACTAGGGGTAAACTGTGATTGCATCTAATTATCTTCTTTTTTTTTTTTCAGTAGTAGAGACTTAACTCTGGGACTTCACACTGATCTACATCCCCAGCCCTTTTTTATTTTGGGACAGGGTCTCACTAAGATTCTAGGTTGCCCAGGCTAGGTTTGAACTTGTGATCCTCCTACCTCAGCCTCCCAGAGCGCTGGGATTACAGGCATCCACCTCTACACCTGGCTGTAATTATATTATTTGGAAAGCAATTTTGACTAAAGTATTTAGACTCAACTAAATAATTTGAACAAAAAAAATCCAGTTACGCTTGAGATGCTGAAGCAGGGGGATCGGTGCAAGTTTGATGCCAGCCTGGGCTACATAGTGAGTTCAAGGCCAATCAGAACTACATAGCAGGAACCTGTTTCAAATACAAAACAAAACAAAATAAATCCAATCAGAGGAATGGGAATGTAGCTCAGTGGTAGAGCATTTGCCAGCATACACAAGGCCCTGGATTCAATCCCTAGAACTGTGAAAAGAAAATAATTCCAATTACATGAATTAACACTTACTTGAAAAAATGATCTGCTGCTTGGCAGAAATGGTTAAGCTCAAAGACATCTGGGTTGCTTTCTTGGTTTTTCGTTTTGTTTTTGTTTTTGTGGTACCAGAGGTCAAATCCAGAAGCACTCTACCACTGACCAGTTTTTCTTTAAATATTGAGACAGAGTCCCACTAATTGCCCAAGTTGGCCTCAAACTTCTGATCCTCCTGCCTCACCCTCCTGAGTATCTGGGTTTACAGGCATGCACCACTGCACCCAGCTGGGTTTTGTTTTTTAAGTATAAAAAGTGAATTAAACCCATTCAAAAATATAAATTTCATAAAAGACCATGAAAATCAGAGGGACTATTTAAGATTAAAAAGGAAACAAAAGAGACATTACGATAAATGCACTTGACCTTGGACCCTAGTTCGTAACCCGGAAGTAGATGTACCCACGGAAGGTGGCTTTGGCCCTGCAGCTGCTACTGTCGCCAGGGAGAAATTGTTGGAGCTGGCAGCCTAGGAATGAATCTCCTCTCAGCCTCTAAGCCCACCTAGTCAGGATCTTTGGATGAGCCCGTGGGACCCTTCCTCCTAGCCCTGTGGTTTGGAACCAGTGGCTTTGGGACTGTAAGAGGATGGACAAAGATTCTCAGGGGCTGCTAGCTTCATCCCTGATGGCATCAGGCACTCCCAGCCGCTCAGAGGATGAGGAGTCCCTGGCAGGGCAGAAGCGAGCCTCCTCCCAGGCTTTGGGTACCATTCCTAAATGGAGAAGCTCCTCCAGGTTCATCAAGAGGAAGAAATTCGATGATGAGCTGGTGGAGAGCAGCCTGGCGAAGTCCTCTACTCGAGCAAAGGGGGCCAGTGGGGTGGAACCACGGCGCTGTTCAGGGAGTGAACCATCCTCCAGTGAGAAGAAGAAGGTATCAAAAGCCCCCAGCACTCCTGTGCCTCCCAGCCCTGCCCCAGCGCCAGGACTCACCAAGCGTGTGAAGAAGAGCAAGCAGCCACTTCAGGTAACCAAGGATCTGGGCCACTGGAAACCTGCAGATGATCTCCTGCTCATCAATGCAGTGCTGCAGACCAACAACCTGACTTCAGTCCACCTGGGTGTGAAGTTCAGCTGCCGCTTTACCCTCCGAGAAGTCCAGGAGCGCTGGTACGCTCTGCTGTATGATCCTGTTATCTCCAAGCTGGCCTGCCAGGCAATGAGGCAGCTACACCCAGAAGCCATTGCAGCCATCCAGAGCAAAGCCCTGTTCAGCAAGGCTGAGGAACAGCTGCTGAGCAAAGTAGGATCGACCAGCCAGCCCACCTTGGAGACCTTCCAGGACTTGCTGCATAGACACCCTGATGCCTTCTATTTGGCCCACACTGCCAAGTCTCTGCAGGCCCATTGGCAGCTCATGAAGCAATATTATCTGCTGGAAGACCAGACAGTGCAGCCACTGCCCAAGGGGGACCAAGTGCTGAATTTTTCCGACGCAGAGGACCTGATTGATGACAGTAAGCTCAAGGACATGCAGGATGAGGTGCTGGAGCATGAGCTGACTGTGGCTGACCAGCGCCAGAAGCGAGAGATCTGACAGCTGGAGCAGGAACTGCATAAGTGGCAGGTGCTAGTGGACAGCAGCACAGGCATGAGCTCTCCGGACTTCGACAACCAGACCCTGGCAGTGCTGCGGGGCCACATGGTGCAGTACCTGATGCGCTCATGTGAGATCACCCTTGGCAGAGCAACCAAGGATAATCAGATTGATGTGGACCTGTCTCTGGAGGGTCCAGCCTGGAAGATCTCCTGGAAGCAAGGTGTCATCAAACTGAAGAACAATGGTGATTTCTTTATTGCCAGTGAGGGCCGACGGCCCATCTACATTGATGGACGGCCTGTGCTGTGTGGCTCCAAATGGCGCCTCAGCAACAATTCTGTGGTGGAGATTGCCAGCCTGCGATTTGTCTTCCTCATCAACCAAGACCTCATTGCCCTCATCTGGGCAGAGGCTGCCAAGATCATACCACAGTGAGGAGTGGGAGCAGGAACCTGGGCTTTCTCTGGCCTTGGTTTCCACTGTCATTCCAGTCCCCTCGAGCTGGGAACTCAGGCTTCGAGCAAAACCTTTTGCTTAGAGTGGGTAGCAGGAGACCCAACTGCTGGCCCAGATCTGAGACTGAGGGAGGGTGGGGCTGGCCATTGGGAAGCCAGGAGAGGCTGGGACCCTTATGTTTCCCTACAGCCAGAGCCCCACCCCCTCCTCCCTGCAGCCCACCCTCCCTGTCCTCCCCAGTTACCACTGTCACTCCTGTCTCCGGCAGATTAGCTTCAGACTTCATTTTTTGGGTTTGTTTGGGGTTTTTTTGTAAATAAAAAGCACTACTACGTTCCAAAAAAGAAAAAAAAATGCACTTGACCTTGGATTGGACCCTGGGGAAGGAGTTATTATAAAAGATGCTAGTGGGATAATTGATAAAATATGAATATAGAAATCATGCTAGATAAAAGCTCATATAGGGCTAGAGGTGTACCTCTGTTGTAGAGCACTGGCCTAGCATGGAGTTCAGTCCCAAGGACTGAGAAAAGAAAAAGATTGTATGTGGGTCAAATTTCTTAAATTTAATAATTGAGCTATACTTATATACAAGATTATCTTTGTTTTTAGGATACATATGCTGAACATTTTAGAAGCATGGTCCTCTGCAAATTTTATCAAATGGTTTAGAAAATAATGAATACACGAATATATGGTGTGTGCATAAAGAAAGAGAATAAGAATGTGAAATCAAATATGGCTCCATGTAAAGGAAATACATAGGTGGGGTGGGGATTTAGCTCAGTGGTTCCAGTTGCCTGCCTCCCAAGCCAAGGACCCGAGTTCAATCCCTGGTACCAAAACAAAACAAAAAATTAGAGGAAATACATAGGTAAATGGAGCACTCAGAAGTTATCATTTTTCCAGGTGTGATGGCACACGCCTATAATCCCAGCAATAGGGAGGCTGAGGCAAGAGAATTGCCAGTGAGTTCAAGGCCAGCCTGGCCTACATAGTGAGTTCAAGGCCAGCCTGGAATGCATAGTGAGACCCTGTCTCAAGAAAAAAAAATTATCCTTGGCAGTAGAGGAGCAATGACTGGAGGGGTCTTTTGGGGTTATGTAATGTTTTCTTTCTTTCTTTTCTTTTTTTATGGTGCTGGGGATTGAACCCAGAGTCTTGAGAATGTTAGGCAAGTGCTCTACCACTAAACTACCCACTTCATTTCCCTCTCTTTCTCTCTTCTTCCTTTCAACTTTATCCTGAGATAAAGTCTCACCAAGTTGTCCAGGCTGGCTTTGAATTTACTATCCTCCTGGCTCAGCTTCTGGAGTACCTAGGATTACAACTCTGTTTTATTTTTTGATCTGGGTGCTGATTACATGGGAATGTTGAATTTGTGAGAATTCATAGCCTGCCTAAATTTCTATATGAATATTATACTTGCTTTGGTCTCAATATTTGTATCTCCCTGTTTTAGTCCATTTGTGCTACTAAAAGAAAACAGATGTTGGGCGTGGTCACACAGGCCTGTAGTCCCAGCACTGGGGAGGCTGAGGCAGGAACATCACTAGGAGTTCAAGGCCAGCCTGGGCTACATAGTGAGACACTGTCTCAAAAAAAAAAGAAAATACCTGAGATGGGGTAATTTATAAACTATGCAAAAATTATTGTTCATAGTCATGGATCCGGGAAGCCCAAGGTCAAGATGCCAACAGATTGAGTGTGTGGTGAAGGCTGGGTCTCTGATTCCAAGGTGGTGAGTCACCTCTGTGTTCTCCACGGAGACTGACACTGTGTCCTTCCTTACATGTGGGAGGCAGAAGGGCGAAAGGAACAATCTCGTGCCTGTTTTATAAAATCATTCATGAAGGCTCCACTTTATAGCTCACACCTCCTAAAGGTCCCACCTCTTAATACCATCACATAGGGGATTGAATTTCAACACATACACTTCAAAGGGACACATCCCCCCCCCGCCCCCCCGCATTCCACAGCACTCAGTTGAAAAAAAATTTTTTTGGTACTGGGGATCAAACTCAGGACCTTGAGCTTTCAAGCCAAACAGTGAGCTAAATCCCCAGTCCCCTGAACTTGTGATCTTCATGCCTTGACCTCCCTAGGACCTAGGATTACAAGTGTGTGTTACCACTCCCAGTTTTGTGAACATAATTTAAAATCACCCCACCAAGCTTACTTGGAAATGATATTAAAGAATTTAGTCGAGCCTGGGGATTTAGCTCAGTGGTTCCGCCGACTGCCTCGAAAGCGCGAAAGAGCGAGGACCCGTGTTCGATCCCCGATACCAAAAAAAAAAAAGAATTTAGTCGGAAGATCTAAATATTAAAAATAATAACAAGGCCAAGAGTGGTGGTGCACGCCTGTAATCCCAGCACTTGGGAGGCTGAGGAAAGAGGATCACTTCAAATTCAAGGACAGCCTCAGCTATATAATGAGTTCAAGGCCACCCTGAACTACATAGTGAGTCCTTGTCTCAAAAAACAAACAACAAAAACCCTAATAATAATAATAATAATAATAATAATAAAGAATGTGCCAGTTAGTTTTTTGTTGTTGTTTTGTTTTTGAGGGGGCTACAGGGTCTCATTATGTAGTTCAGGTTGGCCTCAAATTCATGGTGACTTTTGTGCCTCAGCTTCCGGAATGCTAAAATTACAGGTGTGCACCACCACACTTGGCTTAATGCCAGTTAATCTTGATCATCGACCTGACTGGATTTAAAGACCCCTGGAGAAGTTATTAGATTGTGAGCTCATCTGATGAGTTAATCCACTGATGAACTCATAGTTGAATGGGCTACTACAAAGAAAAGCCTAGTTAGAGGAACCAGGTAATGAGGGAGTGTAACCTTGGGTCTATATTTTGTCCCTGGTCCCTTCCTCTCAGGCTTTCTTTGTACTCTCTGCCTTCAGTTGCCATGAGATGAGTGACTTTCTATTGCCATGCTTCTCCACCATGCTGTTTCTACTTTGGATCCAGTTGACCATGGTCCAAATCCTCTGAACCCATGAGCCAAAATAAATTTCTCCTTCTTTTAAATTGTGTATGTTGGCTATTTGTCCCAAGGACAAAAAGCTAACTAGTATAAACGATATAAACCTGTGGAAAATGACCAGATTTGGTGTATTTTGTGGGGGAGGGTTAGTTTTTCTTTTTTGAGACAGGGTCTTGCTATGTATTTCAGACTGGCCTTGAACTCACTGTTGTTACACATGATACACAAGAAACCACCCAGACACAGGCTTGGTGTGAGCAATAGAGCTGATTTATTTGCCCGGGTGCAGATAAGCTGAGATTGTCACCAGCTTGGCCAGAGAAGTTAAATTTTTATAGGGCTTGGGGATGAGGTTATAATCCAAAGGAATCTGAGCGGAATGCTTGGGGTCAAAGTCCCCAGGAAGAGCATGTGAATAAAATCAATTTGCCAGTCCTGAGTTGAGGGAAAACCTCTTGCTTGATGTGTAAGAGAAGGAGAGGGCCTCGCAGAGCCCTGAGGCATGGTTGTATGGCAGAGAAGCATTGAACAGTGATGGTTTTAAGCAGGGTCTTCCAGCAGGGAAAGCAGATAAGAGCTCAAGCTGTTGGGTTCGGGGTTTGTAGCCTGCACGAACATTGTCATGAAAGGACAAAAGAAGGGCATGGGCCTGTGAAGCAGGAAGGAGGAATGTTCCCTGACATCCTTCTTTCCTGGGGAGATCCTGATACTGTTGCATTAGGAAGGGGAATAGGCCAGGATGAAGCTGGAAAAGGCAAAATATTGACCCTTAGGGGCATGGTGGGGGAGACTGGCAGCTTCCTTGGCAGTTTTATCTGAAAGGCATTTCTTGGGGCTGTAGGGTCTGAAAGTCTCTGGTGTCTCTGCAGTAAAGCACAGCAGCCCATGTTGGCAAGAGGGCAGCCTGGAGAAGAGCTTTAATGAAGACCCTCAGGATACAGGAGCAGGATGAAGGATGCAGGAGCAGACTCTCATCTGCTCAGATGGCAGCATGTTATGTAATATATAAAATGTACACTTGGAATCTGTATAGATGTTAACCTGTGAGTCCTTAACTAGTCTAAGAGCATGGGTCAGAGTGGTTAGTTCAGCCTGTTAAGAGGTAGTAGATGGTGGGGGGGGTGCAGCTTCTATGATAATAGAGTCATGGGAGTTGATAGTGTATCCTGCCTTGGCAGCGGAGTTGGGGGTGGACTTGTACGAGCTCCCATGGATATGCCAGGTGTGGTTAGAATTGGGAAGGGGGAAGGTGGAACTGAGAGGAAAAGGGGAAGTTACTAGGTGTATTAAAGACATACGGTTGTACAGTTCAGGCTGTTTAGAGAGAGGTGTGGGGTTGAATAGGTAAGAGGCTGAATTAAAATTGGGGCCCAGGGCAATTGTAACTGTGAGGATTTCCATGGAAAGCACATAGAGTTGAAGAAGGCAGAGGGTGGAAAGTGTAAGAGGTGGAATGAGGACATGAGTCTCTAAAGGCTGTGGGAAGAATAAACGGTAAGTGGAACATGTCTACTCATTTGAATGTTTCTAGAAGTAACAGACCTGCTGCGGCAGCCACCCGTAGGCATGGCAGCCAGCCCATGACCTGGGGTCAAAGTGCTTAAACAGGAATGTGATCGGGCATGGGCTGGGACCTTGTGTCAGAACATCCACTGCACATCCCCTGTACTCTATTATATAAAGGCTGAAGGGTTGGGTGAGGTCTGGGAGGACCAAAGCTGGGGCAGTTTTTAGGGCCTCTTTTAAGGACTGGAAGGACAAATGAGGGAAGGTCTTGTGGTGTAAGGGCTCAGAGGGATCTCCCTTCAGGAGTTTGTAGAGGGGTTTAGTGAGAAGGGCAAAGCTGGAAACCCAGACATGGAAATATCCTCTTATGCCAAGAAAGGAAAGGAGTTGTTGTTTAGTTCTAGGAATTAGAATCTGGGAAATTAAGTGGATGTGGTCTGGAGGTAGGGCTCTGGTATGTTTGTGGAGAATGATGCCCAGATTGGTGACAGATAGGGAAGAGATTTGGGCCTTAGGAAGGGAGACACAATATCACAGAAGAAGAGCAGGATGCCATTCATGATGACTTCCAGGTGGAGCAGTAGGTCTGTAGCAGCAGATAATAGGAAACTATCATGGCAGACGGGAAGGTCAGGGCCACGCTGATGCCAAGTGTTATCTTCTGCTGGCAGAGGTTTCCCTTCGTACCAAAGAACAGTTGGATTACTTCAATTCCAAGATAAAGCAGAAGTATCATCACGTCTAGTACCAGGTTAGCTGTCGGGTACAGCAGCAGACCTTTATACAGGAGAGTTTCAGCAGGAAATAGTGTAATGCCACTCATTCAGAAAGAACAGGATTTCTGACAAAGGGCATGGAGGACAACCATTTACCTCAGGAAACTCAACTCACCATGCCCTCTTCATTCCCTGTGGAAACTGCTTCAGTTTATTTGTTTAGAAAGCATGACACATCCCACAGAATACAGAAGAATTAAAAAATGTCAATTGATAAAGAAGCTCTTGCCAGACCTGGTGGCAGACATGCCTGTAATCCTAGCACTCAAGAGGCTGAGGCAGGAGGATCACAGCGAACTCGAGGCCAGCCTGGGCTACACAGTAAGTTCAAGGCCAGCCTGAACTGCATAGAGAAACCTATCTCAAAAAAATCAAAACAACAACAACAAAACACAACTTTTATTGTGAGTAGTTACTCTAGTTCAAAGATTTTTAAAACAAGTACACTCAGGACTACACTAAAATTAATTTGGATTCTCTGCATCAGAATCTCAATCTATATCTAATGAAATTGAAATTGATACAAAATAGAAACGTTCTCTTTGAACAAAAAAACTAGAGGTCACCAAAACTGTAAAACAAAAAAGGCTGAGTACACCTGTAATCCTACCACTTAGGAGACCAAGGCAGGAGGATCACAAGTTTGAGGGCAATCTGAACTACATAGGGGAGACCTTGTTTAAAAAAATTGGAGGCGGGGCTGGGGATTTAGCTCAGTGGTGCCACCGCCTGACTTACAAGTGCAAGGTCCTGAGTTCGATCCCCAGGACCAAAAAAACCCCACATTTTTTTAAAACTAAAAAATACCAAATCTTATTCATACAGAGAAACAAAAAAATTTTGTTCAAAAGGACAACTTTATATATTTCCTTTAAGAGATCTTATTTTGACAGAGTAGACTTTTTTTTTTGTACTGAGGATCAAACTTGCGACCTTGTGCTTTGGAGGCAGGCAGTGGAACCACTGAGCTAAATCCCCGGCCCTTGAGAGATCTTATTTTGATTTTGGGTGTTTTGTTTTGTTGAGATATAGTCTCATTACATAGTTCAGACTGGCTTTAAACTCACTCTGTATCCCAGGCTGCCCTCAAACTTGAAGTGATCCTCCTGCCTCAGCCTCCAGAGTACTGGTGTTACCAGGGTCCTTGGGTGCTGTGGGCTCCTTCTAGGGATTCTTTCCAGGTTCTTGTTGCCTGAACAAAGGATTGGACAGAACAAAAGGCCCAAAAGGTGGTGAGGTTTTACATTTATTAAAGGTAGGAAAAAAAGTATGGTCTGCAAAGTGAAAGCAGGTGCTGAGAAAGAGCACAGAGAACACAAGCTTAATAACTGCTATCTTTTGTATCTCTCACTACTCAGGCTGAGGTCAAATCTAGGCCTCCTATCAAGAAACTGCTTGATCTCATGCCAGATTGAAGACAGCACTTTGATTGGTCCCTGGTGCAGCTTGGGTGCTTGTCTCCTGGATCCCTGTGACTTCCAGGTCACGCCCACTTGCCCGGCCTGCTGGCCACGTCTTAATCTCCTGCCTCATTGGGATTATAGTCATGCACCATCATGCCCAGCCCTAGAGACCTTATTTTTAAAGAGTAAATAATTTTATTTTCAATTATTTATGATTATTTCTTTATATTTATTGGTGTTTAATCTCATACTTTTATTACTTTACATGCTAATCATTTATATTTAAATAATGTAGCATTGATACTCATATTTTACATTTAGTTATATATACATAAATACTTATATTTCAAATATTGAACAATTTTAATTGTTTTGTGTGAGTGTGGCACTGGGGATTGAGCCCAGAGCCTTCACACTGTGTTATATCTCCAGCCCTTTTTAAATTTTGAGACAGGATCTCTCTAAATTGCTAAATTGCCCAGGCTGGCCTTGAACTTGCAATCCTCCTGTGTCAGCCTCCCAGAGTGCTGCGAGTGCCACTCTTAAAGCCTAGACCACCACACCCTGCTAATTTTATTTTTTAAATTTTGAATATTTTGCTTTAAGATTAAATTACTGAGCTGAGGCGGTAGCTCAGTGGTGGAGCACTTGCTCATCATGAGCAAAGCCATAGATTCAATCCCTAGTCCCTAAAAAAACCCACATTTGTTTCATGTGAAATACATACTGATATGCCAGTAAAGCCAATGTGCTCTGATCTTTCAATCTCTAGCAGCAGCTAATTATTGACACTGGGATTTGAACTCACAATGACTCCTTTTTGTTTTTGTTTTTTGTTTTGTTGTTCATTTTGAGACAGGGTCTTGCTATATAGTTCAGGCTGGACTTGAACTCACTATGTAGCCTAGGCTGGCCTCAAACTCATGGTGATCCTCCTGCCTCAGCCTCCTGAGTGCTAGGATCACAGGTGTATGCCACCATCCCTGGATGTTTTTGGTTTTTTGAGACAGAGTCTTGCTAGTTACACAGGCTGGTCTTGAACTCCTAGGCTCAAGGGATCTTCCCAATTTAGCCTCCAGAGTAGCTTAGACTGAGCCACTGTGCCTGGCTAGAACAACTCTAGTTTAACTTAAAAAAACAAAACAAAACAAAACAGCAGTGCTTCGGATCAAATCCAGGATCTTGCACATGCTGGGTAAGCATTCTGCCATTGAGCCACATGGAAAAGCTCCAGTTTATAAGTGACAAATTCTCTGGTCTAATAACCAAATCATTGGCCATCTAAACCTTTTAATTTTAGATATTATTTGATTCTATGTAATAATTTAGTTCTGGAGCATGCAGAAGATTTTGATGCAGAATTCCAGAAGAACTTTTACCTTTAGCTCTTTTTCCCCCCACTATCCAAGCTTTTATTTCAACCTGTAATTATGTTGGGATATATACAGATATCTTCTCAGAATATAAAAAACATGGATGTTCTAGTCTGCAAGTTGTTTGAAAACAGTTGAACTCTATGTAAACATATATACAGAATTTTCTTAAAATATGCATTATAAAGTATAAAATCCAGTTAAAAATCTTTGTTACAACAATGGAAAAATTGACAATATGCTACAAACTTGTGAATAGAAGCTAGTGGGGAGATGACAACAAAAATTTGGTTTTAGGACCATGTTATACTATAATAATTAAAAACAAAACAAAGAAAACAAAAAGTAATACAAAAAATACTAAGCCTCTTGGAATATAAGAAATATAATTCAATTCATCTGTGGACCTAACCTGGTACAAAATAAATAAAAAATAACTTATCATCTAATTTGATTAAAAGACAATATTAAATTTCCATGACATTGCTTACAAGAACATGAAGAATTATGCGAGCATGTTTTAGTTACCTTTCTCTTGTTGTTGAGACAAAATACCCAACACCCAAAGTTAAAGGGGAGGGTTTATTTGGCTTATAGTTCATAGAGGTTTCAGTCCATATCCAGCTGGCTCCAAGACAGGGATGGCAAACAATCATCACAGAGGAGAAACACCATGACACGCACAAGGTAGCAAAGGCAACAAGAGGGACCTTTACCTCATCTTTCTGCCTCTTTTATCAGATCCAGACTACCAGGATCAGGGCGGTGCCAAACCATGTAGTGGTTTAGTAATCACATGCCTTTAATCCCAGCATCACACATTCCAGATTCAGCTACCTCTGACCAAATGAGGCTTTGGGGAGATATCCAGACCCAAACCATAACAGAGCACAATATTCATTCTTAGATGTGAACTTACAGATATTTCATCCAAGGATCTAATTTAAGAGTGAGTTTATTGGGCCGGAGATTTAGCTCAGTGGTTCTGCTGCTTGCCTCGTAAGCACAAGGACCCAAGTTTGATCCCCGGTACCAAAAAAAAAAAAAAAGAGTGAGTTTACTATGCTTAAATTTAAGATATCTTATCTGATTGTGAATTTTTAGGAGAAATAATTGACATATTTTTGTATGACCTATTTATATAGGTTTTTCACTATGTGAGAACTTTTCAGAAGATTTTGAAATTAGGAGCTATAAGTACCATTGTACATTCACAGGATTTGATCCAATATGCATTGTTACATGTAGGACAACTCAAGACTTGTGTACAACACTTCTATTAATTGTTTTCTCAAGTACTGTGTTTATTTGTAATATGGATAACATCAAAATGGTTATGTTTCCACAAAATATACACTGATATGAGTTTCTGCACTATGCAAGGCCATGTTTCCATGAAAGGTCATGTAAAAATGAAGACTTTTCACATTCTGTATTTATGCTAACTCTCATTGAGACTTTCTGTAATGTTCTGAGATGATAGGAATCACAAAATGCTTTCTCACCTTACCCATATAGGGTTTCCTTTAGTGTGAGTTCCTTAATGTATTGCAAGGTAAATAGAAGAATTGAGCAGTTTCCCACATTTGATTACATACATATGGCTTTGCTCTCATGTGAATTATATTGTGTAGTAGAATGCACTGAGATAAAACATTTCCCACACTGTTCATATATGTTCAGATTATGGTTCACTATTGTAAGACCGCTGTCCTTACCAAACCCTCCGACCAAAGGCCTTACCAAATGCTCCAAGGAGCTGACTGCAGCGAAGAACACCCGGGAAGGAACACACCAAGGAACACACCGGACAAGTTGGAAAGTGAAACAGACCTTAGTCTGGCCAGAGGGCACTCCCAAAGCAAAGTAGCTTAGAGAGGCGTAGTCCAGAGTCCAGGCTCTTTTTATAGGGGCTTGCAGAGGAGTTAACAGGCGAAATTTGCAGAAGAAGGAACAAAGGTTTAGTGGTCTTACATTTGTATGTTAATTAGCCTGACATGTACTGTTAGTCAGCAGATGCTTTGTAGATTGGTCTATAGATAGTGGTGTCCGGAACAAAGGGTTGGATAATTATGACTGATAGGGATCTTATCTAGTGTCTCAGAACTAAGAAGCATCTTTATCTATTTACTCACATTCAATCACAGGTGGGGCTAGGGGAGTTTTATGATTACAGAGTTATGCAGTCTTACAACTATGAATTCTTTCATATATGTAGTTATACCTGTGTATACTGAAAGATTTTTTTTTTTACATTGGTTACAGAAAAAGAGCTTCTCTCCACCGTGAGTCCTTTCATGTTAGTTCAAGGTGTTCTATATATTCACAGCTAATTTCCTCTTTTACTTTTTTAATGTCTTTGATGCTTACTGGAATAAATGAAGTCTTCTACACATTGATTAGGGTGATTTCTATACATTATTCAGCGAGATTGTTTTCTTGTAATTGATGACACCAGTGTGTAAAGAATGCATTCCAAGCTGGGCATGGTGGTTCACACTTGTAATCCCAGCACTCAGGCGGCTGAGGCAGGAGAATTGCTATGAGTTCAAGGGCAGCCTGGAATACATAGTGAGTTCAAGGCCAGCCTGGACTACATAGTGAGTTCAAGGCCAGCCTGAATTACATAGCAAGACCCTGTTTCAAAAAACAAAACAAAACCAAGAATGCATTCCAACATTCTTATGTAAATAGAATTTCTCCCCAGTGTAGTTTTCAAGGGGTTTCCCAATCACTGTCTTGATAGTTTTCCCACATCACTTACATACATACATTTTCTCAGCAATGGGAGTTCTTTCATCATTTTGGGGATCAAATTCAGGACCTTGTGCTTGCCAGGCAGGTGCAGTGCCCCTGAGCCACATCCCAGCCCTTCTTTCGTGATTTTTTTTTGGGGGGGGGGGAGTACTGGGGATTGAACTCGGGTCCTTGTGCTTGTGCAGCAGGCGGCAAAACCACTGAGCTAAATCCCCAGCCCCTCTTTCGTGATTTTGACAACTACTCTTGGTGGGGAAACCTATCCCACATAAGTTGCATAAGGTTTCTCTCTAGTGTGAATCATTTCATGTCTTTTACAACTATCTTTTGAGATAAATTGTTTCTCACATTTTGTTCATACATAGTTTCTCCCCAGTGTGAGGTTTTTTGTGTTTTTTTTGTATTAGGGATTGAGCTCATGACCTCGCGCTTGCCAGGCAGGCGCTGTGCTGCTGAGCTACATCCCCGGGTCCCCCAGAGTGAGTTCTTTCATGTATTTTACAATGACTGTATCTGCTAAAAGCTTTCCCACATTGATCACATACGTAGGGTTTCTCCCCAGTGTGAATTTTTTCATGATTCTGACAATTACCTTGTGCACTGAAAGCTCTCCCACAATGCTTTCATACATAGGGTTTCTCCCCAATGTGAGTACTTACATGTCTTTGAAAATTACTGTGTCTGCTGAAACTTTCCCACATTGACCACAAACGTAGAGTTTCTCACTAGTTTGAATTCTTTCATGCCTTTTGCAGTTACTGTGTGTGCCAAAAGTTTTCCCACATTGCTTACATACATAGGGGTTCTCCCAAGTATGAATTCATTCATGTATCTGACAACTACTATGTGTAATAAAAGCTTTCCCACATTGGTTACATACATAAGGCTTCTCCCCAGTGTGAGTTCTTTCATGTATTTTACAATGACTGTGTGCAATAAATGCTTTCCCACATTGTTTACATACATAGGGTTGTCCCCAGTGTGACTTCTTTCATAATTTTGACAAGTAAATTGTATGCAGAAAGCTTTCCCACATTGCTTACATACATAGGATTTCTCCCCAGTGTGAGTCCTTTCATATCTTTTATAATCACTGTTTGCTGAAAGCTTTCCCGTATTGCTTGTGTACTTAGGGGTTTCTCCCCAATTTCTCCTCTTTCAAATTTACAAAATGAGGAGTTAAGGATTTCCCACTCTGCTTACATAGTGTTTTCCTCCAGTGTAAGCATTTTCCTGTATCTGAACATCATGGTGAGAATTAAAACCTTTCCTACTTTGTATATATAAATATGTATCCATTCTATTGTGATGTCTTTCTCCAATTTGAACATACTTCAATGTGCTAAAGGCTTTCACATCTTCCTTATATTCAAAAGGCTTCTTGTCTATGTTAGTTCCTTCAGTGCAATCAGAGTAGGATTTTCCACATTGCTTATATTCATAGGCTTTTACTCCAGGAGTTGTCTTAACTTGCTTCTGAAAGGACTGGAATTCAGTGCAGGCTTCCTTAGTATGCCTCAGTCAGATAGCTTCTCTTGAAACCCCTGAAACTCATATGATTTGAGTCCAGCATTAGCTAAAACGGGCACATTTGCTGATGAATGACAAATCAGGGCTTTCTACAGGCAAGGCTTTCACCTGGTTTCGTAACAACTGCTTTCATGTACACATAACCATGGGGAGATCAAAAAACATTTCTTCATGTTGCTACCATAATTCATATTGGTGCCATTTCTCTACCTCTTCACTTCTCTACCAGCCACATTCCTAAAGGTTTCCAACATCACATTTCTGTAGAGCTTCTTTTGGAATGGATCCAGTAAAGCTCACTCTTCTACAGTGAAGTTCACAGCCACATCCTCAAAGGTCGCTGCCTCCATTGTGTAGTTTGAGACATATTTCATTAAAAAACCCCTTATTGGCTTACATGACATTGTTTTAAAATAGACATTTTGTCATTTTGGCCAAAAAAATTTACTAAGTACATAGTTAATATACCAAGTTAAAAATGAGGGGAAAAAAATGAGGGGAAAGCTCAGTTACTTTAGGTTTGGAACCATTTTTATTTTAAAATCTCAAAAAGAAAAAATAATTGAGTCTTGAATTTTACTTTGTTTCATTTAAATTCCTGGTTTTTGTCACAGCGTATTAATATGTAATACTTGGCACCTGAATTAATGAATAAAAAGAGCATACAATGACTTAAAATTACTATTGCTTTGAATTTAAAAGAAAGGCATATAGGTCTGATTGTAGGCAGAATTATTCTACATAAACATTTCAGTGTTCAAAAACAAAAAAACATTTCAGTGTTTTATGAAAATGTTAAATATTGTAAGAGAGCTATCTTCTTTTATATTTGTCTTCACAATGATGTATGATAAAGTAAGGAATGAATGAATGAATGTGGCTTGTCCTTGACTATGAACACATCTGTATGTCAGCATTTATCTACCATCTACTGTGAGCACAGCTCCACTGGTAAATTTTTAAAGAGATTATTAACATTGAGGAATATTTAAAGTTGCCTACAAATCTAAGCCTTGTAATAATATATCTTTATTTTTGTTTTCTCAATATATTAAAATAAGATTAAAATATACTATCTACTTTTTTTTTTCTTTTAGTACCGGAGATTGACCTCAGGTCCTTGCGCTTGCAGGGCAGGTGGTGGAACCACTGAGCTAAATCCCCGCTAAAAATATACTATCTAGTAGGGGAAGTGGGAGGGGTAGGGGAAAGAAAAGAAGGGAAAAGAAAAAATATGAGAAAAGGAAAAAAAATGGAAACAAAGTCTTTGCAAGCAGGGAAGGGTAGAGGCGGGTGAAGGGAGGGCAGAGGAATGGGGAAAAAATAAGAACCAAGATACATCATGTACAGGTACAAGTTCCCTGAGCCGGGGATTTGGCTCAGTGGTTCCAGTGCCTGCCTCACAAGCTCAAGGGAAGGTACAAGATCCCAGTGATGAATGTAACTGTACTGTATACCTAAAATCTACCAATAAAGTTAATGGAAAAAAATATATACTATCTATCTACAGTACTAAAGAAGACTACTTTTAATTTTACCTATCTGTAAACAATAAAAGGTCTTAATCGGGCCGGGGATTTAGCTCAGTGGTTCCGGTGCCTGCCTCGAATAAGGTCCCAAGTTCGATCCCTGGTACCCCCCCCCAAAAAGGTCTTTATCTACAGACTTTACAAGTACATTTTTAATTTTTTTTGGGGGGGGTACCGGTGATCAAACTCAGGACCTTGCATTTGCAAGGTAGGCAACGGTGCGACTGAGGTAAATCTCTGACCGTACAAGTACATTTTAAAATTATCTATGGCTGTTTTAAACCACAGCAATTTATAAGGTTATACTTAACTCTTCAAAGAACAATTCTTTCTAGGTATATAAAGCCATTTTCAAATAGCAAGATAGTGCTTGTCTTTGTTTATTACAGAGTCCATTTCAGTAAGCTGCACGGAAAAATTATGCGTTACATAAATAAACTGGGTTTATTTTTTAAAAAAGAATATAAGAAAAGTTTTAAACTTATATCTTAATCAGGTTTCTCAATATCAGTTCTATTTACCTTTTTTTTTTTTTTGGTACCTGGGATCGAACTTGGGTCCTTGCTCTTGCATAGCACGCATTGAATCCACTGAGCTAAATCTCAGGCTCTATTTACCTTTTGAGCCAGATAATTCTTTGGCAAGGGTGGCTTTCCTGATCATTACAGACTGTTCTGCTACAGCTTTGGCTACTAGTCCCACATTAGATGCCAGTGACACCCTCCATCCCATTCTACCTTCCCACCCCTGCTCCCATGTGACAACCAACGTGTACTCCAGACACAGCCAAATGTTCCCTGGAGCCCAAACTGCCCCAGGTCAAGAGTTATTGATCTAAATTAAACTGCCTTCTGGCGGTATGGAAAGAGTAGTAAACTTGGAATCAAGAGGTGAGTTTGAGTCCCAGTTTTGCCACCTGCACAGATATTCATAAGCAATTATTTCAAAATAATATGAAAATCATCCTACTGTTCAACTTAATATCACCACTTCGTCCCCAATTAGATGTTCCAAACAGAACAAGTACAGGATTTGTGATTCTCTATTTTCACTCCTCACTCCTTGACCTTTGTGTCTTTGGAACCTACTTCTCTACTTTTCCCCTAGCTAACTCTGACTCATTCTTCAAGGCCAAGATGAAAGCTGGACATGGCAGCACAAGCCTGTAAGCAGGCACTCTGGGAAGCTGAGGCAGGACAGAGGATTGAAAGTTTGAGGCCACCAGGGGCAATTTATTGACTTAGACTCTGTCTCAAAATAAAAAAAGGCTAGAGATGCAAAGGCCCTGGGTTCCATCCCCAGTAAGGGCCCCAGTACTTGGGAGGAACCCAGGGCCTTTAAAAACAACAGTAACAACAACAGTGAGACCTTAGGTTCAATCCCCTGTACTAGAGAAAGAAAAAAACAAAAGAAACATAATCCCATTATGAGATATTAAGAGGAGGAGCCAAGTGGCACTTTGAAGAGCAGATGAGTGCTTTGTACTCATGAATGGATTCATGCCAAGGGTTAATGGGTTACCTTGAAAGCAAGTCTGTTATAAAAGCTAGCTTGGCCAGGTCTCCCCTGTGCTTTCCTGTTTCCTGCAGCCCGGGGACTCTGACAGCAGGAGGACTATCACCAGATTCGGGCCTCAACATTGGCCCAGAACCAGGAACCAAAATAAACCTGTTTATAATTCACCAGTCTGTTCCCAGCCCCACCCTCATAGGGGTCCATGCTCCCAGTCTGGAGCCTTCCCCTCACCCCAGGTCCACAAGAGCTGATCCCTGAACCTTGGACTTGGGTTTCCGAGCCATGCATTCAGTCTCCTCTGTGCCTCTGTTGGTGAGGATAATCAACATTTGCAATGCTTCCCCACACCCTTCCCCTGATTGAAACTTTTGGCTTCTTTGCTTCTTGAAGAATACTGCCCTGGGTGTGGTGGCACACACCTATAATCCCAGTGCTCAGGAGGCTGAGGCAGGAGGATCACTGTGAGTTTGAAGCCAGTCTGGGCTACATAGTGAGACCTTGTCTCAAAAAACAAAAACAAAACAAACAGAAGAACGCTTGCTCCTCTCCATCCTCACTCCTTAGCAACAGTGCCTCCCATTCCAGTGTCCCATGGCCTTCTGTGCATCCATTAGAGCTGGTTTGTAAACTAGGGGACATGGCTGGGCAGGGTGGCCCATGCATATAATTCCAGTGCTTGGGGCCTGAGGCAGGAGGATTGCAGTGAGTTCAAGTTCAGCCTGAACTGCACAGAGTGACCCTGTCTCAAAGCAAACAAACAAACAGGACCAAAAAAACAAAAAACAGTAGACCATAAGCAACACTATTTTGCATTTTACATATGTGCAGAAGATCATAGTAAACTATTTCTTACCATGGGTCAGGTTGAAAAAGTGTGAAACCCTCTGCACTAGGCACTTCTCCCTTTGAGTTAGTTGTTCATGTGTCTTTACTACCAGACACTGAACAATGTGGGGGTAAGGACCATAAATTATCTGCCTTCCCTACCCATGTCCTAGTACAAGATCTGACAAGGTTCAGTCAGTATTTACTAGATTGAATGGAATGTTCTATATGTGAAATCACTTAGTAATCTAGGGCCAGGGATTTAATTTAGCTCAGTGGTGCCTGGTTCGAAAGCTCAAGGTCCTGAGTTCAATCAGTTCCCCAGTACCAAAAAAATGTAGCTAGTAATCTGTAAGATCATGAGCTTGAACTATGATACTTGCTTAAACTAGGAGTCTAAAATTAACTCCCAAGAGAGTTGGGACACGTGAGGACAAGTGGCTGGGTAATGTCACAAATAGTGTACATCACACACCCGAGAGACCAAGCCAAACTCCAGCAGAGGTAGAGATGCTGACTTGCTCATCTCCTGGGATCCGAAGCCAGCTCCACTCCAAGAGCTTCCCCTCCTAGTTATCTCACTTAGATATCTGAGTACCTGGTGGTAACAGGTGTTTGATTATTGACAACCCATGAAGCAATTTTCAATAACCATTGTGAGAAAAACCATCACTTTACATTCCTCTTTTTAGATTTTTTTTTTTTTTTTTGTACCAGGGATTGAACTCGGGACAAGCAGGCGCCGGAACCACTGAGCTAAATCCCCGCCCTACATTCCTCTTTTTAGCTGAGCATGGTGGTGCATGCCTGTAATCCCAGCTACTTGGGAGATGGGAGGCAGGAGGATTGCAAGTTCAAGGCCAGCCTGGGCAACTTTGAGAGACCTTATCTTTAAAAACAATTTTTTTGTTTTGTTTTGTTTTTGGTACCAAGGATCCAACTCGGGTCCTTGCACTTTCGCAGCAGGTGGTGAAACCACTGAGCTAAATGCCCGGCCCAAAAATAATTTTTTTGAAAGGGCTGAGGAGATACCTCAGTAACTCCCAGAACCACTGATGATGATGATGAAGATGAAGAGGAAGGAGGAGGAGAAGAGGAGGAGGAAGAAGAAGGACAAGGAGAAGAAAAATCTTCTTTTCAGTTGTTAAGGAGATTATAGTTTTTTGTTGGGGGGGGCAGGGTCTGGATATGTAGTCTGGGCTGCCCTTGAATTCTCCATCCTTTTGCCCCAGCCTCCTGAGTGCTGGGACTACAGACACACATTATCATGACTGGCTATAGAGTAAATTTTTTAGGTTTTGGGTTTTTGGGGGGTTTTCTGTACGGGGGATCAAACTCATGGGAATTTGAGCTTGGGAGGCATGCAGTGGAACCACCCCGCCCTAGGTTTTGTATAATGAAAAGAACATAAGGCCTAAGGCAACACAAAAATCTAGGTCCAGATTCTGTCTTCATATGCAAGCAACTTATTCTCTGTCAATCTGTTTGCACAAAATCAAAGCCAAGGCAGCATTTCTGGCCATCTTCCCTTTGACCCTGTCTGCTTTAAACTTGCTGAAGCTGAAGTCAGGCATGTTTGGCCCTGGCCTCATCTGCTCATTTGTGAAGGAGTCAGTGTCTGCTCTTCCACAGAGAGGCTGCGGCTCAGAGTTGCTCAGAGCTGGTGCACAGAGCTGCTTAGCAGGTCTTGGTGTGCTCTGCTGGTCTACAGTGAAAGGGACTTATGCACTGCTCAGTTGTTAATTGATATCTTCTGAAACAGTTGTACGAGCTGCAAAATGTTGTTGGATATCTCTGTGTTCTTTATTCCTTTATTCAGGAAGTAAGGGGCCTCCATTCAAATGATGTATGGGGAGTGGTGACTATGGGTAATGTTGTGCCTGAGAAGAGATACCAGGAGAACTGCATTATTCTCTCTTGGGGTTGCAGAGTCTCTGAGGTAAGTCTGGTATGGCAGTCAAAACATCCCAGCTCAGGGACTAGGGGTAGAACCCAGTGGTAGATCATTTGCTTATCATGAGCAAGCTGTGCAAGGCCCTGGGTTTGCTCCCCAGCACCATAAATATAGCAACAACAACAACAACAACAACAACAACACACACACACACACACACACACACACACACACACAAACCCCATTCTGGCAAATGCTGAAGATACAGCTCCAAAGATTTAATTTTTCATATTCCTTGAGCCTTTGGTTATCTAGGCATTGGTACAGTGGGAGTGGGGAAAGAGATAGCATTCATCTTTGTTTTGTCTGTGCCATTCAAGGTTCTCCCAACTGGAAACCTACATGTCTAAAAAGAATAAATACACCAATAAATACAAAGAGAATAAAATGAAGAAATGTAATTCTTGAAACCAACTGATTATTGTTCAACTTGAAAACAACTACTGAAAATCTGACAGTTATTTATTAAAACAAAATAAAGGGCTAGAGGTGGAATTCAGTGGTAAAGCATGTACTTAGCATTTGCAAGGCTCTGAGTTCAATACTCAGCACCAAAAGAAATAATAAATAAATAAAGGCATCTAGAAAGCATGAGGAGTAGTTTAAAATTAAAACCAGTGGGCTAGGGATGTAGAGCAATGATAAGAGTGCTTGGAGAGCACAACATCGCATCAATTTCTGCAGGTTGACATTTTAGAGCTATAAGCTCTGTGCTTTTATCAGTAATAGGTTGTTAGTCAAAATTCAGTGACAACAGTTATTTGATTTTTTTTTTTTTGGTACCGGGGATCGAACTTGGGTCCTTGCGCTTGCGTAGCAGGCGTCGAAACCACTGAGCTAAATCCCCAGCAGTGACAACAGTTATGATTTTCAAGACTATCAGACAAAGGTCAAGTAGGCCTTTAAAAAACCCCCTCTAATATCATATTTTTTTTAAAAAAAGAGGGTTGGGGTGTCTCTCAGTGTTGTAGCACGTGCCTAGTATGCATAAGGCCTTGGGTTTGATTCCCAGTATCATAAAACCAAAGCAAGACAAACAAAGAACCACACAGCAAAAAGGGAGCAATTGCCATTCCTGCCATCCCAGAATTCAGGAGGCTCAGGCAGAAGGATCAGTAGTTTGAGCCCAACCTGGTCAATTTAGTGACTTGGTGAGACCTTGTCTCAAAAGAAAAAAAGCCGAGTGTAGTAGCAAATGCCTATAATCCCACTGGGGAGCCTGATGCAGGAAGACTGCTGTGAGCAAGTTTGAGGCCAGCCTGGTCTATATATCGAATTTAAGGCCAGCCTGAATTACATAGTGGGATTCTGACTAAAAAAAGAATGGGATTGGGGAGGCCCTATGTCCAATTAAAAAAAAAAAGAAAAGAAAGAAAGAACAGTCAGCATTTTGTCTTTTTACAATTTGGGGATAAATTTTTCTTTCATCCGTGGATTCTGCTACATGCCTTATCTAAAAGGAATAAGGACAATTTAATTGGCTCAAAGCAGCTGATTTTTTTTTTCAGACTGCAGGTTGCAGTTAATTAGCTAATTAATGGAATGATGGGATTTAAGTCAATACTGCATACCAACTATAATTTTTTTAAAAATTAAACAGAATTGAATAGAATATGATAATATATCAAACATAAGATCAAGGATCAATGTTGTCCCTCTGTGTGTGTTTGTTCCTGGAGTTTTAGGGTAAAAGCCTTGGGCCAGGGGTCCCTACAGACTAGGCTCTGCCACTCACCCTGAAACGCCAATCGAGCAGGAAAGGAGCACTAATCAACATGACCCTGCTGGGAAGCACAGGTAGAGAGGGTTCAGATCTGTCTTCAAGGGGTGGACAGAAGCTTTGGTACTTTAGAGAAAAGGAGAATAAAGGCAAGAGCTGGAGATAGCTGGGGGGTTTGCATAGCTGGCAGTGTACGTATTGCTGGTCAAGCTGTGGCCTGACTGATCTGTACCTGACTGGCTGGCTCTGGAAAAGTCATCATCATTCAAGGTGACAATTCTATGTCCACTGTGAGGGGGGACAGCTCCTGTTTAGTGGGTACCTTGGCTCAAGCATAGGGTAATAGGTCCTGTTAGGTGTGTGGCAGCCTTGATTCCTATATGGGATAATTGCTCCTGCTTGGCTTGCCTGACTTGGAGTAGTTTCATTGGCTTGTTATAAAGATGTCTATCAATCAGAGCTGCCATTCCTACGACCAAGAGAGTGGCCCAGAAGAAAAAAGTTAAAGAAACAAACAGAATCATAGACAAAGTGGAGTTAGTGTGGTGAATGTGACCTTCTTCATGTTGGATATAAAATGCAGTTCCTAACACGGGTAATGGTTAAAAAGTTTGAAAAACATGGACTTAGACCATCGAAGACTCATCCTGAGGCTGCAAAGAGACTCATGCAAAACACAATTGCTTGGGTTATGATGATTAAAATCTGGGTTTTGTGCTAAAGAAGAGAGTAGGGGAGTGGTTGTTGGTTAAGTGTCCTACAGTAGAGATTGACAAGTGGCACTGGATTCTGTTGTTCTCATTCTCAAAACCCAGGAGCTGGGATAAATGCCTTACACAATCTTGGCTGCTTTGTGACTTTAAGTGACCTAATACCTGCCTCATTACATGAAATTTCAGATGGGCTAAATATGAGTCACCCTTTATTTCGCTTTGTGACACTAGTTGTCTCCCAATTATCTGTTCTCCTTCACTGACATAATAATTAAAATTTTATCTAGGCAAATGGCCACCCAGTGAAAGACTACATGTCCCAGGTTCCCTGGGGCCAGGTATGTTCATGTGACTAGGTGCTGGCCACTGTCACATATGCACAGAAGTGATGCATGTGGATTCAGGGTCAGATCTTTAAATGGCAGGAGTGTGTCCTTCTTTTCCCCTCTACCTTATGCTGCCTGGGAGGACTCAAATGGGACCACATAGATGAAGCACCACCTTAGGGATGATAAGAGCAATAAGAGAGGAGGCATCTGGGTTCCTGGCTGTTATGCTAGCCCTGGATCATTACACAGGAAGACATGAAATTTCTTTTTATTTATGCTACTATTAGTTTGAGTCTCTGTTACAGCAGCTTAACTCATATCTTACCTAGTATCCTCTTCTACTCCATTAGCTGAAAATAGTGAAAGTCTGAGGACTAATACACACAGACATTTGGCATATCTGATATTTTGTTTTGAGACAGGGTCTTACTATGTAGCCCAGGCTGGCCCTGATCTCAGTGATTCTCCTTCCTCAGCCTTCTGAGTGGTGTTATCACAACTGTGTGCTACCACACCTAGCTTAGCACATCTGATTTTAAAGTGAATGGACTTTAAACCATACTCCCACACAGTGAGTTTTTGTGTCAGGTCTGGAAGCCTGAGGATTAGATAGGTCTGGGAAAAATAATTCTTGCAGGTGACATGTGCTGCTTAGATTAGACCATATGCTTAAACCATATGAAGTTAGGCATGGTTGCACATGCCTGTGATCCCAGCACTTGGGAGGCTGATGCAGGAAGACTGCAGGGAGTTTGAGGCCAGCCTGAGCTACACAGTGAGTTCAAGACCAACCTGAACTACACAGACTCTGTCTAAAAAAAAAAAAAAAAGGATTAAACCATATGAAACTGTTGTTTTATATTAAAACAAGTCAAATATTAGCAATTTCGTGTTGCAATCTAACAGAACTGATGCTGAATCTCACAGGTGGTGACTCTGGAATTCATAGTGAGCTCTTTGCTAATTGTCCTTCTGAAGACTCTATGCCAAAACTGAATCCCATGGCCCAGGCCCTTAAGCACACCTGGATCCAGAGTCTCCAGTGTGTCATTACCCTGACATCAGGTTGTGACCAGAGATTTTTCCAAAGCCTTGTGCAATGTGTTGATTCTACTTTTTTTTTTTTTTTTGGTACTGGGGATCGAACTTGGGTCCTTGCGCTTGCGCAGCAGGCAGCAAAACCACTGAGCTAAATCCCTGGCCCAACAATGTGTTGATTCTAATGGGATGGCCTGTAACTATCTCAAAAGAGACAAAAGTGAAACCAGTGAAGGGCAGTTAGCTAGAGTTTTGCTAGGGGTTGTAGATTTGGGGAGGAGACACAACTCGGGTAATCAGATGGTTTAAACCCATTGCTGTCAGCTACGAGATGGACTTCAGCCTCCCGAGTGCTAGGATTATAGGGGTGCACAACCACACCCAACTGAGATCAGCTTCTTTTTATGGAGCTAGCTCATTGTGTCACATTAGTCAGGTACAGATAACAGTCTCTTTTATTGTACCTTGGTCAGTAAGACAGTATGACAATATGGCAATATGGCAGATAGCCCATTGCATAGCTTGTATGCTACATGCTGAACCATATTCCGAATGCTATCTTGGCTTTGGTTCCAAAATCCCAAAAAAGAACTGGCAGCTGCTTCTGGTGCCCTGTCCAACAGCTGCTGGGCCCATCTCTGACTTCAGCTGTTCTTGCAGGGGACAGTTCCTGTGAGCGCGGATGGCTTCTCACCCACCTCAAAGCCCAGCTTCAGTATATCTGTCCAGGGGCTTTTAACGTTCATATGTGTGACGGGCACATGGGGGGGGGGGTCACTGTGCAGGGCATGGCAGATGACCCAAGTCAAGGCAACTGGCTACAGCCAGAGCTGAAACTAGGCCTTTTGCCTGAAGAACCAGGAAATCAAATCTTAATTTCCACTGGCCTTAGAACTGTGAGAAGATAAGAAGCAGATACAGGGAAACAGTCAAAAGTTGAGGAAGGGAATGTTAGACTTCAAGCTCTTGGGTAAGGCTAGCAATGAATTGCAAAGCATACACCCGATGGCGAAAGAAAAGTTACATTTATCGATGATCAGGAGCAGAGAAATGGTGGCAGGAGGACAGAAAAGGCATGCCTCACAGGCGCACAGACAAATCAGGCTTTTGGGCTCAAGACAGAGAGCGGGAGAGCGGGCAAGGCATGTGCTTTGGTCACGGGTTATATAGAATGGTCCTAGGGTGCTATCTGAGCTCAAGTGGTGCAGGGGAGTGATCTCCTCAGCCTCCATGGTTCTCACTGTACTAGGAACACTGAGGGAGACGCTGGCGGGTTTCCAATTGCAGCTTGGCCTACCTCTTCATTCTGGAGAATACTGTCAACTCTAAACTTACTTCTTTACCTGTTCACTCGTCTCCATGCCTACACTTAAGGGGAGATAAGAAAACACCCATGCAGGAGAGGCCAGAAGCCTGTGAAACGCAAAGTGTGCTGAGGCTGGAAGATCTTAGCCTAAGGCCAGCCTGGGCTACATAGTGAGTTCAAGGCCAGCCTGAACCACACAGCGAGACCCTGTTTCAAAAAACCAAATAAATAAATAAAATAAAAACCTTAACCTGGAGTTCCTAAGGTAGGTCAGGACACCAGTCTAATGTCTGCTTCATTCAAGAAACAGTCCAGCCAGGGGGCCTCAGACTGAGGAGGGTCAGCAAGTCTTAAGGAAGGGCATCAAAGATGAAACCTAGACAGCTCTGTAACTCTGGAGCGGAATCTGCACTGCAGAAAAATATGGGAGTTCTCAGCTCCGGGAGAGAAGGTGCAGCCCTGGAGGTGAACACACTCGCCTGGGGGAGGGTGTGGAGCGAGAGGGTGATCAAAGACAGAACTGTGAAAGTTTCCGAACCACCGCAGCCAGCACTTGTCCCCGATACCATCCGTCCTCGCGTTGCCTGAACCTCACCCTCATCCCTGCATTCTCAGAATGACTCTTCGCAGCCCTAGGCGCGAGCCCGGGATCTCGGAGCCCCGCGCCACCGTCCACTCGCCTCGCCGCAGCCACTCAGCTCTGCGCAGTAAAGAGGAGGGGCGGGGCCCGGCCTACCCGGGCGTCCCCCCCCCGCCCCCCCTCCGCGACCGGAGGCTGCGCTGGGCGCGTCCGCCCTGCGTGGTGACATCAGTGCGCCCGCGCGCAGGGGGAGGAGTGGGAGTCGCGGGTTGCGGGCGCTGGGGCTCCGGTAACTCAGGCTGGGCGGGGGAGAGGAAGGGGCGGGGCGGGGAGCCCACCAGAGTGTGGGGTCGTGGTCCAGACCCGGGGCGGGAGCCGAGGGACGCGCAGCTCGGACTTCTTCCCCTAGCAGGCCCTGCCCGGCCCAGCGATGGAGTTTCCGGATCTCGGGGCTCACTGTTCCGAGCCGAACTGTCAGCGCTTGGGTGAGGGGCGGAGCGTGCGAGGTGCAAGGCGGGGTGACTGGGGGCTTGGGTCTCCAGGTGGAGCGAGGAGGGCGGGCTTCCGGACTGGAAATGCTGAGAAGGGCGGGGCTCGGAGTTGGGGGCGGCGGCCAGGGGGCGTGGCGAGGGAGCGTGTACTGGGGAGGGCTGTAGATGGAGTGGTGTTTTCCTTCCCAAGTGGCAGCCTTGGGAGAGAGGGAAGGACCTCCAGGTCCCAATGGACGGACCTGCAACCCGACTCACTCCTTGCAGATTTTCTGCCGCTCAAGTGCGATGCCTGCTTGGGCATCTTCTGCGCAGACCATGTGGCCTACGCCCAGCATCACTGTGGATCTGCTTACCAAAAGGTGAGGGGGCGATCGTGAGGGTAAAAGGGGGTGGAGGGCAGATACATGCAGAATCCTCAGCATCTGTCTGCTTCACATTTCCCATTATTGGCTTTCTGAGGCTCAGTACTGGGGAACAGTGTATTTTCTTGTACATTTGTGGGGGTGGTGGGGTGTATCCAAGTCTTTCAGGATCAGAGATTTGTTAGATGAGAGTGGCCCACAGACTGATCCCTGCCCTTTGGCTGTAGGATATCCAGGTACCAGTATGTCCTCTCTGTAATGTGCCTGTTCCTGTGGCCAGAGGGGAGCCCCCAGACCGGGCTGTGGGAGAGCACATTGACAGAGACTGTCGCTCTGATCCAGCACAGCAAAAACGCAAGGTGAGTGATGGGTTAGTCACAACCCAGCTGGGACTGTAGATGCCTGGAACCCAAACATCCAACTCTGGTGATGGGGCTGGAGAAAGGGCTAGTGATTCAACCTTCCCCTTTTACTTCAGATCTTCACCAATAAGTGTGAACGCTCTGGCTGCCGGCAGCGAGAGATGATGAAACTGACCTGTGAATGCTGTGGCCGAAACTTCTGCATCAAGCACCGTCACCCACTGGACCATGATTGCTCCGGTGCGGGGCACCCAGCCAGCCAGGCAGGGTAATTGCCACTGGGTCTTCTACTCACTTTTGGGACCCTTCCATGCTTTTGGAGCCAACTCAGTCTCTATCCTTACAAATTGGGAAGCTTTAGCCCTGTCCCCATTGGCCAGAGGGAATCTTTTTTAAAGTTTTCAAGTATGTGATTTTCCACATTGTCTGGAGAAATTTCTTTCCTGACTCCGAGCTAAGACATGTTCTTGGAGGCGTGCCAAGAGTCTCTCTTTCCTACAGACTTGCTGCCATCTCCAAAGCACAAAGCCTGGCTTCTACAAGCACTGTTCCCAGCCCAAGTCAGATCTCACCTTCCTCTACCTCTCCCAACAGGTAGGCCTGCCCACTGCGCCTCTCCCTTTTTTCCTCTTTGCATCTCTTCCCTCAGCCTCTTGAATTATCTCCCATAGGGTCACAACCCAGTCTCTGTCCCAGACAGCCTCTCCAGTGATTGCTTTGCAGAATGGCTTGGTGAGTTGGGCAGAGATTGGGTGGACAGAAGCAAACCCATGAGATTAAAGCCCAAGGCTATTTATCTTCTTTCTCCCTTTGCAGAGTGAGGATGAGGCCCTGCAACGTGCCCTGGAATTATCCCTGGCAGAGACCAAACCTCAGGTCCCAAGGTACCTACTCTAGTGGAAAAGAGGGTAGGATGTGGGCAAGGGGTCAGTTTGCAAGGAGAGGTAGGACCACACCAACCCAGTGCAAGATACAGGATCTTGGGCTCAAGATAAGATAAATCATCTGGGCATCGAAGTGCATGCCTGTGATCCTAGCACTTGGGAGGCTGAGGCAGGAGGATCGCTTAGTTCAAGGCCTGCCTGCACCAAAGCAAGACCATGGGACATGAGGGTAATCTGGCTGAGACATCTCTCACCCCATTGATTGCCAGGGTTGATTCAGCTCTTCTGGCTGGGGAGGCCAGGTGTCCCCTTCCTCCTCGCTGCTCCATGTGTGGTCCCCTCCTGAAGCTGCATGCTCAGTCGAAGAGGATAACCACCCCCAGTAGAGGAAAACAGTTTCCTCAGTCAAGGGTGTATGAGTAGCTGTGTTCCCCTGCCAGAACCTCCAAACAAGCTCTCAAAGTGAGATCCTGAGTCCAAAAAGAACAAGATTAAGATGAACCATAGGATCTTTAACCCACAAGGAACTAACTTCTATACAGTGGGAATAATGCTAACACCCACCCTGTGATCAGACCCAGAGGTGCTCTGCACAGGGATGCCTAACAGATCAGATGCTCAAATGTTACATATTAGAGCCAGGTGTGGTGGTGCATGCCTGTATTCCTAGCACCCAGGAAGCTGAGACAGGAGGATCACCGAGAGTTCGAGGCCAGCCTGGGCTACATAGCAAGACCCTGTCTCAAAAAAAAAAAGTTCTGTATTATTGTCATGCCACTTAAGCTGTTCCTCCCTCCAGTTCTCAGGAAGAAGAAGACCTGGCTTTAGCTCAAGCCCTCTCTGCCAGTGAAGCAGAGTACCAGCGGCAGCAGGTATGAGGATGGGTACAGGTGGGACCCTGTGCTTTCTGTAAGAGCTGGGGAGGGGGTTTCTTCCAAGTGGTGGAGTTTGGGATGGTGGTTCTTCCTCCTTTCATTGTGACAGCAGCCCATGCTGAACTCTGAAACAAGGCCTGTCCTCTCTTTTCCTTGACTTTGCACCCTGTCTCCTCCTTCCCTTCTTGCTCCAGGTGCAGAGCCGCAGCTCAAAGCCATTTAACTGCAGCCTGTGCTAGGGTCCTGAGCTTGGGGAGGGAGGCTCAGCTGAGAAGGACTGTGGCCCTCACACCTCCAGGGTACACAGGGAGAGGCATCGCAGAGCAGCCTGGAGACAAAGACAAGCAGGAGTGAAGCTGAGGCTGCTCCAGGAGCCTCGGCAGGAAGCTTGCCAAACTGAGCCTAGAAAGGCCCTGCTGGCTCTCCAGCTGCAGGGAGAGAATGGCTGGAAACCACTGGCCCTCTGTGGGGGCTGGCCAGGCCCCGCTCTCAACCCCCTTCAACATGTTACCCCTCTCACCCTGGGGCTGCCCCTGACATGTAGGGGGCAGAGAGGGGCCTGGAAAGAATAAATATCTCAGCAGCCAGTGAGAATGAGTGTTGTTTCTCCTTTCCAACACAAAACAGAAAAATCTTGGCCTAAGGGTAGAGGTCCCTTGCAGTGCCCCACACAACAAAGCCGCAGTGATCTTTGAGTAGTCCACACTTTTATTTCTCCAAAAAGTGCTTTTTCGAAAGGTCCCTTTCCCTCAGACAGCACCACACCTCTAGGCCAGGGAAAAGGGTACATCTTATTCCCCTGAGTTAGCTTTTTGGAGGGAAGAGGCCGTGACTTGTCACTGTGCCATGGGCTGAGGTTTGGTGTCTTCAGAGACTCCTTCCTGTCCCTGTTGCAGCTGCCACATGTTGGCGTACACCCCACCTTGTGACAACAGAGCCTCGTGCCTAGGGCAAGGAGGCAAATGTAAGTTTCACCCATCAGCTGCACCTCAGAGGTCTTGCCATTGGCCCACACAGGGGACGGGCAAGGGGGACCCTCCCACCAAAGCCCCTGTCCTGTTCATCTGTGCATCTCACCGTCCTCTTTCCACAATGCAGCCATCCTTTATGACAAGGATCTGGTCAGCATTGACCACAGTTGAGAGCCTGAGAAGTCAAGAGATCCATTACCTACTGCGCCACCATAAGTGGCCCACACTACCATCCACCCTTCCTGTAGCCCTGTACCTGTGTGCCACCACGATGGTGGTGCGGTTGGTGCAGACTTTGGTCAGTGAAGCCTGGATGGCTCTCTCGTTAGGTGTATCTAGCGCTGATGTTGCCTACAGAGTGGGTCAGGATAAAATGCCCCTGCCACCCAAACACCCCAACAGGAGGAGGATGCCAGCTGCTAGAGCTGGAATAGAGTTGGGGGTTGAGAACTGAAAGGATTTGGTGGAACATGGACTGGTAACACCGATGCTAGGCGAGAACTGCCCAGCAGGAGTGGCACAGGCAAAGACAGGGAGAGCAGAGAGGAGAAGGCTGCTAGGCCTCACCTCATCCAGCAGAATGATGTTTGGAGCTTTGAGAATGGTGCGGGCAACGGCAACTCGCTGCTTTTCTCCACCGCTTAGCTTCAGTCCCCGCTCACCCACCTGTGTCTCGTACCCTGTGGATATTGGCCACATCCCTCAAGTCACACATAATAAACTTGGTTTCTGTGACCAGGTGGGCAAGTAGGGGATGAAACAGAGGTGAGGGAGATTAATGGACTATAACAGACAGTGGGGGGGGGTGTCTCTTGGAGGAGGAACATCACCTTCAGGGAAAGCCAGAATGGCATCGTGGATGCCCGCAGCCCGAGCAGCAGCTTCCACCTCATCGTGCCCAGCTGTAACATGGCCGTAGCGGATATTGTTGGCGATGGTGTCATTGAAGAGGACAGTGTCCTGGGGCACGACTCCAATGTGAGACCGGACAGAAATCTGGGTCACCTGGGGCCAAAACACCGGGCAGCCTGCCTGTGAGATCCTCCCAGACCTGAGAGGTAGAAAGGACTGGCAAATGACTCAAGCTCTCCAAGTCTGTTTTCCTCTTCATAAGAAAATGCAGTGTCTCTGCCTGCTTCACTGGACTGCTGCCGAAGAACTGTAAGCTGGACAGCACCATGGAAATCATTCCCTTGATTATTGTCTTAGGGTGACTGTAGGTCATGTGGTGCTAGGAAGGCCCCAGAATTTTGCAGAGGTGACACCTACTCACTTTGGATGCCCAGCCCCTGCTATCTGTCCACACAGACCCATAAATTTATTATAGCCTTCTCATCAGCAAACCTACCTGTGAAATGTCTTGTCCATCTATTCGGATGCAGCCAGAGTTGATGTTATAGAAGCGAAACAGCAAGCGTAACACTGTGCTCTTTCCTGCCCCAGATGGGCCCACCTGTTGCATTGGAAAAGGAGTGGTAAACTCTTAGGCCCAGTGGCTTTTCAGTCTCTTTTCATGAGGCCATTAACACCCACACAGACTACCACATTCAACCCTGTTGCTCATCAAGAGAGGGCTCTGATTCCCCAGGCTGGGCTGTGAGCAGGCATGGTGATGAATGAGGGAAACTCAAGGACCAAGGGCTAAGTGCCTGGGTCTCTTCTCACCAAGGCCAGTGTCTGTCCGGGCATCACTGTGAAGGACACATCCTGCAGGGTCTCCCTCCTGCAAGAAAGCATAGGCAGGGTCAGCAGGCTGCTGCCATCACCACAGCTACTACTGGGGCCTCCCCTCCCTGCCCAGGCACTCTGCCCAGGTAGAGGTGGGATGCAAAGCTGGGGTTCAGTGCAGGAAGGCAGAGTGCCAATCAATGGCCAAGGGAAATGCAAAGAAGGCAAAAGGAGCAGGCTCACCCATCAGTATAGCCAAAATGCACATTCTCAAACTCAATCTTGCCCTTCCGAAAGTGAAGGGGCCCTGCTCCAGGAAGGTCCTTTACCTGGGAGAATGCAGCCAATGCATACTGCTGTTACAGGCCTGGAATTCTCCAGACACGAGAAACAAACCCATTCCCAGGCCCCACTGTTCTCTCTCTCCACTCACTTCTGGCTCCTCTTTCAGCAGGTCAAACATGTTCTCCATGTCAATGAAGTTGTTCTGGATTATCCTGCAATAAGGGTGACAGTTGAGCTCCTCTGAGGAGCCAGAAAATAGTAGTGTACCCCAGACAGGTGAGGGTCAGAAATCAGGTTACCTGTAAAAGGTGCCAAACCAGTTGAGGGGCATGTACAGTTGGATGATGTAAGTGCCAAAGAGCACAAAGTCCCCAACCTGCAGAGACCAAAGGAAGCTCTTCCTGCACCTACCCAGGCTGGTGGCTCAGACCTAGGCCTCAGACCACTCTTCCCTGGCCCTACTTGTCCATCATTCTGCCTTACTTGCAGTTTCTGTTCACTGACGAAATATGCACAGAGCAGAGAGCCAGTGAGGAGCCCGAGTCCCATCACCAAGTTCTGGGTCTGATTCAGCAAAACCAGTGAAGCATTTGATTTCCACTCCAAATCCTGAGGGCAAAGGAGGGAAGAACGTCCTATAGGCACAGGCCATCACAGAATCCTACCCTGGGTCCAGGCCTCACAATCTCACCCCTGGTACTCCTCTCTGCCCTGGCAAAGCCCCAGGCCAGCTCCATGTTCAGAAGGCCAAGCACTTGCATCCTCACCTGATACTTGATGATGGCCTCTCGAAATCGGTCCACTTCGTAACTCTCAGTGTTGTAGTACTTCACCTGATGAATTCAAACAGCATAAGGCTCTCTGCTCACTCCCTCTGGATTCCCAATCCCTCCTTCCTGACTTCAAATATCATCCCTGAAGCTCATCACCTTAGTGGTCCCAGCTACACTCCCCCAGATCTCAATGCTTCCTGCCACTGTCATTCAGGCTTCCATTACCGTCTCAAAGTTCAGCAGTGAATCCACAGCTCGTGCATGCGTGGCGTTCTCTTGTACGTTCATACCACGGCGAAACTTGGCTCTCCACTCAGTGACCACGATGGTCAGAACTAGAGCATGACAGGAAGAGGGGGAGAGAGAACAGAACATCATCCCCAACAGCAGAGACCAAGTGTCTGTGTCTGCTGCCTGCCATATACACGAAAAGTGCTCCAGGGCCTAGGCACCTAGACTCCAGAGGGAGAAGCCAGAAGCTCAGCGAGGGAAGAAGGCGCATGCAAGCACCTTTGCAGCCTGAGTAAGGCTCAGGTATAGAAAACACTTTTGGTGAACAAATAAAGATAATGACATCTTGCTGTACAAATGAGGGTTTTCCTTCACCTGAGACCACAGAAAGACCCTATGTGACAAAGATGCCTACCCTGTCCCTCCCTCTAGGTTGGGCTAAGGTTCAACTGAACAGAGGAGACCTGCCAATCACACCAGGAGCAGCGGGACCCTAATCAAGCCCAGCAATCCTCAGCACCCAAAGGAGGGTCACCTGAGTGGGGGTAGAGCTCATGCCCGAGGGAGTCCCCAGACAGATCAGGAAGATGGTTTCACCAGGAAGCACTCACTGAGATAAAGAGTCATGCAAACGAACACAATGAGGCCAAACCACGCGTTGAAGAACATGCTGAAGTAGACGATGCCGATAATGATGTCAGCCAGTGTAGGAATGATGTTGAACACCAGGTAGCTGGGAGGGCGAGTCAAGAGAAGGTTTCGTGGGGTGAGAATCACCAACCCTACCTGGAGGAGCTTCAATGTAGGGCTTCATTTTCAACAGTAACAGACGGGACTCACTCTAAATGTCCCTTACGAGGTGGGCAACCCTATCAGTTATCATGAAAAAGTAAGATCTTTGTGCACAGATGAAAATGTATTTCCATAAAGTTTTGCTAAAGCAACTGTGAAAATGATACCCACGTTGGGATTTCATTTATCTTGGAAAAAAGTTCCATAAACTGGGCATGGTGGCACAC
This sequence comes from Heterocephalus glaber, assembly GCF_000247695.1. Next base: position 5,800,793 of record NW_004624823.1, on the reverse strand, counting down.
ACCTGTAATCCCAGCACTCAGGAGGCTGAAGCAGGAGGATTGCTGTGAGTCTGAGGCTAACCTGGGCTACATAATGAGTTCAAGGCTGGCCTGAACTGCATAGCAAGACCCTGTCTCAAAAAATAAAAAAAAAAAGCTTCTATAAAACCTGGAGTCTAAAAAACTGCAAATAAAAGTACAACAAAGCAGAACTTAAGACACTAAAGAGCAGGAAACTCCAAAGGAGTGAAGTTCAAAAACCACTTGTTCTTTGGATTATTGGAGTTATTACTCCTATAACTGAAGAACCAGAACACACAAGGTAGGAGGGGTGGTGGTTCAGGGCGGGTCTATTCTCCTGACAGCTCCTCCATTCCTGCTTCTCAGCCCCACCCTCCCACATGCCCTCTCTGCTGGTGTTGCACCTGAACAGCCCTGTGACACTGGCTGTCCCACGGTCCATGATCCGCAGCACCTCCCCTGTGCGGCGGCCCAGGTGCCAGCGCAGTGAGAGCTCGTGCAGGTGGGAGAAGAGGCGCAGCTCCATATGCCGTGACGTGAACTGCTGCACGCGGATCCACAGGAATGTGCGCAGGTTGCTCACAAAGCCTGGGGGAGCCAGCAGTGCCACAGTAGGGGTTGGGGGCTAAGGGATACCAGCCCTACAGTAGGAGGTGAAAGATTTGAGAGCAGAGGGGCTGGTAGAGGAATGCTCAAAGAGGTATGACAGTGAAGGAAGGCCCACAGGAGGGCCTGATACTTTCTTACCTATACTGCCCATGCCACCCCCCTGGAGGAACTTGAGGAAGACATAGGTGGTAACAGTCGAGGCCAGAGACCTCCAAGGGGCCTTCTCAGTCAACAAGTTCACTGTGGAGAAAAAGAGTCAGGGTCTACATTAGCACCCAGGACTCTCTTCAGGCAAAACCGCCCCAGGCATCAGCCATACCCTCTATCCAAACACCAGCTCCCAACAGTGTCCTGCCTTCCTAGGTAAAGGGCACCTCAGCCATCAGGTAAATGAAGAACCAGCAGGCTGAGGTCAGCTCCTCTCCCTCACCAATATCCCTATAGAAGATGGGGACCAACAAATTGAGTGCTCGGTCCAATCCCAGAAGTCCCAGGCAGAGGAGCACAATCAGCTGTAGAACAAGATTCCCTCGGGGCCACATGTAGCCACTGAGTAGGCGGAGCTTCCGGCCAAGGTCTTGCCAGGTAGATTGTTGGTTTGTTGATGGAACCTAGGATGATGACAAGCACAGGGGAGGGGAATTCAGAAATCAAAGTGTGCTAGCCAGAAACGCTCAAGGAAAGGAGGCATGGAGTCACAGCTCCCAAGTATCTGAGGCCCACAGGTGAACCCTGATGGGATCAGAAAGGCTATCAGGTCACAAACCCGAGTTTTGGGAAAGAACTACAGTGATTCATTGTGGGAAGAAAGAATAATAGGGAATGAAAGTAAGAGAGACTCCTGGATTTAGAAGCACCCCACTGGGATGCAGCTAAATGTGCTTAGAATTCACAAGGCCCTAGGTTCTAGGGCCCTAGGTTCTAATCTGTAGCATGCACAGGCACACACTCAAAATACTGACAGACTCCAGCATTCAGAAAATGAGAATACCTGGTTCCTTTCTACATCTTGGTCTTCTTCATGAACCTGAAGGGTGTAGGACTGGGGACGAAGTCCAGGGGCCCAGAGCCCCAGGACAAACAGCCCTCCAGAAACCACATATCTCAGGACCCACAAGCCAAACTGAACCTAGGATGAAATGTACAGAGCATATGAAAGAAGGCCAAAATTCCACTGCGTTCTCAATATACCCAAGACCTCTGCAGGGGCCCAGCACCTAATAGATTTAAAAAAAAAAAAAAAAAAAGAACCCACAGTGACTCAGCACTGACACACCCCACCAGCTGGCTATCAGCTTCCAGCTGACGCCAGCCAGCCAATCCCTTCTTTTTCTTAAGAGCCATCCCAAAGCGTGGAGCCAGTATGTCCAGACACAGTGCTTCCCAACATCAATGCTTCCCCTCCTCCCCACAGGTCCCTCACCTGCTGGCCCAGGTCAGCCCTTGCCCACCACCACTGTGGGCTGTTCCAAGACACCAGGGCCAAGTTCTCGGCTGCAAAGGTCACCGTCCAGAGAAGCAGGAGACCCAGGCTGTGCCTGAACTTGATCCAGACGCCCATTCCCAGACTCTGCCGTGCCTGGTTCCTTTCCACCACGAGCAGCCAGAGGCCACAGGCGCTGGCCAGGCTCTCAAGCGCAGATGCCAGCAGTAGATAGCCAGGCAGCAGGGCCCCCCGGGCGGTGCCCACCCGGCCAACCAGGCCGGCCAGGGGCAGCACCACCTGAAGCGTGGCCAGAAGCAGCTGCAGCGCATAGGGAGCGACGCGAGGGCCGGTCCCCCAGGACAGCGCTTCGGCGCCAGCGGGGCGCTCCCGACGCTTGCAGGGAAGAGCCAGCACCACGGCCAGGGTCCCCAGGGTCATCAGCGTCGAGGGCACGAGCGTGAAGAAGAAGCAGGGACTCAGGCCATTCTGAGCCCAAGCCGGACCCACGGGCCCTTCGGCCTCGCAGTAGTTGCCTACAGTCACCATAGCAGTGTGGCTGCTGCCTGAGCCTGCAGGCTCCGCGGGACCAGAGCTAGCCGGCGGGTCAGCTTGGGGAGGGCAGCGAAGGCCGGGTGTCTCAGGTCATGGAGCCGGGGGCGCTGAGTCGCTGGGATCGCGGGGAGGGACGCACGTGGACCCTGCCACACCGCCCGCTCGCTTCCCGCACGCGCCGCCGCCACGCACTCACGCAGGGCACGTACACCGTCTCCGCCAGCCCCGATTCTCTCGCTGGCCGCGACCCTCAGGCCAAGTGCGGCGCAGATGCCCGGCGTCGGCCTCGCACCGCCCTCTACGGGTGCGGCCCTGTCCGGCAGCCCCGCCCCTGGCCTCTATCCAGGGTCCCTATTGGACAGTTGTCTTTGGAGTGGGGGGAGGAAATGGTGCACACCGGCGGGGTAAAATAGGGGCTGAGCCGATTTGGTCACGTGCTTAGGGCGGGAAATCTGATCATCCGACTGGAAACCTTAACTTCCACGGAATTGTGGGTCGGAAACAGACCTTCTGCTAGCCGGCTAGTTTGATATCCGAGTGCCAGCATAAATCCACTTGCTTCCAGATCCCAGCCCGTCTCCAGGAACTTGGGGGAAAGGGGAAATCACACGCACCCACGCCTACTGTTCCCAGGAAACCTAGCTTCCGGAGGTAAGAAGTCATAAACTGGTCAAAGTCCCTTTTTTTTTTATTAAGGGTTATCAAGCTGTACATGGGCCCCACCCCGCTCTTCTGTGATCTTGGGTAGCACACTCTTCCACAGTAGACCAGAGCTGGGTGAGGGGTGGAGCAGAGGATAGGAGCTGAGCCCCGGCATGCAACTCGGCAGCTCAAAGCCCAGGGCAAAGTCATGGCTCCTGTTCCCCCTAGGGGACAGCAGGATTCGGTCCAGAGCTTTCTTGTTGGGATGCGGACAGTCGAGGTCACACTCTAGCCCTGTCTGTCCCATATGCAGGTGATTGGGATATAATAAGCAGCAATGGGGGCCCAGGAAGGTCTGTCTCCCAGGGACCCATCCTAAAAGTTGGAGAGGGTGGCAAAGATTTCCATCCTGATCCTGCAATTTAGAAACCTTCCTCCTTAGTGTCAAAAGATGGTGTGAGGGGAGCTGAGAGGTAGGGCCTCCACCGGAACACAAAGCAAAAGCCAAACAGAAGGGGAGCAAGCAAACAGAAGAGGGGCAAGTGGCACACACATGCCAATGATGTGCAGGATGCACAAGAGAGGTGAGCTGGCTGCAGCACTGGATGAGAACTGGAGGTGAGGTAAGGGCCACAGCCTGAGCTGCTCATCTGTCCCAGGGGTGGGTCAAGGGGTCAAGGGCCTAGGTCTGACCTCCCCACTCCACAGTTGGCACAGGTTCTCCATGCTTGGCAGCTTCTGTCATGGGCAGCCCTCTCTGGAGACTTGCAGGGGCAGGTGCGAAGGTGGCAGTACTGGGGCTGGGCTGGGGACCAGTTTCTAGCACCACACTCTGAGCCAAGGAAGTCTTGGGGATGAGGCTGGAGTCTTGTGCACTCCAGGTTCCTTGGCCCCAAATTCTTCTGGGGCTGCCTCAAGCCCACTATTGGCACCTCCCTAAAGCCAGGCACAGACACACAAACACCACACATGTGGAGCCAGGCAGCACTCCGAGGAGCCTTCCGTAGTGGGCAGATGGGATGGCAGGGCAGCGGTAGCCTCCATCCTGGGGCATGAGGACACTCTTCAGTCTTGTCTATACCTGTAGAGAGAAAGTATTGGTAGTGGTGACAGTCTTCAGCTATCTGTTTGCCCCACAGGCACCTAGAGGCAAGGGAAAAGGAAAGCTTGATTCCTAGGGCGTTCACAAAGGAAAAGCAAGCCCTGCACTTCAGAGCAGTTGAAGGGAGGAAGGGGAGGGTGTTTTCAAAGGGACAGTGCAGTACCTCTGCATGAGGTGGGGTCATTTACCTTCACACAGGAAGCTGTTACCTCAGCCTGCAAGTTACTACTTCTGGCAGTTATCATCAGCCCCTGGAGCCCTTACCTTGTGCACCTGAGGGGGAAGCTCATCTTCCGAGCCTTCCTCAGGCACAGGCTCAGGATGCCTTGATGCTGGCTGCCCATCTTCAGCCCACCCTCCGAGGGGCAGCCGGGAGAAGTGAGAGGGCGCCCGGGGTACTGTGCCAGGATCTAGAGAGACACAAGAATGCGGGGAAGGGTGGGGACTACTCAGGGCCTTAGTGCCCTTGGACCCCATCCCTCTGACTTTTTTCCTCTCCTAAAGAACTGCCCGTCCCTGCAGCCTGTCTCCTTCAGGCCCCCTAGGTGGATACCTGTGATGCCTCCATACCGCCTCTGGAAACCTCCGTGCAGGGCAGTGGTCTCGGGTGCCCCAGGCCGGGGTACAGCACAAGGATAGCTGGCAGAGCGGGGGATAGGTTGGGAGGCCCGGTTGCTCTCTCCCCCCTCTTCAGGGGCACTCTCCCCATTCTCATCGCTTTCCCGGCGGTGCCACACATGCCGCTCTGGTTCAGCCTGGGTCTGCTGCTTGTGGAGCTGGAGAAATGGGGGGCTTATCAGTCGAGAAAAGAGGCTGTCTGTCACAACAGTTACTGCCACAGTGGTATCAGCCAGTTCCCACTTCAGCTCTTACCTATAATCCCTGACCTGGTGCGCTTATTGTATTAGTGTACAAGAGATATCCGATGTTCTATGTTTGCATTCTCAGCAGACTCCTAGAAAGAGCCTGCTCTCATTTTACCCATTCGTTTAATCCAAGGACCAAGGGTCTAAGTCCCAGGCACTCTTAATTACAGGGGAACATTGCAGTGAATGAAACAGACAAAAATGCCAGCACTGGTGGGGCTTATGCACTGCTGGTGGTAACAGGGTGAAGATGGATAACGAACAATTAAATAAAAAGAAAGACAAGCTGGGCATAGCGGTGCACAACTGTAAATCCACAATGTGGGAAGATGAGGCAGGAGGATTTAAAGTTCAAGTCCAGACTAGGCAACTTAGCAACTTAGTGAGACCTGTCTCAAAATAAAAAAAAGGGTTAGGGATGTAGCTCAGTGCAAAGGCCCCAGGTTCAACCTCCAGAAGGCAGAGAGAGAGAGAAGAAAAGAGAGGAGGAAGAGGAGGGGAAGAGGAGGAAGAGGTGGAGGAGGAAGAAAGGAGGAGGAGGAGGAATAGGAAGAGGAGAGGGAGAAAGGAAGGGAGGGAGGCAGGGAGGGAGGGAAGAATAAATATGTGGTACCAAAACAGGGTCAGAGGGGCGGCAAGGGAGACTTATGTTGAGTGTACTTAGAGAAAGTCTCAGGAAGAAGTAACAGCAATAGGAAGAGGAGGAGGGAGCACTTCATATCTCAGGGAGTGGACTCTAGGCAGGGGAATGGAAAATATGAAGGCCCTGGATGAGAGTATGCTTGGTATTAAGAGGGAATATAAGAATGGAGATCACAAAGCAGGTAAAAAAAAGCGGGGGGGGGCGCAGATTGGAACCCATGTCTTCTCCACATCTAAAATGCTCCATTCTATCTGTCTTTATTTTTTTTTGGTACCGGGGATCGAACTCGGGTCCTTGCGCTTGCGCAGCAGACGGCGAAACCACTGAGCTAAATCCCAGCCCTCCATTCTGTCTTTCATCTGCCCACTCACCTGGTGCATATAGAGGGCATGCAGGCTCATCTCAGTGGATGCGTATTCCGACAGCACCAGGCTCTGCAGCTGTCCTTCCCACACACTGCTCCCGGAGCTGGCTGTCCTGGCATCTACTCTGTCCCTCCCAGCACAGACAGATAGCAGTTGTCAACACTTCTGAAACCCACACAAGTTGTTGGGGGCTGCTGCCATGCCCTCCCATCTTGGCCCACTTCTACTCACCCAGAGCCTGTCATGGTGCTGGGCACCCGGCCTGTGGGGGCCTGCCCAGGCTGCAGAGGGGAGAAGGAGCGCAGGGCAGAGGCAACTTCAGCCCTGTGCCTGGAGCCCTGCAGGTCTCTGGGCAGTGGGGGGCCCCGGCAGGATGAGCCAGCTACCACATTTGCAATAAGGCTCAGGGGCTATGAGAGAAAGGGGTAGGAAGAATTTTCAGGCCAGAGGAGAGGCCTCTTTCTCCTAGTATTCTGTACCTCAGGACCCAGTGCACAGACTGGGCAGAAACTTTGCATCCTGTGCCTTGTCCTCGGGTTTCTGCTCCTGCAGTCCGCTGTACCCAGCCTCTCCAGTCCCCAGGAACATACCTCAGTCTCAGATTGTAAGGACTGGATGGATGTGAAGAGGGCATTTTCGGGGAGTAGACCCCCTTGGGCAAGGCCAGCAGCTGCTCCATCCCGCTGAACCTGCTCCTTCAGGAAGCCCAGGAAGGCTGTGCTCTCACGAGGTGGCTGCCATCCAGGGTTGGTAATGGCAAAGTGCATGAGTGATAATTCTGTCTTCCCGTCCTCAGCTTGCTGGTACACTGAGGCCTCTGTCTGCCCACCAGATAGCCACTGCATAAGCAAAACACAGTAAGCAGATTTCTTCCAGGAATCTTTCCTGCTAGAGGGGAGACCTTACCCCTGGAGCACAGGGACTGCAATGTGCTATTTTGTCCATTGTTCCCAGTCCCCACCCTGAGTGCCAAGTGCCAGGCCACTTGTTTGTAGTGTGCCTTTCTCAGGGGAGCTTGGCTAACAATGTAAATTGGGATCAAAATGTAGCCCAGTAAGGCTGCCCAGAAGAGGTAGCCTTTTTTATGACTTGTTGGCTCAGAAAGGATAGCTTTTTGCAGTTTGCCCAGCATCATCCCTGGCCACCTTCCCCTCTCCAGACCCAGTACCTGGGGATGACCATGCTGGCGAACATCCATCTGAGCAAAGGAGCAGGTATCCCCAACCCCAACGACCTCCACGGTGAAGTTGCGGAAGAAGTCTATGATCTCTAGGGCCCGTGGACGAAGGCAGAAGATGAGGATGAGTGGTGTGACAATGGGACTCAGCAACTCTTCCAAGATAAATACCTAAAAGGGAGGCGGCCAAGGTCACAAGCAAAAGGGAGCTCAGCCATGACCACCAAGCTCCCAGCCAGTTGCTAGCAGGCCCTAACTCCAACTCCACTCACTGCCTTGTACTGGAAGAGCTGGGCAAACTCGTCCCGGGTCTGCGAGCGGTGGGCATTACCCTGCCAGTGGTCAGGCATGTAGTGGATGTGAGCAAGGATCACGCGGAGCAGCTGCTCGGGGCAGAACACCATGTGCTGGTCTGGGATGAAGGACCTAATGGGGTCAGGGTTGTGGTGAGATGGAAGCCCTTCTTGCAGTGCTAGTCTGCTCATTCCCACCTGCCCCCCAGCCCACCTGCACACAGTCACGGTCACCCCCAGGAGTGTGACGGTGGTGAGGACGTGCTCCACAGCCAACACATCTTCATCATAGATGGTGAGGGCAATAAGCACGGCCAAGATGGAGCCAGCGAAGAAGGCGCCATTCTTGGCCAGCAGTGTCAGCAGAGGTGACAAGAAGCAATTCATGTACTTGGAGGCAGGTTTGTAGCCACGGTTGAGACGGGACTGCAGCTCATGCTCCAGCTCGTTGAAGTGGCGGAGGTAGCAGCGGCCATAGAGTGACCAGCAGCGTGCTCCCAGGGCCCCTGGCTCCCGCTTGAGCACCTCAGCATAGCTGAAGAAGGCATAGAGGATCTGCCAGATGAGGATGAGGGGGCACAGCAGGAAGTTGGCGATGCCAATCCATAGGATGCGGTTGCTGAGGCGCTGGGCCAGCTCTAGTCGTTGCCCACCACGTTTGTACTCAGCTTTGAGGCTCCATTCATTGAGAAACAGAGAGCCAGGTCCCCAGAAGAGGATCAGCTCAAAGTTGTACTTGAGGCCACGGGTGAAGAAGACGACCTCCCCGAGGCCAGGCAGACGGAAGCGCAGAGGCAGGAGGGACTTATTTACCAGTGCCACCATGTAGTTCTGGAAGCGGAGGATGCGATGATAGATGTCTAGCTCCGTCAGCTCACGCTTGTGGATGCAGATCTGGTGCTCTTTCTGGGTCTGCACAATCCGGGCCTGCACTTCCTGCCACGTGCAATATGGAAGGGCAGACTGCAGAACAGAGTGGGGAAAGGACAAGGTATGGAAGGTATGGTTATTACCTGACCTCCTTGCCCTGCACAGATGAGAGACTCAGGGGTCATGTGCTTAGCTGAGTGGAGCCTTTCAGCAGAAGCTCCTTGACCTCCTACTAGTTTGGATCTCAAATGTCCCCCAAAGGCCCAGGTGTTTCTTTTTTTTTTTTTTTTTTGGGTACCAGGGATCGAACTCGGGTCCTTGCACTTGCGCAGCAGGCGGCGAAACCACTGAGCTAAATCCCCGGCCCAAGCCCAGGTGTTAATGGCTCGGTCACCAGCTGGTGGTGCTACAGGGAAGTGGTGGTATGTTTAAGAAGCAGGCCTAGCGGGAGGAAGTCAGATGATCAGGGGCATGCTTTGGAAGGGCATATTGGGACTTGGAACTCTGGCCCGTTCCTGTCTTTCTCTTTGTTTTTTGGCTGCTGTGAGATGAACAGGTCCTGTGCTAGTTGCTCCTGCCATGATGTATTGCCTCACTACAGGCCCAAAAGCAAATGAGACAACCAACCATGGAGTAAGACCTCTAAAACTGTAAGCCAAAATAGACCTTTTCTCTTTACAAGCTTATCTTAGATATTTTGTCACAGAAATGGAAAGGTAACTAGCACACAGCCAGTATGGTTATCAACAGGTGATACCCATGAATACATCTCATCCTTCCCAAGATGTCTTAGGATATGGTGCTAACACCCCTCTTCCAGTCTTACCATGGGGATTCGTAGAGCATGCAGGTAGAAGGAGTGGATCTCCCAATAGCAGCAGATGTTATAGATGAACTTGATAAGCCGGTGGATCCAGAAGACACCAGCGATGACCAGGATGGTGATAAGGGAGCCATTTTCTTGAATCCTGATCAGAGCAAAAGATGTGGGATGGCCCTTAATTAAGAAAGGGCTCAGGGCCGGGGATTTAGCTTAGTGGTTCCGCTGGCTACCTCGCAAGCACAAGGTCCCAAGTTCAATCCCCGGTACCAAAAAAAAAGGGCTCCTTGACATGTGCTGTTGTCCCAAAGGATTCCTATAGGTTGAGCCTCAGTCTGTGTTGTGAGGTATGAGTTACTGCCTCATGCTCCATTGCTTACCTGTTAATAAAACTACAGACTTCAGTGCCCTTTGACTTATAGCCTTACCTGGCACTACAGACTTGGGCAGGCAAAAAGGCATCTGGAAGAGTGACCTTGACAGGTTCAGTAGGATGCAAACTGTGGTTCACCATTTTGTTGGCAAATAGGATGTCGTAGTCCACACAGCTAACCAGGAAGGTGGTGAAGGCAACCACAAAGAGGAACTGCCTAGGGAGTTAGGAAGAGAGGGTAGTCTGAGGGTCAGAGAGGCACCAGTGAAATAGAGTGGGACAAGAGAAGAACCTGGAAGCAGCCAAACAAGATGGGAAATCGAAATGGGTGGAGAACTCTTAAAAGGCTCTCTCTGTTGCTCAGCCTCACAGGACCTTTTTAGGCCCAAATTGGCTCCTAGTTTTTGCTGTTAGCCTCAAACACCATGGTATCAGCTTGTTTTCTTCACTTCATGGTAATCTTCCACTCCCACCATCACCACTGGATTCAACTTACAGAGGTTTCATGATTATGGTCTCTCGTCTTCCCTTTCTGATACTTTTGAGAAGGCAGTCAGAAGCCCTTTCAGATAGGAACTCCTTTCTCATTGAGGGAGGGCTTCCCAACTCCTTCCCCTTTGGCAGTACCATAAAGCTCCTCCCTCCTAGAAGGCTGCTGCCCAGCAACAGGCCTAAGGAGCAACCAAAGCAGTATAGAGGCTCTTTCTTCAAGTAAAGGGCTGCCATCTCTCAGACAGCCTAGCTGGACCATGTACATCCCACTGAAGCTCTGACAAAATGATCAACATTTGAGTTCTCTTCAGGGAAGAGATGGGATTTGGAAAGGTCTTCTGTAAGAGGTGAGGCTGTATGTTTTGGTGCTACACAGAGTCCAGAACTACAGAGGTTTTGGAGCATTTTGAGCCTGCTATGGTCAGTGGGGCCAGATATTGGCACAAGGAAAAGAAAGACTGAGATGTATTCCTTCACCACATTATCCATCCCTTCCCTTTCACATACTTACATGAGCTCAAAGATCTCCCCAATGAGCATACACGTGAAGCCATTCTTCTGGTGTAGATTATAAACGTGAACATGTTAAGAAAAAGTGGTCAGAAAGGAGCAATTAAGAACATAGATTTTGATGTGACACATTCAAGCTTAAGTCCTGGTTCTGTGGTTTTCTAGCATGTGATTTTAAGCAAGTTACTTAACCTCTCTAAGCTTCTGTCCACAGTGATAAATTAGGGATGGTAATACCGGTCTTATCCAAGAAAATGCATGCAGAGTATTTAACATAGAACTGACAAAGAATGAGTCAAAAGACATTAATTATTACCATGATTAACATCCCATCAGAAAAGAGTATCACCCTTAGAAATTCTGCTTAGAAATCAGCACCACAAATCGCACACAGGCAGAGGTCTTAGTAAGTGTGCAGTATCATTATTATTATTATTTTTTTTTTTGGTACCGGGGATCAAACTCAGGTCCTTGTGCTTGCGCAGCAGGCGACGAAACCACTAAGCTAAATCCCGGGCCCTGGTATCATTATTTTTAACAATCATTATTTCACTATCCTCTTTCAGCCTCAGGATGTTATTTCCCCTTCCAGGGATTAGAGTTCAACCTACTCCAACTTCCCCTCAGGGACCTGGCTCAGGGAGGGGCTAAAAGTCCCAGAGTCCACCACAGGGACGCCAAGGATATTCGGGAGAAGAAGAGGTCAAGGTTTTCAATATGGTGCCAAGGTGCTGTGAACAGAGGAACAGAAATATCAGAGCCCTGAAGGAACAAGAGCCTTTGGCTCCCTCCGTGTGCCTCCATCAACTTTCCCCATGCCCCAACAACTCACACTTGCTTCCCTCAGCCACGTGCACCAATAGGTCCTCTTCCCCAGGGGGTGAATCGCTGTAGGAGGCCTCTAGGCGCTGGTATTCGGTGTCAAACTGAGCCATCACCGCCTCCCCCTGTCCACCTTGTCCACCTGCCAGTGATGAGGAAGAAGAGATCCTGGTTTAGACCCATGGGCTGCTCACCTGCTGCCCTGCCTACTACACCTTGGGTTATTAGAGGAGGAGTTATTAGCCAAAGAGAGCAGTAAGCTTGGGGGTTAGGGGCCCCTTAACTCTGGTCATCATTCCCAGAGCCTTTACTGGGTGTCTACTGATGCCTCCCTAGCCTGTAGCCAGAATCTGCCCCTTTGGTGGGGGTGGACTTTTATTTTTTCTATTCAGTGGAAGAAAAGTTCCCTCTCTTTCCCCTCCTGGAAACCCTGGTCTCCCCTGAGACTACCAGTTTGAAGGTATTTTGTAAACAAAGGTTTAAGACAAGCATATGGCCCTACCAGCTCCATGGACAGTTTCTGCTCCACTCCAGCCCTCCACGACCTGGCTTGACAGCTGCTGGAGGAGAAGGTGTCAGGCCCCAGAGAGTGGGGAGTGGAGACAGAATCCCACACAACCCTTCCGCCAACCAAGTACCAAAAGGAGGGGAGGGAGGCCACAGGGAAGAAAAAGCACCTTCCCTGCTAGGGCTATGAGACCCCTCCTCTGGCTGTACTATACAGGACCACTCATCCATCTCTAGGATACCAGGGAGTAACTTACTGACCCTGTGGAGACTGAGTCAGTACAGGCCAGAGAATGGGTGTCTTCTCTGGACTGTCTCCATTGCTCTGCTCCAGTTTTAGAAATTAGACATGGCTCTTAGGGTGCACAAAACCCCGAAGAGGATCTTTCTGGTCAACCCCTTCCCCTGTTTACTTAGCACCAAAGACCCAGTAGACAGGGTCTGCATAGGAAATTACAAGTCAGTGGGAAGCCAGATCCTGGGTGAATCTGTGGGTTCCCTCGATCCCTGCAGCCAGGCAGGGTCAAGGTGCTACTCACCCAGACAGTGCAGACCCTGGGAACCGTGGGTCTTGGCCTCACATGTCCCCAGTGGGATTCACTGGGTGAGTGAGAACCCTGTCTCTCAGGATTCACCACTCACTGGGTCAGGGTAGACCCAGGGCCCAGGGATCCTCCGCAAGCAGGGCCTGGCTCATGGGTTCCTGCGGATGTTGGAGAGGTCGATACTCCCGGTGGGCTGGGTTGCCTCCCCATACCCAGTCGGCGGGACGAGCACAGGGCACCCTAGGGTCACCCGGCTCCGGGCCGAAGAAAGCTCGGCTCCCAACAGCGGTCTACCTCGTGCGCGGCCCCGCCACCCATGCGCGCCCTCGTCCACGCGCACACGCTATCAAAACATTCCGATTGCGCGCCCCCGCCTCAACCGAGGCTCCCCTTCCCCCGCTACAAGCCGCCTGCTCACTTGGTCTCCGTGGGCACCCCGGCCAGGTCCGACCTTGGGCCCGGGATTTCAATACCCAGTCTCGCGTGTCACCTCAGGAGCCGCGACCCCGGCGATTCCAGACTCTCGGTCTCTTCGGCTTGGCTCGGCGGGATCTAGAGTGCTAGGCCCGGCGTCTGCCACTCACTGTCACCCGCAGCTAGCCTGGCCTATGAACATAGTGGGGTGGAGACACGACGGCCAATTCTCGGCTCAGGAGGTGGGATGAAAGGCTCGGGCCGGGGCTTTGACGTCAGAAGACCAACCGTGTGCTTTGGGTGGGGCGGGGCTCGGGTGCGGGCGTTGCTGTTTGTCCTCTTCGCGACTCCGTAGTGACGGGATTGTTGTGGTGTTGCAGAAATCTGACTTTCGAATAGGCTTGCGTCGGGGCCCTCGGGAATTTTGTTGCAGTTTCTGAGGGCGGGAGCGAATCTGCGGCTCAGTCGTTGCTGTACCTTATCCCTCGGGTAACGAAGGTCGATTAGGCAGCATCAGTGATTAACTCAGTGAGTCAACTCTGTGGGACTCGATTTGGAGCTGGGCGCTCCCTCGTTCCACTTTTGGGGTCTGAAACCAGGGGTTTGAAAAAATGAAGCGTGGTCACCTGTTTACCGTAGAACTGACTCCTAGTGGCAGGTTGAGGGCCAACGGGTCTTGTAGGTAAGGCAGACATAAGTGGCAGTAGGATCTCGCTCTGGTGGGCTCTACAGTATTTGTAACTCCCGTTGTGCTCCAGGAGCTGCTTCTAAGTAGTTCCGGCTCAGACATGTCGCCAGCTCCAGATGCCCCTCCAGCTCCTACGTCCGTCTCCCTGTTTGACCTCAGCGCTGAAGCTCCAGTCCTTCGGGGCCTGAGCCTGGTGAGCCAGGCTCCCGGGAAAGCTCTGGCCAGACCTCTGCCTACTTCCTGTCCAGGTATCTGGGAAGATTTGGGATGGATCGATAAGGAGTAGGGCTCACTGGAACATATTACTCCTCCGGAGAACACTCTTAACTGGTATTTAGCAGCTCAGGAGCCCAGTTGACTTCCCTTCCTGCTGGATACAGTTTTTCTAAAAATTCATTTCATCTCTGGGTAGTTTCCAGAATAGGCCTCTGAGTTGTCTCCAAACAAGTCTTTGGCTGTTGCTGTGCTTCATTAAATTAACATCACTCCCTTCAAAAGCACATCAGAATTCCTAGATATATTACAAATTTAAATGAAATCATCCCTTTGTACTGAATATAAAAGTTTATTACTGGTTTTGTAAAACTTTACATTTTCTTTCTTTCTTTTCTTTCCTTTTGGTACCAGGAATCGAACTTAGGGCCTCGAGCTTGCCAGGCTAGCGCTGCACCGCTGAGCTACATCCCCTGCCCAAAGGGTACTGCTTTCTTACATTTCTCTTTAGATTAATTGGAATTGTAAGCTTTAAAATGAAATTTAGGAAGTGGTTTTTATACAATTAAAATAAAGAGCTGGGGGTGTAACTCAGTAATAAAGTGCTTGCTTATGGCCCTGCAGCATTGCAAAAAATATAATAATGAAATAATTTCAGGGCTTACTGGGAAAGGAGCTGAAGCTTAGACACCTTTAAGGGACCTGGAAGTAGAGTGATGGTTTCGGTAAATGTGTGAAAATGTGTTTTGATATTCTCCCTGGACTTGTCTTCAAGGGAGCATGTTTGTTCATCCTGGCAGTGGCTTCTGGGTATATCTGCAAGTTCACTAATGGAGACAAGGAAAAGAGGGGTTGCCCACTGTCCATATCGGTGGAGTTTGCTGGAAAGAGATCTCTGGAATTAAGTGTTAACTGTGTCAGAGAGTTTGGTAAACACTGATTAAGGAAGCATTTTCCGGCTTAATGAAAAAATAACTCAGTTGTGGTCATTTACTCTTGTTACAAGGTTCTGCAGTATATTATGTAGCATGCAGTGTGTTGTGTAGTGCTTAATGAAATAAAATGGAAAAAATGATTTGGGGACTTGAAATGTAGCTGAGTGGCAGGGCAGTTGTTTAGCGTGAGATTCTAGGTTCGGTTCCCTGTAGTAGAGAGGGAAAAGAGAGAAAAGAAAGAAAAAATTTAGCCTTACTGTAATTTATTTTCTACAGGATTTTTCTGAACAATCTCTGGCTAATTTAAATACAGTACTTGATTTATATTCACTTTAAGTACATCCTTTCAGAAGCGTATTTATTGTAAAAAGTGATTGCTTTACTGTTAATTTCATGATTATTGGATTGTAAATCCCTTGAAGACAAGGTCATCCTATCTCTTATACTCTCCTCTTCTTTGTATATCAGACACTGAATGTAATTCCAGGCACTGTGGACTTGAGCTCCCTTTTTACCTCCAGTTACTCTTTCTCATTTAGGTTCAGGGCAGAAAGAAAGCCCAGAAAGAAAAGTAATCCAAGGTCCTTTGGATATTTCAGAGAAGTTATTTTGTTCAGCCTGTAACCAGAGCTTCCAGAACCACCAGGAACAGGTAAATGGCTGGTATAACATCTAGGCCATCTGGGGCCCGCTGTTAGAAAAGTGTGATGTGGGTAGGGAGAGGTAGACATTTGATTTGCCATAAGTTAATAAAAATCCATGCTTGCCTAAAGCAGTTGGTATTACCTGGTCGTACTTCCTGGAGTAGCCTTCACTTCTAGACAAGGCCAGGTTGGGACGTTTCCATCTTCTGCCTCCCTCTTTGCCTTTGTACCAGAGAGAACATTATAAGCTTGACTGGCATCGCTTTAATCTAAAGCAACGTCTCAAAGACAAGCCTCTCCTATCTGCCTTGGACTTTGAAAAGCAGAGCTGCACAGGTGATCCTGGTGGGAATAGGGTATTGGGCTGGAAGAAATCCCTAAGGAGTTTGAGGAAAGAGATGGAGTACCAAATTTGTGTGTCCCATTGTCTTCAGGAGAGCTTTCCAGCATCTCAGGATCAGAAGACTCAGACTCAGCCAGTGAAGAGAATTTACAGACACTGGGCAAGGAGAGGGCTGAATGTGAGGGGCCTAACCGACCCCGAAGCTTTTGCCCCCATCGGGTTCTTTTCCAGAATGCCCAGGGCCAATTTCTTCATGCCTACCGCTGTGTGCTAGGCCCTCACCAGGCAAGTGACATCACAGGTTGTGTGGTCAGCTCAGCTTTTTGTACATTTAGACCACATTTCTCCTCTGTCAGTCTGTTTCTCACTGCTTCCCTTCCTCCTTGTGGGTGTAGATATCACACTTGACAGCACAGTCTTGGATTGAAACTGGCCTAAATCTTGAAAGGGTCAAGTGTAATGGAATTAACTTTGGAAACAGACCATTCTCCATTTGAATTGTGGTTCTGCATCTTGATTTTCTACCACTATCTCTTCAAGCCTCAAATTTATTTCTTTGTAAAATGGAAACAAGGCTTGGAGTGGTTGTAATAAATGAGATCATGTATGTGAGGCACTTAGTATGGCACTTGCTTTCTTGCTGTCAATGAGTGCAACAGATAGAGTGTTTCTACTGTGTCTCTGTCATACAGGTTCCCCCAGATGAGGCAAAACTGCTGCTACAGAGCCTGCAAAATGGAGGTCCCAGACACTATGTGGTGCTCATGGCTGCAGCTGGGCACTTTGCTGGTGCCATTTTTCAAGGGTGAGAGGGTGCTGCATGGGGTAAGGATAGCATGGATTCTGTTAGTTGTGGAGCACCTGGTTGACTCTAGTACTGAGTCTGTGCTGTCTACAGAAGAGAAGTCGTGATGCATAAAACCTTTCACCGCTACACTGTCCGGGCCAAGCGGGGTACAGCCCAGGGGCTTTGGGATGCCCAGGGTAGGCCATCACGCTCTGCTGGAGCCAACCTGAGGCGCTACAATGAAGCCACACTACATAAGGTAAGTTAGGCCTCCTAGATGTGGTGATCCTAGTCACTTTTATGCCTCTCAATTCAACTCATTAAATGATACAATGGAGAGGTGCGGGACTTATATCCTCCCAATTTTCATTATTTCCGGGTAGACAAAGTAGAGTAGGGATGTCTAGGTGGTCTTTCTCTTTTTATGTTATCCTCTGTCTCTGACTCCCTGCAAATGGTCTGTGGGCCAGCTTTTGGTTAGAGGTTTTAAAACAGCAAAATATGCAAAGTGGAGTTATTTTCTTTCGTAGGACGTTCGTGACCTGCTGACAGGGCCAGGCTGGGCTGAAGCTCTGGAGCAGGCTCAGACAGTTCTGCTGCGTGCCCCCCATTCTGGCCGGTCCATGTTCTTCGGAGGCCACAGGGCACCCCTGCAAAGGGAAGACCCCCGACTTTGGGATATCCCCCTCGCCACCCGCAGACCCACCTTCCAAGAACTCCAGCGTGTGCTCCATAAGCTGACTACCCTGCATGTCTATGGTGAGCCTCTGAGGCTGGTCCCAAGATTTCCTAGCCCTTGCCTTGGTTCTCATGTATGTATCCAGAGGTTTTTCTAGCTCTTGTACTGAAGCCTGATTATAGTTTTGTTTTTGTTTTTTTTTGTTTTTTTTTGTTTTTTTTACGACAGTCTTGCTGTATAGTTTAGGCTGGCCTTGAATTCACTGTGTAGCCCAGGCTGGGCTCGAACTTGAGGCAATTTTCTTACCTCAGTCTCCCAAAGGCTAGGATTACAGATGTGCACCACCATTGCCAGTGTTTTTTTGTTTTGTTTTGTTTTGTTTTTTGAGACAGGGTCTCGCTATATAGTCCAGGCTGGCCTCAAACTCATAACGATCCTCCTGCCTCAGCCTCCCAAGTGCTGGAATTATAAGCGTACACCACCATGCCCAGCCCTGATGTTTTCATTGAGAGAAACCTGGGCTGACTTCTCCTCAGCTAAGTTTGACAAAGATTTTTTGTTTTATGGCAGGAGAAGACTTTTGGGAGACAGTCAGATTGCACTCACCTCAGGCACACAGGAAGACAGTGAGAAAAGAGAGGAAGAAGCCTATTGAGGAAGAAAGAAAAAGGGTCCTGAGTGATGAAAATGAGGCGCTTGGACAGAATGAAGAATCACCTAAACAGGGTTTGAGCAGTATCTGACAATTGTCAAATCTATCTGGGTGTCTGTCCTAGAAATGCAGTGGCAAATTTTCTTTTTTTCATAACTTACCTTTCTCCCAATTGATTGTTGGGTCCTCATACCCCCCATATAATACACACACACACACACACACACACACACACACACACACACACACACACACACACACACTCTGCAGTGTCTGTATCATTGCAATCACTGAGATGTGTTTAGTAACTTTCCAAATCTCCTATTACTCTTGGATATATCCCCAGTCCTTAGAAAAGTCCTAACATGGAGTAAATGCTTGAAAGTCTGGCATGAGTTTCACACTATTTATCTGTCTGATTGGGGGCTAAGGGATGGTTTCATGTTTTCCTCTACTGTGCACATCCTAAGGATGCTCATAGGGAGAATCCAGAGACAAATACAAACAATTTCACTTCCAGATGGTCTGGACTATCTCTTTATAGACATGAACCTATCAGAGGCAGCCTGTATCCTCCCACTCTCTGCTTATATCCTAGATGGATCTATCATGGCAGATTTCTCTCTAGGTTCAGAGACGGAAGATGAGCATGGCGCCCAGGTAGAGTTGGAGCTAGTGGAGCTGACACTGGGGACCCTGGATCTTCGTGAATTTGAGTTATTGCCCAAAAGGAGGAGGAGAAAAAGGAATAAGAAGGAAAAAGCACAAGACCAGGATGCTGGGGCACATGTGACTCTTAACCAGCAACACCAAGAAGATGAGCCCACCTCACAGTTAGCCCAAGTGGTTGCAGCCCCCTTGGGGTCTTCAGCGGATGAGGCCAAGGCCCCTGGTCAGCTAGAGCTCTGGGATGTGCTTCTAGCTGCTTGCCGAGCTGGAGACATTAGAAAGCTGAGGCTCCAGCTGACTGCGGGGGCTGTAGACCCTGAAGTTATGTCCCTACTCAATGCCCCCTTGGGCTCTGGTGGCTTCACCCTACTGCATGCAGCAGCTGCAGCTGGAAGAGGCTCAGTGGTTTGGCTGTTGCTGGAGGCGGGTGCTGACCCTGCTGTGCAGTAAGTGTCTCCCTCCTGAGACATTTTGGGTGTAGAGAGGATAATTTGGTGGCTCACATTAGCATTGGCAACTTACTAGTATTCCTTTTGTCTGACTCGGTAATGTTGGGAAAGGTAGGAGGCAAATTGAACTCATTTCTGAGTTTTTGTACCTAGGGACTCCCAGGCCCGGCCACCTTACACTGTGGCAGCTGACAGAGCAACACGAAATGAGTTCCGAAGGTTCATGGAGAAGAATCCAGATGCCTATGATTACGACAAGGCTAAGGTCTGCTGGAAAAGGAAGGAGATACAGAATGGGAAGGCACTGTAGATTCTGTCTAGATGTTTTCTACATGTAGTTTTACCAGAGATAGCGTGTGTGGATCCTACCTAATATCCTCTGAAATCACCCAGGTGCCAGGGCCACTGACCCCAGAAATGGAAGCACAGCGGGCTACACGGAAGAGGGAGCAGAAGGCAGCCCGGCGGCAGCGAGAGGAGCAGCAGCAGAAGCAGCAAGAGCAGAAGGAACGGGAACAAGAAGAGCAGCGGCGATTCACTGCCCTCAGTGACCGAGAGAAGGTAAAGCTTTATTTAACAGTAGCAGCATCTTATGAAAGGTAGAAAAAGAAACAGGCTCTGCAGAGCAAGTTTGGGCCATGTAAAAGTAGAAAAAGAAGCACACCCTCCACCGTGAGGGTGGGCCACTTTCACAAAGCGAGAACACAGGCTTCTGTAGAGGTCTCATCCCCTCCCAGAAGGCAGCTGTCACTTCTTGGGCACACTTATTCATCAGTGGGGCTTTGTACCTAACACAGCTTCTCTGTTTCTCAGAGAGCCCTGGCTGCAGAGCGCCGACTTGCTGCCCAATTGGGAGTCCCTGCTCCTCCCATCGCTGACTCTCAAGTGGCCAGTGCCTGGTATGGGGCCAAGAGCTGAGTGAAGGGGTGGACTCTTTAATGTTTTAAGGACCATTTGGGGCAATGGAACAAGTGCCAACTTGGTATTCAACAGGGATGCTGCGGGGATTTGAAGTACCTGGGAACCTCAGAGGGCTGAGGGGAGGTGGTATTGGAAAGTTTCTGGGATGAAAGTTTCAGCCATATTTCTTCCTCTTTAGGCGCTGCTGGAATTGTGGGGCATCACTCCAAGCCCTCATTCCCTTTCACTACCTCGACTTCTCTTTCTGTTCCACACGTTGCCTCCAGGATCATCGCTCTCGGGCTGGGAAGCCCTTTTCCTGATCTTTTACAGCTCCACTTGGCGTCACCTCTAGGCCTGGAGAGGACACATTTACACCCCTCTTCCCCATGACGCCAGACAGTATTTGGAAGAGCAGGGTAAGGACCATACAGGAATCAGGGCAAAGACAGGGCCACAGAGGTGTGTGAAGCTGGTACTGTCTCTGGGTCTTTAATCACAATAAAGTTTGGCAAGGAAACTGCACTTGTACTTACATTCAGAGGTGTTCTGGCCTTATGATCACCATGGCCAGCACCAAAGGATCCTGCCCACTCCATGCCCCATGTCCTAGGGTCACCTTTTTTTCAATGCCCACTTAACTCCATTGGTTCATAGGTACATTGTATGTCTGAGAGGGGATAACTGTACGTCCTACGCGAGGTGCTGTTGAGGATAGGTTTGTCCAAAAATTGGATTTGAGGCTGAGTAGGTACATTTTCTAGCTCCAGCAATGTGATTTTGTTGATGGCTCCCTTAGGAAACAGCAGAGGTCTTGGCACATAGAGGGTCTGTTGTGGCCCCTGCTTTGTCCAGTACCGGCCCAAGTTAAACCCATTGATCCAGACTTGGCCCTGGGAGAGAGAAAGATAAGAAAAAGAAAGGGTCAGCTCTCCAGAGGATAGAATTACCCCATTTTGTTTTTCTGATCTGTTCCCCTTCTCTACATGATTTTTTATCACCCCCACCCTGCCAACCACAACCATTAACAATACCTTGGTCCATCCAGGTAGATAGAGAAATGTATCGCCAACTGAGCCTAAAATTGGAAAAGTTGTGGAGTAGAAGGTGGGGCCAGAGGAAACTGTAGGCTGTTCTCTTTTCTGCCACTGGAGGGAAAACCACCATTTTACCAGGTTATCAATTTTCAGAGGGAACATCATCCACTGTGTAAGAATTGTTTCCCCCAGAATTGGTGGCTCTAACAGACCCTGTGGGGAGGAAAATTAGAAGTCATTATTCACTAAGCTCAATTGCCACGATAACCCTAATCAACCCCTGAGACATAACTGGTAGCCATGTTCAGGTCCCCGCAAGCCACTGCTTCCCTCTTCTAATTCCTCAGGGCACAGCTATACTTGATCTTTCATTAGGGCCTTATTTTTTCAAGGGAGATAGGCAATAAGAATAATAGGGGAGGGCCGGGGATTTAGCTCAGTGGTGCTACCGCCTGCCTTGCAAGCGCAAGGTCCCGAGTTCGATCTCTGGTACCAAAAAAAAAAAAAAAAAAGAATAATAGGGGGAAGTGTAGGCAAAGGTAGCTTACCTTGAAGTCACTGTGGTTAGACCCAAAACTGAGCCTGCCCATGTTCTCCAGCAAGACATCCAGTTGGGTTCCTATTTTCCCCATCAAAAATAGTTTCTGTTTCATATTTCGTTCCAGAACACCCTGGAACACCTGTGGATAAGAGATAGGATCTGTGAAAGGAAAAGCTTAGCATCTAGCTCTTGGCCATTATACATAGAGCCGTATTAGAACAGTTACTCAGAGGGCAAGAAGAGTGTAGCCATCTTTCATTTACCCCTCCATTCTGGAATTCTGTACTTAATCAAACTCTTCCTCATTCCAGATTATAACCCTGAACCTTCTACAGATGTAAGCAGGCATGGGGAAAGGGTAGAGATGGAGAACTTAAGGCCATAGGGTACTGGGGGAAAGGAAGGAAACTAGGGCTTACAAGTTAGCCTGGAATTAGGTTCTCACCCCATCCACCATCACATAGGCACGGTCATGAACTCCATTATTTGGCACCCAGAATGGTGTTGGCTCAAGAACTGTGTAACGCAGATAGGTCCGGTATAGCACAAAGCCATGGTCCTGGGTATGGAAGGATGAATAAGACATTGTGGAGAAGATTGGTAGCTAGAAGGAACTGCATCTGTTCTAGGAATCTGCCTTTCCTATTGGATATAGGTTTCTGCCTTACCTGCTTTATAGCCTCAAAGGTCATTGGCAAGACTGAATGGATAGGTCCCTGGGGGCAGAGAGCATCTAGAAAAGTCAGCAGATCTCCATCCTATTAGAAAGGGGCAAGAATCAGAATAAGGAGTTTCTGGATTGAGGGCAGGACAGGGTAGGCTATTTAGAGTAAAAGCATAGTCAGTAAAGATGGAGAGAAACTTACCTGGTACAGGGTCAAAGATCCAAGCGCCATCTTGGGACCGGGGGGAGGTAAAGGTCCCAAGGGAATTTCCTGGAACTGAACCCAGATTGTCTCAGTGGCCATAGGAAAACCACAGAAACAACCCCTATTCCAAAGCCCCTACAGCAAGGTTCTTTTTTAGTGGTAGTAAAGATGGAACACAGGGCCACACAGTAAGTTACATCCTGAGCCATTCATTCATTCGTTCATTCATTCATTGCAGTGCTGGTGATTAAACACTAAACTACACCCCCAGCATCCCTCATTTTAAAAAACTTTTTGAGATAGTGTCTTGCTAAATAACATTGCCCAGTTGGGCTTGAACTTACAGTCTTCTCACCTCAGCTTCCACAGTGCTGGCACAATGTATGCCACCATTCCTGGCTTTGTTTTTCATTTTGAGACAAGGTCTTAATAAGTTAAGCTGGGCTTGAATTTGAGATCCTCCTGCTGCAGCCTCCCAAACACTGGGATTACAAGCATATACCACCACACTCAGCTACAGCAAGTTTCTTATCCTGGGGCTCAGGGAAGGGCTTTGGGGATCATGAAGACCCTATAACTTTGCACATATGTGTATAACTCCCCATATAGTCCCATTTGAATAAATAGTAAATGCTTCCATGGGATGCTCAAAGGGCTCTGGTCCAGACAGCCACCACCAATTTATGAGATCCCTTTACAATCTGGGCACTCCCTTCTCCAAAATTAATAAAAGGGGGCACCTTGCTGATGACATTTCGAAGAGCAAAAAGCTTAGGTGTGGGGTCCCCTGCTTCAGATAGAGGTGCGTCATAGTCATAGCTGGTAGTGATTGGAAGGAAGCGACCCTTCTCATCAGCACCTGGGGTAGAACCAATTTTATTAATTCATTATATGTATTAGATGATACGCACTAAGCAAAGAATTTCATGCAGTGGATCATGCCATCAGAGGGACACTGCTGGTCATACCCAGCTTTTAGACATGCTAATCCATCCAGTCCTTAGATCTAATGCCATGTTATCTCACTGCTTCTGCCCCAGGGACCACCTGTACTCACCATTCCAGAATCCAAAGTTGGTCCCTCCATGGAACATATACCTGGAGTGGGGGGAGGGGGGGGGAAGCTGACCCAGTGAATCTTTAACATTCATACCCAATTCCAAGTAACACTCATATTGTGTATCCAGTTACATGTTCACGCTGGCTCCCAGCTTGAGCATGTTTTCTAGTCCTTTGGTTACTGCTAGAATGGACCGGGTGGAATGATTGTGACCCCAGTAATCCAGCCAGCCTGTGTAGTACTCAGAATTCACCTACAGTGTGAAATGGAAGGAACCATGTATGAGGTGGGAACCAAGCTGAATCCATTCCCATCCCAACTCTTGCTTTGTTTCCCTTCCCCTGTGGTCTCTCACCAGTGGCCCACGGGGTTCATACTTCCGAAGCAGGCTAAAGATTTTGGTCATGTTGTCAACTGCAGAGAGGAGGCAAGGGTAGAAGATAAATACTACAGAAAAGTTGCCCTTCCCAAGGCTCCATTATTATCCCTTGTTTAGCAGACCTGGACCAAAATCTACAGTGGTATAGAGTTCTGGGAGGGAGCCACATTTGAGTCCTTCCGGCCCATCTGTAGTGAAGAGCAAGATCTTATCTCCTAGTAGGGCCCGGAAGAGCCCAGCCAAATGTCTCATGTAGCTGACGTCGCAGGCCTTGTAGCTACCGTATTCATTCTCCACCTGCCAGAAGAAAGGGAATGCAAGCCCAGCTATGAGGTGGAGAAGGATAAGGCCCCCTCACACCTCCTTCCCTTGCCAGTCAACTTCTCACTGTACCTGAATGCTAATGATGTTGCCCCCATTGTGGTAGAGAAATGGATATATCTTGGGCAGCAAGACATTGAACCAGGAGTCCACTGCAGCAAGAAAGTCTAAAGGAAGGAGCAGCACTCTCCTCAGCAGGGGCCCCTCTGCCTCTGCAGGCCCCGCCCCCAGCAACTTCAGTGCTGCTCTTACTCTAGGCTGCAGCTTCCACCCCACTTGCCCATAACTCTGGGAAACAGTAACTCGTAGAAGAAACTCTCAACCCTGAACACTTAGAAATTTGCATATCAATGGTGTTTGAACATAGGATTTAATATTCCTTAAAAATATAAGAGCTGGACATGGTTGCACAATCCAGCTACTCAGGAGGACTGTGAGTTCAAGGCCAGCCTGGACTACATTGTAAGAGACTGTCTCAAAAACTCACAATCTGTCTCTGTCTCTCTTTCTCATACATACTATCAGGAATGGTGGCACACACCTATAATCCCAGCCACTCAGGAGAACTGCAAGTTTGAGGCCAGCCTGGGCCATTTAATGAGACTGTCTCAGAATAAAAAGGGCTGGGGATCTAGTTCAGTGCTTCCTGAATTCAATCTCCAGCCCTGTCTCCCCCTCCCCCAAGAAAAACCACATAAGAAAAAGGCTAATCACATAGTAGAGTTACTATTGTAATCAACTTTTACCTGTGATATACCATGGGAACTCATAAGTAGAGTGTCTGACTTGCACCCTGAAGGAACTAACAGTCCATCCAAGTAGTTTAAGTCAGCAATTAAGGCATCATGCCTTAAATCTTCAACTCCTACTTGTGATTTCTGTGGTTTGCCCTCAAGGTCTTCGTGCATGTTATTTCCTCTGACATTTTTCTTCCTATCTGCCTATATTTAGCCAGTTCCAACTCATGCATCAGTTCTTAATTTATATTTCATTTCCCCATGAAAACTTCTGATAGATTAGGATAGCTCCATCTGTGTTACATACTCTCACATTATCTCACACTTCTCTCTTAGGTACTTAAATTATAATCGAGCATCTGTGCCTGTGACTGCTTCTTGCTAATTTCTTCCACTGGTGAGCAGGAAGCTTGTGTGGCAGGTTCACGTGCTGCATCCCTGTCATGCAGGACAAAACCTAGCAGACAGCTGACTCTTGAAGGTGCAGTCAATAAGATTCTTTAGAGGTGCTTTTCAATTCTTACATCTTTTTATATGAACTTTTCTCTTTTTTTTTTGGTACTGGGGATTGAACTCAGAACCTTGTGCTTGCAAGGAAGGCAGCGGAACCACTGAGCTAAATCTCCAGCATTCTTACATAATTTTTTGTATTTTTACTTCACTTTTTGCGACAGGGCCTCACTATGTAGCCCAGGCTGGCTTCAAACTCACTGTGATCCTCCTACTGCCGGGTGCTAGGACTACAGGTGTGTGCCACCATGCCCAGCTTGTACTGCCTCTTGTACTGTACATACATTTTTTAAATGTTTATTTTAATTAGTACATTTGCAGTACATGATTACATTCATCTTGGGGAGCTGATGCATGTGCATAACACATCTTAATCTTTTTTATGCCTGCCCCCTCTCTTGATCTCATTCCCATTAATCCAAACATTTTAAATCACACTGATTCATTCAACAGATACTTATAGATGCTGACCATACACCAAGCACTGTTCTAGGTGTTAGGGATGATAAAGATCTCTGGCTTTGTGGAGTTTCCTTTCTAGTGATGGAGGGAGGCAATAAATTAAATAAGCGGAAATATAGAGTGTCCTTAGTGCCAAGAATAAGGCAGGGAAGGAGATATAAAATGGTAGAGTGGGGAACCTTAAAGTTTAGAGGGTGGTCGGGGAGCCTGGCTGAGGTCGTTTCTGCAGAGAGATGAAGGGAGCTCTGCATGCAGAGGCCTCAGACCCAGAGGCTGGTAGGCTTGAAGAAGAGCAACGAGGCAACTGTGGTGCTGGCTGGGGCAGAGCAAACAAGGGGTTGAGGGATGGATATCAGGGAGATAACTGGGGCCAATTCTGTAGGACCTGGTAGACTATTTTAAGGGATCCATGGTTCATATTCTGAATGAGAACCTACTGGAGAGGCTGAAGCAGAGAAACGACATGATCTGAGATATCTACTAAACTTCTGTTTTAACAGAATCACACTGCCACATTGACTGCTGTATTGAGAAGAGTACATGGGAGAGAGGGCAAACAAGGAATCCAATTAGGAAGCTATTATGATTAGCGAGGCGAGAGGCAGTTTGCAGCAGAGGAGTGATAGAAAATGGTTCAATTTAATGCTGTTGGGAGTAAAGCTGAGGTGATTTTCTGATGGTCTGAATGCAATGTGAGGGAACATGGAGTGAGGGATTATACCACAGTATCCAAGCTGGTCATCTGGAAGATGGACTTGCCCTTAACTAAGTTGGGGAGATTGTAGGAATAGCTGGTTTGGGAGGCAATACCAGCAGGTTGGTTGTATCATTTTGCCTTTTATTTGTTCAAATGGAACACAGGCAGTCCAGTACATGCATTGGACCCACGGGAAAAGACCTGGACATAGAGGTGCATATTTAGGGGTCATTAGCTATTAAATGGATTTTAATTCCATCATGCAAATGGATGAGATCACTTAGGTAATGAGGATGGAAAGGAGAAGTATCCAGGGACTAAGCACTGACACTCTAGCACTTAGAGGAAAGGAAAATAGAAAAGGACCAGTAAGACACTGAGATTGAGTGGTCAAAAAGATTGAAGAAGGGGTACAGAGACTAGGTAAGAGAGACAATGAAGAAGAGAGAAGAGCCCATTTCAAAAGACAAGATGAGGCTGGGCATGGTGGCACACATGTGTAAGTTCCAGCATTCAGGAGGCTGTGGCAGGATGATTGAGGTGAATTTGAGGCCAGCTTGGGCTACATAGTGAGTTCAAAATCAGCCTGAACTACATAGCCAGATCCTTTCTCAAAAAAAAAAAAAAAAGACAACAGGTGAGGGTGATCTAGCTCTTGTCACCCCACTGATCACCAGGGTTGATTTGGCTGATCTGGCTGGCTTGGCAGACGTTCCCTTCCTCCTTCACCACTCCGTGTCCCCTTCCAAAGCTGGTGCTCAGTGGAAGAGAATGCCCCTCCCCAATAGAGAAGAACTGCTCTTTAGTCAAGTGTATACCAGTAGCTGCACTCCCCTGCTAGAACCTCCAAACTCAAAGGACAGAGAAACCAACCAGCTGTGCTGAGTGCTACAAGCTGGGCTGGTCTAGGAGGATGAGGCCTGGGAAGTCCCCATGGATTTTACAAGGAGCTTGCTGATTGTCTTGAGCTAAACAGAAACTGCATTTTGGTGTTTCAGTCATGTTGAGGACTAGGCTATGAACTCAGATCTCTATTTTGCCTAGGCAACAGGGACATATGTGGAAGGCCGAATGCCTCCTGGCTATGGGCAGAATGCCAGCACTCCTGAGGCAAGACAGCATCTGCTGAGGACAGATGTCAATATACAGGCATTTGGGTGTAGAGAAAATCTGTTTCCTCATTAACTCAACGCTTATCCTTGCATTCTTTAGAGTGGCTGTTCCATGAAACATATGCTACTCCTTCCTCTGCGCTTCTCACTGGCTGATAAAAGCAGGCCAACCATGGAGTTTTATTCGTTTGTCCACTAGAGGCAGGTCTCCTCCTGGATCCCCGTTATATCTTGAAAATTGTCTCTGTCGTTTTCTTTGTATTCATCATTCCCCCCGAAAAGGTAGCCGAAGGTCTGATCAGCCCTCAGTACAGCCATATTTTACCACTGTCATGTTTCATAGTCAACCAGGGTTGGAAAGTGCTGTAAGGGACACAAAACTCTCTAGCACCCTCAGTTGTTCGTCTGTACCCCTAGTGTCCTCTACCCAGGTCAGTAAATATGGCCACCATCTGGACAGAAACTTGATCCCTTTCATTCTTATCCTGCCCTTTCTAATCTTATAAAACCCTACCTCTCACCTTCCAATCAAAGTCTACCAACAAGTCCTGGTGATTTTTTTTTTTAAATCTCCAAACCATCTCTCAATTCCAGCTTCTTTTTCATTTCCACTCCCATCACCTTGCTCCAGGCACTGTCATATCTGTTCTCAGCTACAGTAATACTCTCAGTTCTCCACCCTTGACCCCTTCAATCCATTCTCCACACCCAGGGTAAAGTAATAATAAAACAAATCAGGTTATGTCACACCTCTGGATAAATATTTTCAGTGGCTTTCTACTGTATCTGGAAAAACTACAACCCCATATAATGTCCTACACCAATCGTCTATCTCAACTCCAATTTCATATTACTGTCTCCCTTATCCAGCCTCGACGGTCTGCATTCCTAAATCCTGCCATGTCCTTTCCCATCTCTGGGCTGAAATGTTCTTGCCTCACTCTTCATATGACCAATGCTTTTTCTTCCCTAGAAGTCCTATGAAATGTCACCTTCTCAGAAAAGCCTTTAATGACAGCACTATCACAAAGATGCTCCTCTCTTACTCAGGTCCTTATTTATATATTTTTTTGTATAGTATGTTTACAGGCTGTAGTGTGTGTATGTGTGTGTGTGTGTGTGTGTGAGTATAGCATTAGGGATTGAATCCAGGACCTTTATTCTTTATTGATTGATTGATTGATTGACAGGGTCTTGCTTTGAACTCATTATGCAGCCAAGGCTGGTCTTGAACTCACAGCAATCTTCCTGCCTCAGCCTCCTGAGTGCTGGGATTATAGGTGTGCCTGCAATTTTTTAAAAAAAATTTTGGTCAGGTATCACTAACTTGCTTAGGCTGGCCTTGAACTTGAGATCCTCCTGCCTCAGCCTATGAGGGTAGTGGGAATTCAAGTGTATGCCACCACGCCTGGCTACAGTTTGTAATCTTTTTATAGTTTTTTTTTTTTTTTTTTGTCTTATCCATTGTATTATAAGGCCCACTGCACAGGGCTTAGGTCTGTCTGGTCCCAGTTTCTAACATCCTGCTAGGCAAGAAGGAAACAATAATAAATGTTTCAGTGAATGATCTCCAAGTTGAGGATGGTCTTTTCTGGTTGGAGCACCCAAATGACCAATCTTTTTGTTGTGTGCTTTTTTTGCATGTGAAATCCTTTGTCTCAACCCACCTGGATCTGAGGTTCTCAGATGAATTTTAGGTTTTCGAAGCAACCAGGATGGAAGACCCCCCTGAAACAAACACAAAGACCTCAAAGGAGCATATAGGCTTTGTTGTTTTAGGGGTGCAGTGAGGAGTTAAGAAGGCAGAGAATTGAGCATAGTGCTGGAAATGGCCCTGGAGTATAGAGTAACGAGAGAAACAAACCACCGCGGGTGTCTTTGATTCAGCCCCTTCTCCTACCAACTCACCATCTCCCACTCTGCACAGATGTAAGGTCCTGGTCTCAGTATGACCAACAGGTTTGCTAGAGTAGCCTCATGCAGAAAGGCAGGGAGGTCGCGGCTGCCTTTAAAATTATAAACCCCAGGCTGTGGCTCGTGGTAGTTCCAGGGCACGTAACTGAGAAAGGAAGAGGTTAACAGGGCCCGAGGTGGGAAGATGCCAGGTGGGGCCCCAGGAGCTCGGCTTGCAGGGAATCTCCAGGAAGCAGCGGGAAGGAGGTTCTGGCCCTCCCTCCCCCACTCTTGGCCCAGGAGCCTTGGCGTTCCAACCCTCTTCAGAGCTAGTCTCCCAGCCCATATCCATTTCCTAGGGGGGCGGTGGGAGTAAATCCCGCCCCTTCAAGTCTCGCGCGAGCACTTCTTACAGCTGTACGGCGTTGAGGCCGCTCAATCGCATTTTAAAAAGCCGGTCTGCCCAAAGCACCCGCGGGACTCGAAAGTAGTGCAGACTGCCAGACACATAGCGGAACGGGACCCCGTCCAACAGGAACCTGTCATGTTCCCAATCTACTACGAACGACCGAGCGTCTGCCTGCAAAGCAAAGAGTCTATGGTCAGCAGAGTTCTGTGGTGAAGGGTCTGCGTCCACCAGGAGCCGAAGAGATGCTCGGCTGGCTGCTTGGTGGTTGACCTTCTCTCAGCTGCCCGAACTGTTCCCGCCTCACCCGGCCAGGTAGTACAGCCCTCTCTCATCGTACCTGGGGCAGCAGGAGGGTGAGGAGCGGCAACAGCAAGGAGACAAGGCAGGGCGGTTTCTTGCGAGCCATGGCGCTTATAGAGCTCCTCTCCTCTGAGCCGACGGTCCGACCGTCACGTGTCAGATTCCTGAGAGGGAACCTCAGCAAAAAAGGGGGCGGAGACCACCTCAAGTTTCTAGGCGGTTAGCCGGGACTTTGTTTCCAGTCTGCGGCCACTCTCTAGTCTAGTCGTTTTAAAAATCTTTTATATATTGCTACTCAAAGTGCAGTTCACCACCTGGCTCTATCAGCATGATCTGGGAGCTTGTTAGAAATGCAGAATCTCAGGTCCTACTTCAGATCTATAGAATCAGAATTTGTATTTTAACAGATTCTCAGGCGAGCCTGAGCACGTTCAAGATTGAGAAGCTTTGTTAGGTTGAGCTCCCTGAGGGCGGGAGGTGCTTTGTCCTTGAATTCTCCCGCATTTAGCACAGGGCCTGGCACACAGCAGGTTAAATCTAAATGACTGAATGTCAGAACCAAGGGCCAAAATAGGCTCAGAACCAGGGGAATCTGCAGGAAAATATTCATGGTGATAGGTATGTGGAAGAGGGGGCAAGCCACAACGGATCTTTTTTCTTGGAATGCTCTGTTTCAGCAAAATAGCCCATCCTGGACATTCTATTTTCTTTGGAGATTCACCCTTCAATTTATCCCTAAGAAATGTCAAGGACAATTGCTTGGTTTCCAGGCTTGAGGATTGTGAATTTCCATCCCTCCATCCCTCCTGCTTTCACAGTCCCAAGGATCAGGGTAAGAAGTGATGACTGTTATTCCTTTTATTGACAGTTATGGAGGGTTTTGTGTCACATAGTGTGCTAAGCACTTTACACCTCATTTAATCTTCAAACTACTCCATGGAATAATTATTCTCATTTTAGAGAGGGGGAAACTGAAGGATGAAAATACTAAGTAGCCTATAGTGTAACTACTTATTTAATAGAGCTGGGATTTGGATCTAATCAAGTTTGGCTTTATTTTTTTGAGACAGTCTCACTTTGTAGTTCAGACTGGCCTTGAACTCACTATGTAGCCCATGCTAGGCTCAAACCCACAGCGATCCTGCTGCCTCATGCTCCCAGTGCTGGGATTATAGGCTTGCACCACCACGTTTTGCTCAGTCTGGTCCTAAGATTCATGCATTTAACCTTAGGTACTAGTATGTCTGTTTTACAGCAAGGAAAAGTGAAGATTTTAAAGGTTAAGTAACTTAAGGGAGGTCACACGGGTGGAAGGGACTTAGGACCACATTTAGAAAGTGGCAGACTGGTTCAAGAATCTGAACTCAACCACTGACGCCAGGGCCCTGAAGGCGGTACAAGTGGTACTCTCAAAGTCCAGGACGCCAGCCCCGGTCCTCCCTACGCAGAAGGTATGAGGCCTTCTACCTCCGACATTGGGAGATGGAGGTCGTGGGGGCTTCAGACCTAGCCCTGCTTTGCTCCCCTTTGGCTCAAGTGCCTGAGTTTTGACCCGTACTGAAGGCCAAGTGGGGAACCCTAACCTGGGTCCTGGGACCCGTCCACCCCCAGGTCTAGCCCGCCCCTGGCTTCTTCACTCTGCTAGCCCACATCCTCCAGCTGCTTAGCAGTTGCTAGGATACGGGGGGCCGTTACTGCGGCGCGGACTGATGATGTAAACGCGGCTTCCGGTCCCTGGAGCGTCGCTTCGGCTGAAGCCTGGTCAGTGGGTCGTCTTGGCTGGCGGACCCTTCCTGAACGCCTCGAGGCGTAGGGTGTTTTCTGTCAGAGGTGGGCTTGAGCCTCGAGCCTCCTCTGGAGCTACCTTGTGCCTTGCCTTTGAGGTCTGACAGTGGGAGCGGGGCCCGCCCAAAGGTGGGCCGGGGTGGAAGGAAGCTGCCAGGTAGTGGCAGCATGGCCTGAGGCTTTGAGGAAACTGATTCCAGCCTTCTTGGAGCAGACGTTGCCAGGGCTTATTTTCTTTAGACGGTACTCTGGGTTCTCAGACCTGAGCTTGAGCTCTCCCTATTGGTACTTAAGGGGCCATCTGGATTGTGCCAGACCTGTGACTTGCCGTTGCTTTCTTCCTAGCATGATCCGCTGGGTCCCCAGTGCATCTCCTGGAACAGCCCACTCACCCTGGACGCCAAGGATTGTCCTTGAGGAGGATGCATGAGACATTATGGGCCATGCGCTGTGTGTCTGCTCTCGGGGAACTGTCATTATTGACAATAAGCGTTACCTGTTCATCCAGAAACTTGGGGAGGGGTGAGTGTTTGGAAATCATTTAGCTAGCCCCAAGGATTATGGTCATTGAGGGACAATACTCTGTGCATGATAGGGGCACAAGGGTTTTGTCCCTGTCTTCTGCCTCATCTGACAGAACCTTAGCTGAGTGGTCAAGAAAGTGGATCCTGGGGCCAGGGATTTAGCTCAGTGGGACTGGTGCCTGCCTGGCAAGTGCAGGATCCTGAGTTAGAGCCCCAGTACCGAACAAAACAAAACAAAAAAGTGGATTCTGGACCCAGGCCTCCTAGAGCCACCTTGTATGACCTTGGTGAGCCATGGTTTGTTCATCTGCTTAATGAAGATGATTATCATGTCTCATTGATGGGTTGTGAAGATTAAATGAGATAATATACAAAAATGTCTCATTCAGTGACTGGTTCATAAGCACTTGAGAAATGTTAGCCATCTATTTAATATTTATTGAGCATCTGTTGTGCAGAGCATTAAGACCATAGGACCTCAAATATTTTTGTGTCCTTGCCCTTGAGGAGCTCAAACTAATCTTCAGACTTCCTTAGAGCCTTATCTTGGGAGGGTTTTTGCTCAGTTTGAGAAGCACTCACCCTTCGGGAATTTCTCTGGGTCCAAGCCATGTGGGAGATGGTCGTGGTCCTTACTGACTACCCCTTTGGCCCACAGTGGGTTCAGCTATGTGGACCTAGTGGAGGGGTTACATGATGGACACTTCTATGCTCTGAAGCGAATCCTGTGTCACGAGCAGCAAGACCAGGAGGAGGCCCAGAGAGAAGCAGACATGCATCACCTCTTCTATCACCCCAATATCCTTCGCCTTGTGGCTTATTGTCTGAAAGAGCGGGGAGCAAAGCATGAGGCCTGGCTGCTTCTACCTTTCTACAAGGTCAGAAAGTCTCCTGGTTATGAAGGGGGTTGCAGTGGAGTCACCTACCAAAGGGTGTGTGAACAGTCAAGCATGTTAGAAAGCAGGTGCAATGTCCTGGCTCTGGCCATTTTGGTTTGGGGTTTAGAGGAGTCCAAGTAGGACTGGGGTTTGAGGTGTGTGTGGTGAAAGAGTTGATGGGGTTTGACACAAGGCACGTATCAGGCCTAGGGAGCAGAGGATTCAGAAACACTTCAATGTGGGGAAACTTGTATTGCAGAGAGGCACGCTGTGGAATGAGATAGAAAGGCTGAAGGACAAAGGCAACTTCCTGACTGAGGATCAAATCCTTTGGCTGCTGCTGGGTATCTGCAGAGGCCTTGAGGCCATTCATGCCAAAGGTTATGCCCACAGGTCAGTGGGAGGGCCCTGCATACTTGCTGGGGCCAAGAGGAAGAGCCTCACCAAGAGAACTGGGAGGTCTGTCTCTGCCTTCCTCTCAAAGCTCCCATGATTCTTTCACTCCCTGGGATTCCACCCTCCCCATCCTGGGATGTTTATGGATCATTTTCACTTCCCTCCAGGGACCTGAAGCCCACCAATATCTTGCTTGGAGATGAGGGGCAGCCAGTCTTAATGGACTTAGGCTCCATGAATCAAGCACGTATCCACGTAGAGGGTTCCCGACAGGCCCTGACCCTGCAGGTAAGAAAGTCTCCATGTTCCTTTGCTCATCTGTTCTCATCATCCTCAATTCCTTTCTGGTGCATTCCCTAGTTTGGTCACATGACTGTGGCTTGTATCCCACTTTTGCATTCTGGGGCCACCATTCCAGGACTGGGCAGCCCAGCGGTGCACCATTTCCTACCGTGCCCCGGAGCTCTTCTCTGTGCAGAGCCATTGTGTCATCGATGAGCGAACTGATGTCTGGGTGAGGAGCGTGGGGGTGGGAATCTGGGTGGGGAGCAGTACAGCTCTGTGCCTAGTGTGTAGAGGGGAGTAGGGCTTTGGTTTCTGTTGCACGGGGCCCCAGGAACCACGATATGTCCCCATACCCCTCAACTTCCTTCCTGGGAACTGTCACTGATTACTGTTCTCAGTTGCTCAGGAAGTAGTGTGGTCCCTGCCACTGAACTGGGTGGGTACAGCTTGGTGCTAAAGGTAGTGGCTAGACAAGGGCTGAGGCCTCTAGCTAACTGGCAGTTTTTCTGGGCCCTGGTGGTGCCATGTGGTGAAGATTGGCATGTCTTTGCTAATGTCTCATTTCACCACAGACGTAAAGGGAGAGATTTCACCTCTATTGGTCCCCTTCTAGGGACTAACCACGTTCTGCTCAGTCCCTAGGCTGTGTGCTTTATGCCATGATGTTTGGGGAAGGTCCTTATGACATGGTGTTCCAGAAGGGTGACAGTGTGGCTCTTGCTGTGCAGAACCAACTTGTCATCCCACAAAGTTCCAGGTGAGCAATAAGAGAAGCACCAAGTGGTTCACATTCTTCCCTAGGGTTAGCTGAGTCGGAGCCTTAGCAAGGAGCACAGGTGTCCTCCACTCACCTTGCCCTCCTTTCTCCATAGACATTCTTCAGCAATGCGGCAGCTGCTGGCTTCCATGATGACTGTGGACCCCCAGCAGCGCCCTCACATTCCTCTCCTTCTCAGTCAGTTGGAGGCTCAGCAGCCCTCAGCTCCTGGCCAGCACACTACCCAGATCTGAAGAAACTAGTGGCCGCCTTGGGAGGACCGCCCCTTGTGCCTTGGAAAGAGGCTCTCGTTTCTTGTTGGATCTCTGCCCGTTCTATCAGGACTGCTCTTACAGTTGGGGATGGAGGGTGGGGCCCATTTCTCTGTCCTGCTCCTCAGTCCTCTTCTGCTCTTACCCCCAGTGCCCAGTCAGTGGGCCTGACTGGGGCTGGCCCAGGGCGAAACTGAGAAAATGTGGTACATGGCTCTGAGCTGGACTGCTGGGCTCACATCATGTTCAGCTTCCAAATCTGGGAGCAGGAGAATAAAGTGAAAGCAGGTTACTGTGGATCTTAGTCTCAGTGTCTCTGGCGGGAGAGGAGAGGTGCAAGGGGCAAAGTCTGGTTGCCATTTCCAGGGGAACAGCCTGGGAAAAGGAACTGGTGGAGTTGGTATCATTCCATGTAAGGAGGCAGGTGTCCTGAGTAAGATCTGTCTGTTTAGCAGCTGGCAGTTGTAGCTTGTCTTAGTCAAAAACTTAAAGCTGCTCTGGCTTGAGCTGGCTTCAGCTTGTGCCAAGAATGGAGAGAAGGCCCCCTAAAAGTTCTTTCCTTTTTACACTCCCAAAGGTGAGTAGCTTAGTCACAGCAGCTCAGCCGGTTTGCCAGGCCAAGGGCCTTTGGGTGGAGACACCCGAGGAAGCTTTGGGACAGCTACATTGCAGGTCTCCCATCCTCAGCCTGGGGGGAGGAGGTGGAGCTGGCAGCCATTTTGGCAATGTCTCCCTGATTATTCTGGCTCACACATGATTAATAATTAACGAGGCTAGTGTGGTGTGGCAGTATTCCATAGCTACTTCCGGGCTGCTCTGCTGAGTAAACAGGGTCCCTGCTTTACTGGGCTTGAATGTTCCCTGGGGAAGGGCATTGTGTCCCTGAGTCACCGGGGAGGGGTAGCAAAGGCAGGTCTGGCATCTCCAGCTCCTGAGAGTGAAGCTTCCTCCCCCCAGTCATGCCCAACCAAGCTGACGTCAGTGTGGGTCCTAGGGTGCCTATTAGCAAAGTTGAATTTTTCCCCAGGGCCCTGGCAGGCGGTCCCACTAGCTAGCAAGGAGGCTGAGGCAAAAAGAAAGCACAGAGGGGAGACAACCTGACTTTTAATGGCGCACCCCCAGCCTCAGCAAAGCAGCAAGACAGACAATAAGCTATGCAAAGCCGAGAGCTGCAGTGGCACAAACAACTCTAGGAGATTGCCCTTTCCCATCCCCCAAGCTTATGACAGGGCTCTGTGCCCAGGAACTTCGGGCCAGCCCAGCCCCATTCCCAAGCCCTCAGTGCACAGCAGAACCTGGGCCAAGGCTTGTTCCAGAGTTGGTGAATGTAGAGGCAGCTGGACAAATAGGGTAGCCATCAAAATCTCCAATACAGAAACTACTGGACATAAACTCCTAGTTGGAAAGAACTGAAGACTTGTATCCTTTAATAATTTGTGGCTGGACAGATAGGTCCATGATTTGGTCCTCATTTCCTCCCTATCCTGGGTGTCCCTAAGGACCTGATATCAACGTCCCTCTGGTCATGCTTCCTGGGCCTGCCAAGAGCCCTTTGCAAGTCTCACCTACAGCCGTGGAATGGAAGAGGGTCATGAGCAGTATCTAGTGAGAGTAGCAGCAGCAGCAGAAAGGGGAAGACAGCAGAAGCTCAAGCACTCACAGAGGAATGAGAAACCGTGCAAGGAGACTGTTTATTTCAAAAGAATTTTGCAACAGACAGTGAACAGGCTCCAGGCAGCTGTTCTATTCTTCTCCCTCATCCTCATCCTCATAGGAGTCAATGCCCACTTCTTCGTAATCCTTCTCCAGGGCAGCCATATCCTCCCGGGCCTCTGAGAACTCACCCTCCTCCATGCCCTCTCCCACATACCAGTGTACAAAAGCCCTCTTCGCATACATCAGGTCGAACTTGTGGTCCAGGCGGGCCCAGGCCTCAGCAATGGCGGTCGTATTGCTCAGCATGCACACGGCACGCTGCACCTTGGCCAGGTCGCCCCCAGGCACCACCGTGGGCGGCTGGTAGTTGATACCAACCTTGAAGCCCGTGGGGCACCAGTCCACAAACTGGATGCTGCGCTTCGTCTTGATGGCAGCAATGGCGGCGTTGACATCCTTGGGCACCACGTCTCCGCGGTACAGCAGGCAGCAGGCCATGTACTTGCCGTGCCGGGGGTCACACTTCACCATCTGGTTGGCAGGCTCGAAGCAGGCATTGGTGATCTCTGCCACCGACAGCTGCTCGTGGTAGGCCTTCTCTGCGGAGATGACTGGCGCATAGGTGGCCAGGGGGAAGTGGATGCGAGGGTAGGGCACCAAGTTGGTCTGGAACTCTGTCAGGTCCACGTTGAGCGCCCCATCAAAGCGCAGGGAGGCGGTGATGGAAGAGACGATTTGGCTGATGAGGCGGTTGAGGTTGGTGTAGGTTGGGCGCTCGATGTCCAGGTTGCGGTGGCAGATGTCATAGATGGCTTCATTGTCCACCATGAAGGCACAGTCTGAGTGCTCCAGGGTGGTGTGGGTGGTCAGGATGGAGTTGTAGGGCTCGACCACAGCGGTGGACACCTGGGGGGCTGGGTAGATGGAGAACTCCAGCTTGGATTTCTTGCCATAGTCAACAGAGAGCCGCTCCATCAGGAGGGAGGTGAAGCCAGAGCCGGTGCCCCCTCCAAAGCTATGGAATACCAGGAAGCCCTGAAGTCCTGTGCACTGGTCAGACTGAAAGGCAAGAAAGAGAAAGAGCCATTGTCTGGGGCACGAGAAACTTTTCTAGCTCCATGTGCCCTGAAATATCTTGAAAGCTAGGGGTAAGCCTAGTGAGTAAATCACAGGGGAATCACATTCTGGAACATATAGCTAGAGATGACCTCTTGAAAAAAGCTTTTCCCTGACCATTTTTTTAGTCTCAAATGCTCCTTCCTTTCCATGCCAAATTCTCACCAGTTTGCGGATCCGGTCCAGCACAGGGTCGATGATCTCCTTGCCAATGGTGTAGTGGCCACGGGCATAGTTGTTAGCGGCATCTTCTTTCCCAGTGATGAGCTGCTCTGGGTGGAAGAGCTGTCGATATGGGCCATTTCGGATCTCATCTGGAAGACATAAACCATACTGTTGGGCAAAAACCACAAGGCTGTGCTCAGCAAGGACCTTCCTGCCCCCAGGGTGATATCTGCTGCCAGAAATATGGAAGAGCTAGCTCATCCTTCTGCCAGCCTGAGATACCAGAGTGGGAGAAACTCAGACCTGCTGTGGCCTACGCCAGCCTGAGATCAGCTTGCCTTCTTTATCTTCAGATAGGGCTAGGAGGTTTTCAGGGCCCGGAAGGCAAGTCTAGGTACCCTCTCTCCCGTCCTTCAAATTTGCCCCTCTTCTACTCACCAATTACAGTGGGTTCCAGATCCACAAAAACTGCCCGAGGCACATGTTTTCCAGCACCAGTTTCACAGAAGAAGGTGGTGAAGGAGTCATCCCCTCCACCAATGGTCTTGTCACTGGGCATCTGTCCATCAGGTTGGATCCCATGTTCCAGGCAGTAGAGCTCCCAGCAGGCATTGCCCATCTGGACCCCTGCCTGCCCCACATGGACTGAGATGCATTCACGCTGAGGGACAGAGAAGGGTCACAGCATAAGGGCCACATCTACAAGTACCTACCTATCTCATGAGCCTCTCTCCCACTTTATGAACTACCAGCTAGGATGACTCAGTTGGCAAGAGGAGAGGCTTCAAGCTGGCAGGGTCAGAGGAGGCTGGCAGCCTCCCCAGCTCCCTTGCACAGGAAGAAGCACCCAGTAGGGCAGGCCAATCCCTTAGCCTATTTCTCAGTGGTGAGTTTGTCCAGCGAGAGCTGTGGCTGCGCATGACCCTGCCACATTCACAGGACACTGGGAGGACAGAGAGGGCACGTGGGTATGAGACAGGCAGACACGGCCGTAACCCAGGAGGGAAGAGACTTTCCAGCTGCTCCTAATCCTACAGCCCACACACCCAGCTTCTTGAGAGCCTAAGAGGCAGGTTTTCCAGTTTATATCCAGCCACAGGCCTTCCCCCTTGATTATTTGATGAAAAACAACTACGATTTGCCATAACCGTCTCCCCTTCATTCCCCTGAGTGAAGAGGTGTCTCTGCCTTCCCATCTGGCATCAGCTGACCACACTGGTCATCAGGATGCCCTCTCCCCCCACCTTTAAATCCCATCTGGCACTGGGGATCAATCCCATCTGGCTCCCCCTCTCCACCCCCGCATTCTGCCTGTCTTCACCACCTTCATCCACCGTGCCAGCCCCCACGGAAATAAGGATATTGCTGGTAACAGCAGACGGCAGGGCTGGCAGTGAGAAGTTGTGGGCCCTAGGAGCTCCCTGCCTTAGGCTCTGTCCCCACCAGTCCGAAATTAACCCCTGCAGCACCAAAGCCCGCAGGGCGGCGCCTCCCTACAACGAACTGGCACAGTGATGCTTTCCAAATTCAGAAAAGGAAGCGGAACTTGTGGTGAGGCCCCAGAGGTAACCCGCCTTGCCCGGGCCAAGGTGAGCGCCATCCTGCACCCGGGCCCTACATCCGCTCTCCTCTGGAGCCTTTCCAGTTACATCCCCAGCAGAAAACGGGGATTGGGTTTCGGCCCCGCTCTTGGGCTATAAATACCACCCCCCTACACACACCTCTTCCCCTCCCCCCAACCTGGCCTCGGCCCGCGCTGTCGCTCAGCGCCAGCTGTCTCTGCCTGTCCTCTACGCAAGTGCGCTCCCGCAGGAGTGGGGCCAGCTCGTCTCACGAGACCGAACCCCATTCCCGCCACCCCTCTCGGCTCAGAAGCGGGGTGCTGAGTCACTGGGGGGCTG
The DNA here is from genome assembly GCF_000247695.1 of Heterocephalus glaber. Next base: position 5,760,744 of record NW_004624823.1, on the reverse strand, counting down.
TGGGTGGGAGGGACGAACACACACAGGAAAAGGGAATGTGGTACTAAGTAACCTGACCCCCTTCCACCTTCGGGCGCCACGCACGTGTTCGGTCAGTTTCAGGGACTCCTGGGGAAAGGGATGGGGGCATCCAAGCGGGTCTTTTTCCGCCCGCGCAAGGCACTGGGAGCCAGACCGCGTGACACCCCCCCCCCGCAAGAGGGCTGGGCACAAACGCTTAGGAGGGCAGAGGGGATTAGCAGGAGGGCTCCACTCCGCAAGTGAAGAACCCTCCACTCCCCTGTCCGTAGCTCCCAAAGGTGGACAACACACCAGGCCAAAGTCACTAGGAGAGGGTTGCGGGGTGCAAAACCTTTGCATCGCCTAGAGAACCTGAATCCTGGGTGGAGGGTCCCGAGCATTCCTGGAAGGAGATTCCCCACAAGGAGAGGGAGTTAGGGGTCGGGCGCGAACCCGGTGGAGTCGCACTCACCATGGTGAGTCCTGGTGGTGCGTCTCACGTTGAGTCGGGGTGACGGGTCTCGGTGAGAACTGCGCGAGCTGCAGTGCCGCACCCCTCTTATATGGGGGGGGCGGGCTCGCACACTCCGCTCGCCCACTCTGGGCTGGGCGCCCCGGAAGCCACGCCCCAACGCGTCCCCGAGGGGTGGGGCCTGTCCGGGTCCCCACCCCCCAACGCGGCCTGGGCTCTCACCTGTCTGCTTTGGGATAGGAGTAGCGACCTGGGCTTTAACCCTTCGTTCTGCGGTTGGAGCCGACACCCTCGGCTCCTGAGGTCCGAAGCGGGGACGCAGGGGCCGGTGACGGGGCGGGTCTCGCTTACACCTGCGTCATGGGAAGTGGGGCTGTCCAGGTGTTCTGATTTAGCCCGGGTGCTGCTGCAGCTGTCCTTCCAAAGTGGCTGCGGGTGGCCTTCCCTTGCGCCCTCCCAGCGCCGCGTCCCTGGAGTATCGGGCCGGCCGGCCGACTCGGGATGGTCGCCGGAGACCTCCTCCCAGCGGCGCGCCACCTGCTGGTCGTGGGCGGGAACCGCAGGCCTTCGCCCACGCCTGTGAGTGGCCTCGGATCTCGAGCCGCAGAGTCTGAGCCCCAGGGTGCCCATCCCTGACTCTCCCGCAGAGCGGAGCCGGGAAGCTACCGGGCCTCGCCGGCCGCCCACGGCTCTGCGGCCCCGTCATCGGCGCCGTCACTATTAGTGAGCCCTGGCCTGGCCACCTCGTCGCTATCCTGAGGTCAGAATCGCGGGGCGCTGGGCCTGGAGCCCTCAGGACCTGGAATCGAATTCCGAATGCGGTGGGCAACCTGGGTCAAGTTATATAATCGGAGTCCTCGCACTGCCAGCAGAAGTCCTTCCTTCATTTCACTTTTCATTTTCATTTCTTAAAGGGAGGGCCTTTTGAAGTTATTTCTGCTTCCCCTAACTTGTCTTACATTTTCTAACTCCTTCCCCTGGGGAAATTCGTGGGGCAGTAAACCTGTGCTAGTTACAGGTGCTGAGGAACCTGGCGCCCAGGCTAGTTATTACTTGGAAAAGTTGCATTTGCCTCTCCTCTCATCCTCTTTCCCCAGGACTGTTCTACACAACACCATAAACTAATTAGTACCCCCCCCCGCTTTTTTTTTGAGACAGGGTCTCACTATATAGTTCAAGCTGGACTTGAACTCACTATCCTGCCTCAGCCTCCCAAGTGCTGGAATTACAGGCATGCACCTCCACTTCCAACTTAGTGGCAACTTTCTATCAACTCATTGGCATTTGACTTAGGCAAGGCATAGAAAGAAATGCAGTGAGTGAAATGAAATATAACAAGGTCTTTCCTCCCAGTAGACTTGCCATCGGATTGGGAGAACAAAACTCATTCACAAGAAGAAAACAGACAAGGGCATACAGCAAGGCTACTCTGAGAAGTGGGGTCATGGTGTCTGTGGAGGAAGGAGCCCCTTGTAGCCCTTCCCTCATCCTGTTTTTCTCTTGCACACCCCCTTTTCAGAAGAATGAATATAGTAAGAGACCTGAGCTATTGTAGGCAAAACCCTAAACCTGTTGGGCTTCCCCTTGTGATCCAGCTGTGTAGTTCTTCATTTGCGAAACTGGGATAACAGCTTCAGATCATATGTAGAGATGAGTACACACACATAGCAAAGCACCAGTAAGTAGCTGCCTGGGCTGTCAGAGGATTTTGTTCACATTTACTTCAGTGTAGATCACACACTATGCTGTAATTATTTGTGCACATGTCTGTGTTACCAGACAGCACACTGCTGAAGATGCGAACTGTGTTGTGTTCAGCTTTGTGTCCTTAGTTGCTAGCATGGTGCTTAGCATACACAGTAAGCATCTGCTGGGCATGTATGGGGTAAATTGTTTCACTTCAGACATGGAGCTAAAATTAAGGTAGAACTCTAAGATGGAAGTGCAGATTGGCATCCTGGAGGGTAAAGTGCCTTGCAGAAATGTTTCCATTGCTCTTCAAATGTTAATAGTGTTTAGAACATGAAACAGTCAGGAATTACTGTGTTGGAGCCTTTCTGAGACCACCCCCATGTCAGGAGATTTGCTAGAAGACTCACAGGACCTACACAGAGTTGTGCTTTCAGCTAAGCTTTATTGCTTCGATGTAGGATGTACAAGTTCACACCAAGTATACTTTTCCTTCAAATTAAAGACACAGGCTGGGGATTTAGCTCAGTGGTTCCGGTGCCTGCCTCACAAGTGCAAGGTCCCGAGTTCAATCCCCGGTACCAAATAAATAAATAAATAAATAAAGACACAGCCACATTTCCCTGCAATGTTTCCCCCCAAGGAAGCCTGTTGGAGACTCAGTAGCTGACATTTACACTTGATCTTAGCCAAAAGGCCGAGAAGCGATAGCTGACATTTAACTGGAGGCTTGTTACATAGGCATCTCTGTCTAGTACAGACCAAAGTTCCAGATTCCTAGAAGAAAAGCAGGTGTTTGGCATACACCATGTTGTTTGGTTATCAATTAACTGTTGATTGGGAACATTCTAAGAACCAGGTTTCCAGACACCAGCCAAATGCCAACCCTATCAGGACAGTAGTCTCAGGCCTGCTCTGTTAACTCTTTTCTGTAGTCATATAAAATCCCAGATGTTGATTGTGACCTACACCTATGATCCCAGGTACTCAGGAGACTGATGCAGGAGGACCCCAAGTTGGAGGACAGCCTGGGCAACTTAGGAACTTAGTGAGACCCTGTCTCAAACTAAAAGAACAGTAAAATCTCTGGGTTGATCCCCAGCACCCCTCCCCAATAATTCCAGATGTCTAATCTATCTGGAAAAGAACTAGAAGTTCTGGTTGTACTAGGCCTGCATTCCCATTTACCAACTTAGGTGTCCACATTTTACTCCTTGGAACCTGTAGCTATGTTCCCGTACATGGCAAAAGAAGTTTGCAGATGTGTTTAAGGTGAGGATCTTGAGATTAGTCTGGACTATTGGGGTAGGCCCAAGGCCCTTTTTTTTTTTTAATGCTAGGAATGGACCCAGGGTCTTGTACACACTAGGCCAGCACTGTGCTGCTGAGCTGCACCCCTAGTCCCATAAGGGTCTGCAAATGTGAACGAGGGAAGGAGGAAGGTCAGAGTCGGTTGGAAACAGAGGTCAGAGTGACATGAGTGATGTGATTGTGGACTTGGAAGATCGCTAGAGGCCAGGAATTAGGAACGGCACCAGCTTCTAAAAGATGAAAAAGGCAAGGGACAGATCTCCTCCCCATGACTCTTCAGAGGGAAGGTAACCATGGAAACATCGTGATTTTTTTTTTCTTTAGCTCCCTAAAACCCATTTTTTACTTCTGACCATGAGTACTGTAAGATAATAAATTTGTGTTGTTTTAACCACTAAGTTTAAAGTAGCACTTCATTTAGCAGCATAAGAAACTAGTACATCAATAAATGCAGCTGATAGTGCTACCTTAGGATGAGCAGCAAGCTCCCTCCTGTTCGTTACAGTCCTTGTCATCTTAGTGTCTCCCTAACACTGAACCCAAGTGCTGGTTGCCATTTAACTTCATACATTCAGCCCATATCACACATTTCTGTTACCCTGGCCCCTGAGGTAGAAGTTTATAGCCTCCGAGCAGACCCTCTAAGGCATGCATGTTAGTGGAATACTAAGTTCTGAGTGTGAGTGAGTCTGTGTGTGTCTGTGTGTGTGCGTGCATGACCACGATATACATAGACATATAGATCTCCTGGATTAGGGCTGTAAGCTCTGGGTGACTATGAAGGTAATGATCCATACTACCAGAACCAATATTTTTAGACCTTCACAGACATGTGGAGACTCTAGATGAGGGGTCCCTGGACCATGGATGGATACTGGTCTGTGGCCTGTTAGGACCCAGGCTGTACAGTGGGCAGTGAGCAAGTGAAGCTATGTCTGTATTTATAGCCACTCCCCATGGCTCATATTACTGCCTGAGATCCACCATCTGTCAGATCAGCAGTGGCATTAGATTCTCCTAGGAGTGCGAACCCTGCTGTGGACTACACATGCATGTGCTAAGAATGTAGGTTGCATGTTCCTTTGAATCCTCCTAAAACCAACTCCCCTCCCCCATCTATGGGAAAATTATCTCCCATAAAACCAATCCCTGGTGCCAAAAAGGTTGGGGGCTGCTGCTCTGGAAGTCGATGTCCAGTGCTTTTTTCACCCTTTCATTAAAACACCACTTAGTACATCAACCCTATGTAGGTGTCTATCTGGCCACTGTCTCTTTGGGTGCCCCCTCTTCTCCTAACTCCTTGTCACTTCTGTCTTTTCTAAGCCCTTCCCAGGGTCTCATCTTCATTTTGGAGCAGGACAGGAAGGGCCTCAAAGTGTCAACTTTCTCCCGCCCGCCATCCGAGGGTGGAGATGTAGTCTTAGCCTTTATTGTTCAGCCTGTCCCAGTTGAAGCTTCTTCTGGCTGCCCTCTGTTTCATAGCATAACCTTTAAGGGGGTGGTCCTGTTGTCACCATCTCCACATCTTTGTTCCTCAACACTCTGGCAGACTCGGCTCATGTGCTGACTGAGATGCTCTTGCCAGGGTCTCTGGTGACTGCCATCTTGCCAGATCCACAAAGGCCACATCTCCATCTTCGTCTTTCTTGACTTCTCACAGCAGTGTTTGGCTGCTCCTTCCTCTCTGAAATTCTTTCTTTGTGGCTCCTGGTTTTTGTCCTGGCCACTCACTCATGGTGGTTTCTGATGGCTTACCTTAAACAGAGGTCTCTAAATTCTTTATTTCCTTATTTTTCTCCCCAAAGGACCAAATGTTGAAGCTCACTCAGTGATGAGTATATGGGATTCTAGGCTGTTGTCTCTCTCTACCTTGTGGCATATATTTAAATGTCCATAATAAAATGTTACTGTGATTCCCAGTATTCCAGAGGCGGAGGCAGGAGGATTGCTGTGAGTTCAAGGCCAGCCTGGGATATATGGTAAATTCAAGACTAACCTCACCTACAAAGCAAGAGCCTGTCTTGAAACAAACAAACAAACAAACAATTTGAGGCCAGTCTGGGTGACTTAGTAAGACTGTCTCCAAAAAATTTTTTTTTAAAGATAAACAGAGCTAGGAATGTACGTCAGTAGTACAGTCCTAGATTCGGTCCCAAGTATTGTGCATGCTTGCATATGCACACACGTAATTACTTCAACATTTCAAAACACATCTTTGTTCAAGGTGAAAAAAAAGAAGAAACAGATGTCACAGCTATGCTGATAATGCTCAAATTTATATCTCCATGTCAGACTTCTTTGAACTTCAGACTCACATGTCTACTTGCCTTCTTTTTATTTTATACATATATATATAGAGAGAGAGAGAGACAAGTTCTCACTATGTAGTTCAACCTAGCCTCAAACAGCAATCCTCCTGTCTCAGCCTACTAAATACTATTTGCCTTCTTGACATCTCCAATTAAAAGCCATTGGACAACTCAAACAACACAATCTCAATGGAGTCTCAATTTTCTACTCTTACTCTACTCTCTGCCAAACCTGCACTCAAGTGCTTGAGCTAAAAACCTAGGATCATATTTCCCTCTCTTCCTTCTCTTTTACTGGGGACTTTTGGCTGTAAGTAATGGAAAGCATAACTAATCATAGCTTAAACAATGGGGATATTCATTATTCCATTAGAAATCAAAGCAGAAGGTAGTTCCAGCGTTGATTCCGTGATGTCACCAATAGCTCCGGTATTTCCAGCTTTCTGCTCTGGCACCCTCAGTGGGATGGTGACATTCCCCTCACGATCACAAGTTGGCTGCTGCAGTGTAATTATCATGCCATCATGTGGCACTGTCTTATGGCAGGGAAGGGGAGTTTCTTCCCACCTCACTCCTTATCATGGAAAAAACCCTTTTCTTAAAAAACTCCCCCCAAAAAGGTAAAAAAGGAAGGAAGGCAGGAAGGAGAGAGAGAGACAGAGAGAGACAGAGAGAGAGGGGAGGGGAGGGGAGGAGAGCAGAGGAGAGGAGAGATACGTAACATTCTAATAGGCATCTCACCTGCCCATGCCTAAACTAGTCACCGGAAGGAGGGAATACAATTACCAGGAATGGTTTACACCGATCTGTACTCACCCTTGGGTCTGTGGAAAACCATCTTCCATGAGCAAGTGGAAGGACGAATACTTCAGTGAAGGACTCAGGCCCCTGCCAGCAAGTAAGTGAGGACTGAAGCAGGCAAGGCTGGGGGTGGGGGGACACACCATGCATTAGCAAGTCTTTTGCTCTACTCTGAATACAGCCCCTTCTCACCAGCCCCCTGCTGGTGTGAGCCCCCTCCTCTCATTCCTAGATGCCTGTAGTAGCCACCCAACCAGCTTTCTGATCTACTCTTGAACCCCGGTGATGGATTCTTCGCACAGAAGCTGCAGGAATCTCCCTAAAACACAATCTAGACAGCGATGTTTTCTTGGAACCCTCCACTCTGCTTATAGTAGTGCCATTCTTTTCCCACACCCATTTCCCTCTGTGATCTCACCTTGCACAACTCTCCTGTCCCTCACTCTGTTCCTTGGAATACACCAGGCTCACTCCTGCCTGTGAACTTTGGCGCTTGCTGTTGTTCTCTGCCTGGAGCGCTGTTCTCCGCTGTTCTCCAGGTCTTGCCCTGGCTGACTCCTCATTTAGCTCTCAGTTCAAATAGCAAACGGGGGCTAGGGACTTAGCTCAGTGGTTCTGCCACCTGCCTTGCAAGCATAAGGTCCTGAGTTTGATCCCCGGTAGCCAAAAAAAAAAAAAAAAAATCTCAAATAGAAAACAGATCCTTCCCTGTTCAGTCTGAAATAGTAGCCAGCCCCATGGCTAACTTGCTTTGTGTTCTTCACGTGCTATTGCTGTCTGAAGTTTTATTGTTTGTTTGTTATCTGTCTTCCCCACAAAAATGTAAGCTCCTTAAGTGATCTTTCTTGTCCCCACTGTTTCCCTGGCCCTCTGCCAGTGCTTGGCATGTACCAGGCACCCAATAAATATTTGTTGAAGGATACAAGAGTGTCAACTGACTCTTATAAGTTGGATACAGTAACATGTTTAAAAACAGGGCCTCTTTAAACTCTGTTTTATATAAGATACTCACTTGCCTATAGGTTGGTAGAGTTGGTGATGCCTAGGCCAACTCTGAGACGCCCAACTCCAAAGATGTAGGAAGACATTTAAGAGCTAAACCAGAGAGCTGTGGGCCCAGTAGTCCCAAATTCCTCCATCTGGATAATAATTTCAGAGGTCTCCGGCTTCAGGGACCCATCCAGTTGGAGGCTTGGCTTGCTTACCTTCGATGGGTTGGTTGGCTCTGTCTTCTTTCTGGGCCTCCTAGCTCCAGAAGAAAGAGAGATGAGTTCTGGCTTTGAAGATATCAGTACATAGCCAAAGACAGAATTAGCCATCTGGAGATTCTGGGCCATTCCCTGTCACACGAGTGATGAGTCCCCCATCTCAAAATAACTCTCCTACTGCTGGCCACAGTAGCTGAAATTTCACATTAACGACTGCTTCTTGGATAGAGTTGCTACATGAAATACTTTAGTTGCTCGGTCTGGCAGTCCTACTCCTGGTTGTTCCTCTCTGGAGGAGGGAGTGGAGAAATGTGTGGCTTCCAGGTGCCATTAGGGTCCATTGGAGGCTCGTGGTCATGTATCTGAAGTCAGAGCAGTCAGCATAGTTCTGGGACTGGGTAGTTCCCTTTTCTTTCCTTCTTTCTTTTCCCTCTCCCTCTCCCTCTCCCTTCTTTTTTTTTTGTTTGTTTTTCTTGTTTGTTTGTTTCTTGAGACAGGGTCTCAGTTATATAGCTCAGGTTTGCCTCAAACTTGCGATCGTCCTGCCTCCGCCTAAGTGCTGGAATTACAGGCATGTACCTAAATGTTCTGAGTTTTTCTACAGTCACTGTATAGCTGAGTGAAAATGGGCATAGAGTTAGTGAAGAAACACGTTTGGGCAGGTGGTGGGTTAGTCAAACAAAGATGATAGCCAGGTGTGGTGGCACACGCCTGTAATCCCAGCACTCAGAAGGTTGAGACAAGAAGATTACCGAAAGTTCGAGGCTGGTTTGTGCTACCTAGTGAGTTCAGGGCCAGCCTGAACTACAAGGCCAGACCCTGTTTTAAAAAACAAAACAAAACAGGGCTGGAGGTTTAGCTCAGTGGTTCCATTGCCTGCCTCGCATGCGCAAGGTCCCGAGTTCAATCCCTGGTACCAAAAAAACAAAACAAAACAACAAAGATGCTGAGGCTAGAGGGAGGCCAGAGAGTTGAGGGATATGCAAGGCAGTGGTCCTGGCTGGTTATGGAATTAAAGTCTGGGAGAAAGGAGATAAAGACCTAGGAGGGGCTTTGGAACAGTGAATACTCTGCCACACGGAAAAAGAAGCAGAGCCTGAGTCTCAGATGATTCTTAATTCCACCACTAATGAAGCCCCAGGTGACCTTGGGCAGGACACCAGAGACTTCAATTTCCTTTTCTTTATCATGGGAACGGGAGGGCCACCTTGTCTACCTCACAAAGTTGCTGAGGAAGAGATAAGGGGCATAGTTGTCCAAAGAACTATGATGCTAGAGATTTAACATTTTTATTTCAGAATTTTGTCTAAGGACATAGGGAGACTCCTGGGGGGACAGAAGGCAAGGCTGGTGCAGCTGTGACCTGTAATGAACCTGGGGGAGACATTTAAGAATAGTCCTGAGACCCTGATCATCAGTCTGCTTTGCAGCAATCCCAGCCTAAGCACTCAAGGTTTGTCTTCACCGAGCCTCACAAACTGCCTCTTCCCATTCTGTAGATGAGAAAGCTGAGGCCAAAAGAAGTTAAGCACTGCCAGTCAAAGTAACGCATGGCTGTAATCCCAGCTACTGGGGAGGCTGAGTCAGAAGGATTGCAAGTTCAAGTTCAGCCCAGGCAACTTAGTGAGACCCTGTCTCAAAATGGAGGAAAAAAAAAAAAAAAAAAAAGGAAAGGGCTGGGGATGTAGCTCATTGCTAAAGTGCTCCTGAGTTCTATCTGAAGCACCTGGGGGTGGGGCTTAACTGCTTATAGGTATTAGACCTGGGGTTCCCTATTAGATTCTAGGTACCTCTGTTCTAAGATATTCTCGCTTTCTGCCCAGAATTCCCCGGGCTTGCTCTCATGCTGAAGGACTCATTATTTCTGGATCACTGCAGGTCTCTGTCTCACCCACACTCCACTTCCAGTCCTTGCCAGGCCCAGGGGGTAAGGGTGGTGCTGGAGTTCTGGGGGGTGTGAATTCTACACCCTCTCCCACCTGTGCAGGCCAGGCTGCCACCACAAAACGTGACCGTGAGCCTCCTCTGCCTACCCCACCTGGCTCCCCAGTTTGGGCCCTGGCCCAGCACCTGCTGCTGCTCTGTAACCAAGCCAACAGGCCAGCCCCCAACCCCGCCCCACGGGCTGTTTCTTCCCCCACCCCCAGTCACCAGACCAGAGAGGGTGAGGGAGGCCACAGATCCATCCCAGGCTCCTATCGAGTGAGCGCAGACCCACAAACAGAAGACCCCAGCCAGGCAGCGTGGTGAGCAAGGGTGGGGGCCCAGTGGTGCCGGGGGGTTGCGAGGGAACCCTGTGAATCCTGCTGTTCATGGGGCTCTAGTATGGGGGGAGGAGAGGGGAGATGAGGAGAGAGGAGATCGGAGATCGATAGAGACTCCCAGATGGGACTGTAGCCCCCAAGTGTGCTGGTTTGGGGCACATGCCCAGAGGGGTAGGGGAGAAGCATGGTTATCAGGGGCGGGTCTGAGAGGGCTCTGAGTTTTGGGGTGGGGTGGGGGTAAGCAAGACTTGAGCAGAAAGTGAGGCTGCTTTCCATGCTGGCTGAGTCTTCAAACCCTGGGCCCTGCCCAGGTTCACTGCTGGGCTCTGGTCCCCCTCCCAGCTGTGGGACAAGTCTTAGAAGAAGCTCTGCTCTTTGGCTTCTCCCATGGCCCTGCCTGTTTACTGCACCTTTGTCTGCACCTTATTTCAGTCACTGAGTCAGAGAGGGAGGGAGAGGGAGAGGGAAGAAGAGGGTGGTGCTCCTTCCATCTAGAGCTGCTGCGCTGTGCTGCTGGCCAGGGAAGCAGCAGGATTGATAGCTTCAGCGGTCTCCCGGTCATGCAGGACAGAAGAGCAGTTTAGAGCATGGTTGGAACCAGGCTTTCCCCATTCTGAAAATGCCGGCTTTTGCTCATAACCTTGAGCTGGTTGCTCAACTTTGAACTGTTAGTTTCCTCACCTGTAAAATGGGGGTAATAAAAGTACCTAGCTAAGGGGATTGTTGTGAGGATTAAATGAGATAATGTATGAGAAGTTCAAGAAGTACACAAAATAGTGCCTTGTATCTAATTAGTGCATCCTAAATAGCAACTAAACAACATGGCCTGCCAGGTATTATCATTAAGAAAAAGGAGCCCAGAAAGCTGGAGTAGCCTACGTGGGGTCATAGAGGCCAGATCTGTGTGACTCTACAAGCTGAGTTCTTTGTCCCAAACATGCTGCTGCCTAGGGTGAGGCATCACTTCCTAAGAGGTCAGAGACACCTTGTGTAGGTGGCAGTTCCGGGGACCAGGACGGTGTCTGGTTGATGGACAGAACCTGGGCAGGCTCAGAGGTGCAGCAGCTGGTGCTGGTCTTACCAGGTGCTGGGCACTCCAGCCAGCCCTCCCTCCTGGGGAGTTTCAGAGTCACCTCCTCCCTAAGTCCCTCCCAGCTCTTATGATGCTGGGGTGTGGGGTTGGGAGCTGGCAGGGGTGCAACAGGCCTTAGTATGTGTCAGGCAATGGCCAGGCACCTTACATGCGTCCTTCCCTCCAACCCCCACAGTATTCCTTCTAGGAGGGGTTCTAATCAACCTCATTTCACAGGGAGGACACTGGCTCAGCAGGAGCAAGGAAGTCACAGGTCTGGGACATAGATTGCTTATGGATCAATCCCAGCCATCTAAAAGTTATAAGTTAAGGCCTTTTTTTCATGTTTTTATTATTTATTTACTTAGGTTTTTTTGAGACAGGCTTTTGCTATGTAATTTAGACTGGTTTTGAACTTGTTATGTAGCCCAGGCTCGCCTCAAACTTGCTGCAATCTTCCTGCCTCTGCTTCCTGAGTGCTGGGATTACAGGTGTGTGCCACCACACCCAACTGCTTTATATATATATATATATTTTGGTACCAGGGATCGAACTTGGGACCTTGCGCTTGCAAGGCAGGCAGCAGAAACACTGAGCTAAATCCCCGGCCCTGCTTTATATATTTTTAAAAAGTCAGTGATGAAGGGCCGGGGATTTAGCTCAGTGGATTTGCTGCCTGCTACGAAAGCACAAGGACCCGAGTTCAATCCCCGGTACCAAAAAAAAAAAATGTCTGTGATGTGTTGAATTTATGGGGAAAGCATCCTCATTGAATTCTGAAATATTCCAGAGAAGCCGAAAGGTATAAAAATAATAGAATGAACATCTGTTGACAAATTTGACAAAAAAAATCCCTCTCCTCCTGCATCCACTGTCAGAGAGAACCATTACTCTAAATTTGGGGTGTGTGTGTGTGTGTGTGTGTGTGTTTTCCTTGCTGTCTTTTTTTTTCTGTCAGTTTTTTGAGACAAAGTCTCATTGTAGTCCAGGCCAGCCTTGAAACCATTGTGTAGCCCAGGTGACCCTCCTCAGCCTTCAAGTGCTGGATTATAGGCATGCAAGACCACACTCCAGCATCCCTTGCTTTCTTTATCTCTGTAATGACTGCCCTTGTTTCCTCCACCAATGACACCCATTTCTTTCTGAGCATGGCTATGTTGACTATCACACTTTACCATACTCATCTGATCTCCTTCATGCTCCTTAATTAAGATGCTTAGTCACTGAACAAAGCTCTATAACCTCAGATCTGCCCACATCTGCTTCCCCCAGAGTTTTGTCCCTGGCCCTACAGCCAATGCCTGTGGATCCTCAGTGGCACCAGTAAGTGCTTAAACACAGGAGGCTGGGCAAGGAACAGAGTCCAGGAAATGATGCTTAGCCAGAGAACCACTCAAGGAAAGCAGGCAGGAACCCTGTCAGGCATGATAACACCCTTCTTTCTAAGGCTGTTCTCTGACCTTTGCCCACTTGGTGTGAATACATCTCAGTTCACGTGGGGCAAAGCATGCTGGGAGCTGTACTGCTTAGAACATGAGATTCAATCATATAGGCAGATGCCCAGTGACAAGACCAATAGGGGAGGAGATGACTCCTTCAACACCTTCTTCAGTGAAATGGGCTGGAAAACATGTGCCCCAGGCAGTGTTTGTGGACCTGGAGCCCACTATGATTGGTGAGTGCTGATCAGTCTCTGCCATAACCTTCTCCCAGAGCAGACAGAAGTCCTACTTCAGAACTGCAGAGCGCTGGAGTTTGTGTTGCAGCCAATTAGAACTCCAGTTGGAATCCAAGGAAATTAGAATCACTGTCGCTCAGCTGTTGAGCCCTAAGGCTGTCCCACATCCCTTTCCATGTCATTGGTTGCAGTTCCTCTAAAGTAGAATCTGGGGCCTGGTGACCCCATTCCCTCCGGATACCCTGGGGGTTGGGAGCTGGACTATAAGGGAGGTGGGGCCCAGAACTCTGCCCATTGCAGATAAAGTTTAAATGGGCACATACAGCTAGCTTTTCCACCCAGAGCAGCTCATCAAAGGCAAGGGAGATGCTGCTAATAACTATTCCAGGGGCCACTATAACATTGGAAAGGTGCTCATTGACCTGGTGCTGGAATGGATTTGGAACCTGGTAAGGGAAGGCTGAGTCTTGGGTAAAGAAGTACTCTAGAGGGCCGGGATTTAGCTCAGTGTTTCCACCACCTGCCTTGCAAGTGCAAGGACCTCAGTTCAATCCCCGGTACAAAAAAAAGAAGTACTCTGGAGACCAGACAGGAATGGCAGCTTCAGCCCCTGGAAGAGCCTCCTGAGCAAGGGTAGGGACTTGTACTAGTGAGGAAGGGCCTTGAATTCTGACCTATAGGCCTAGCCTGAAGCCAGTATCTTCTTATCGTCTATGTCCACTGGCCCACTATTAAGAAGAGTAACCCGAAGTGCAAACATATTGGTGGCTTGCCTGGCTAATTTATGGCATTCCATAAGTATTTCCAGAATACTGCCTTGTATTGCAGGGACATGACCAGAAGACTCCATGAAAATCAGAGGTGTCAGGAATGCTAGGCCAAGGCGCTGTGACTGACACTGGCTTCCACCAAGGATGGTCCTGGATTGCTGATCTCAGCAGAGAAGCCCTGCAGAAACATCTGAAATTAAATTGGGGGGCATGGGTGTGAGCTGGGCAGAGTTGGCAAGTTGTGATAACAAAGATGACTATGTCACTAGATTTAAGACAGCTATGTGTGAAAGGTCTCAGGAGATTATAGAGAAGAAGGGGACAAGGAGGAGAAAGACAGGCCCTCTCCATGCTCATCTCTTGTGCTTATGGAAAAGTCTTCCAAGGATTTCATGAAGCTTTTGGATCCTTCCTGTTTATCAGCTGTACTTCACACCATACATTTCTCATCCTCTTCCCTGAATAGGCTGACCAATGCACAGGGTTCCAAGGATTCCTTATCTTCCACAGCTTTGGAGGGGGCACCAGCTCTAGCTTCACCTCCCTCCTGATGGAGCGGCTCTCTGTTGACTATGGCAAGAAATCCAAGCTGGAGTTCTCCATCTACCCAGCCCCCCAGGTGTCCACCGCTGTGGTCGAGCCCTACAACTCCATCCTGACCACCCACACCACCCTGGAGCACTCAGACTGTGCCTTCATGGTGGACAATGAAGCCATCTATGACATCTGCCACCGCAACCTGGACATCGAGCGCCCAACCTACACCAACCTCAACCGCCTCATCAGCCAAATCGTCTCTTCCATCACCGCCTCCCTGCGCTTTGATGGGGCGCTCAACGTGGACCTGACAGAGTTCCAGACCAACTTGGTGCCCTACCCTCGCATCCACTTCCCCCTGGCCACCTATGCGCCAGTCATCTCCGCAGAGAAGGCCTACCACGAGCAGCTGTCGGTGGCAGAGATCACCAATGCCTGCTTCGAGCCTGCCAACCAGATGGTGAAGTGTGACCCCCGGCACGGCAAGTACATGGCCTGCTGCCTGCTGTACCGCGGAGACGTGGTGCCCAAGGATGTCAACGCCGCCATTGCTGCCATCAAGACGAAGCGCAGCATCCAGTTTGTGGACTGGTGCCCCACGGGCTTCAAGGTTGGTATCAACTACCAGCCGCCCACGGTGGTGCCTGGGGGCGACCTGGCCAAGGTGCAGCGTGCCGTGTGCATGCTGAGCAATACGACCGCCATTGCTGAGGCCTGGGCCCGCCTGGACCACAAGTTCGACCTGATGTATGCGAAGAGGGCTTTTGTACACTGGTATGTGGGAGAGGGCATGGAGGAGGGTGAGTTCTCAGAGCCCAAGGAGAGGGATTATGAGTGGCTTTAAAAAAATTTTTTTTTTGGTACCAGGGATTGAACGTAGGACCTTACAATTACGAGGCAGGTGCGGTGCCACTGAGCTAAATCCCCAGCCCCTGGAGAAGGATTATGAGGAGATAGGCATGGATAGTGAGGAGAGGGAGGGAGAGGAAGAGGAAGGGGGTGAATACTAGGAGATCTTGTATATCTTTCTAAATAAAGTGCTGTGGCCTTACTGTCTCCTTAGTGTTTTCTCTTGGGTTCTCCTCCATGAGAGAAAGGAAGCCTGAGAGGAAGGAAGCCTGGTATCTTAGCCTGAGCTCCCTAAGAGGCAAATCTGATTCTAGATTTCATTAGAGTGCAATTCCAGGGAACAGGATGGGAGCTAAGGAGAGTAGAGCAGGGAAGGAGAGCAAATTCACCCCAGAGAAGACGCAGCTGAATGCAAGTTGTCTTCCTTACTTTTCTTGTTGCTGAGACAAAATACCTGACACCCAAAGATAAAGGAGGAAAGGTTTATTGTAGCTCAGTTTGTAAAGGTTTCAGTCCATAGTTGACTGGCTTCAAGGCAGCAGAGGAGAAACAGTTCATGGTAAAGCAGGGCAGACAGAAGCCAACAAGAAGCAAGTGACAGAAGCAGCCCTCTTTCTGTCCCTTACACGGTGAGCCCTCAATTTATGAACATTCAAGTTGTGAATTTTCACCGCTATGAATGGACCCCACTTTTTTTAATGCTTTATATTGTATATTTGTGTTAAAGTTGTATAAGACTCACTTTGTCAGACTTATGAATGAATCTGATTTATGAACATTCGCCCTGAAGGAAACTCATTTGTAAATTGTGTATTTAAGGAATTCTATCCAGGCTACAGGCCCTTAGGGTGAGTAACACTCACACTCAGGGTGGGGCACCATTAATCCCAGCATCACACACCCTAGATCCAGTCACCTCTGAAAAGCCACCCTATGACCTCATGAGGCTTTGAGGGGACATCTAGACACAAGCCATAACACAGGCATCTCGGGACTATCCCTGGATGAGTGGGCAGGTGAGATGAGGCTGGGGAGCTTACATACTGGCTCTGTTCTTGCCTGATCAAGCACCAAGTCCTCTATTCTCCTGGGCCATTCACATTTGGGCTGCAGAGTCCATAGGAAGCTCTGAGGATGGGACAGGGGCACTGTGAAGTTGCCCACTGTGAAGTTGGTCAGAGGAGCCTGGGCAGCTAGGGAACCCAAAGTGATGCACCATAGTGGTCAGATGTGGTTGGTGCTCCCTGGACCACCCTGCAGTCTGGGGAGTTGTCTTCTCCAGGCAGGAGTTAGTGTATGGAGAGTCCAGAAGCTGGCAGTGAGATCATAGCATGGCAGCGGCAAAAAGAAAGGGGGAGAAGCAGGAGGAGAGCTTACCTCTCAGTAACCTCTGTCAGTACTCACCACTGTGCACAGACAAGTGACCTTTTCTCAATTTCATGTCATGTGTTACACAAGTGCAGCTTCAAGCCACTGCCAGCCCAATGGCGGCCCTTAAGTCCTTTCATATGGACCTCTTGGAGCCCCTCCTGGGCTGAGGGATGATGGTCTAACGATTGCAAGTGTGGGAACTAGGGCCACCCCCACCCCAACCTAGCAGACTGAATTCTCAGGACCACAGTCATCTCTGTCCTTCCTGCAGTCCCCTTTTTCCCGGCCTTTTCCAAGATGGGGGGCTGGAATGGCAACCCCAAAGTCAGCAACACCAGGAAGCTGCTGTCACCCCTCAGGCTGGAGGAACCAAGGTATGAGATGCGATACCAGAGCCTTGGAGCTGGAACTGCAGCAGAGCTACCTAGAGGGGGCAGGCGGGACCAAGGAGGAACGTTTGGCAGGCATCAGAGCCAGGGAGGAGACACAGCTACAGTCTGGGAAGCCATTTGGAACAAGAGGGAGAAATTTCCTGGCTTCTTCCTCCTACCCTCAACCTCCAGCAGTGGCTCCCATCAGCCGAGCCAAGGCAGAAGGCAACTGGCAAGGGAGCCCAGGACAGAGGGCACGAAGCCCTGTGAGACAGGAGGGAAAGGAAGGTAGGGAATGGATCTTAGAGAAGGCAGGCAAAGCACCAGCACCTACTCCACTAGCCCAGTGCTAGGATGCCATTCAAGGAGGGACCCTCCTCATCTGGTCCCCATCACCTGTCCCTGTCACTCTTGTCCCAAGGACTTTGTAGGAAATAGAGGATGGAGTGAAAGCAACAGAATCGTGGGGGGAGGGTGTAGAGAGGAAAATGGGCATCTACACCCCAACGGCTTCCTCCTTCTCTGGGAATTATTTATTCAGACAGCAAGTATTCTCAACTCTTCTTTGAGGATTTATGCTTAACGGGTTCTGTCCCCAGGAGAGAGGCTGCCAGGCGTGCGCGTGTGTGTGTGTGTGTGTGTGTGTGTTTGTGTGGGGGTGTGGGGCAGGAGTAACTTAATTCAGAGAGTAGGTCTAGAGGCTCATTTTTGCTGACTAGCTCAGCTATATCTTCAATCTAGTTTTTTCCCCCACTAAATGGGCCAAATTTCAAATCTCCATCTGTCTGACTCTTGTATCTTTCTCTCCTTTACCTGGTTTCTCACCTGGGAAGGAGAGAGGGGTAACTTTGGGTGCCCTTAAAACCCTCAGAAATTGTTGTAATTTACTAACATTATGCATGAGGCCCTATGCATATGTTATCTTTTCTCCTACTTTCCTTCTTTTTTTTTTTTTTTCAGTGCTGGGGATTGAGCTCATGGCCTTGCACATGCCAGGCAAGTGCTCTACTCCTGAGGTCCATTCCCAGCCCTTTTTCTTACTTTATTTTGAAATACAGTCTCATTAAATTGCCCAGGCTGGCCTCAAACTTGCAATTCTCCTGCCTCAGACTCCCAGAGTGTAATCCCTGAGATCACAGGTACACACCAACATCTTTGGCTTGTTTCGCCTTCTTTTCTTTTTGTTTCACATTAATTTTTTTTTGTACTGGGGATTGAACTCAGGACCTTGTGCTTGCAAGGTAGGTGTGGTGCCCCTGAGCTAAATCCCCAGACCTAACTTTGTTTTGTTTTGAGTACTGGGGATTGAACCCAGGGCCCTTGCACTGAACTAGGACTCGGAGCTGGGACCATAGCAGGACAACCCAGAGGAAGCAGGTGGGACCAAGAAGGGAAGGAGGGATATTTGACAGGAATCAGAGCCAGGGAGAAGACACAACCACTGTCTGATAATCGAGAGAGGGAGGGAGGGAGGGAAGGAGGGAGAGAGCGAGAAAGATGAGAGAAATACCTGGGTCTTCCCTTCCTCCCACCCTCAGTCTCCTCAGCCTCTTTTTAAGATTTTTCAAAGTTTGAAACCGGGTCTTGCTGTTGCCAAGTTGCCCAGACTGAGCTCAATCTTGCAATCTTCTTGCCTCCGCTTCTCAGAGTTCCAGATTTACAGGCATGCACCACAATACCTGGTTCATCTTGTATATTCTTGAGGTATATACAGTTATTGTACCCACTGGAATGGAAGCTCCTTGGGAACAAGGGCTTGTTCCTCACTGTCCTACACACAGCACCTTGCATGTTGCCTAGTACATTAAACACTCAGTATTTGTTGAGGGAACTCACTCCATTATTGCCTATTTTATAGATGTGGAGTCTGGCTCAGAGAAGTGATGTGACTTGCCCAAGATCACCCAGTCCGTAAGTGGAGGAGCTGGGCTCCAAATCCAGGTGTGCCTGAACTGAAACTCTGGTTGCTACCCTCCTTCCCTTGGCCCCACCCTCCTGCCACCTTGTTCTAGGAGGTCCTCAGACACTACCTCTTCTGGCCTGTCAGGTAAGCAAAGCCCAGACAGTGACTCAGATGTCTCCAGGGCATGACGCTTGACACATCCTTGTCTGGCATCTGTGATGAAGGACACCAAGGCAGGGGGCAGGGCCCCAGGCTCTGGGACAGAACTGGGGCAGAGGCTACTTTGGGGACAGATCTTGGGGCTGTCAGCGCCCTTTGGAGAGGTTCTCCTGACATCTTATATGAGCAAGAGAGGTGGGAATGTCACCTGCCAGGATGGCTGGGAATCCAGAGAGCCAGTCAGTTCCCCTCCCATCTGCTGTATCAGCCAGCCCACCCTAGGTGCTGCATCTTCATCTCCATGCAGACCCCACAGGGTTGCCCCTTCTGGTAGGCACCTGTAGGCCTGCCTGGGTTGGATTGGGTGTGGGTATGAGGAGGTGGCAACCCAGACTTCCTGGGGCAGCTGGGAGTGCCACCCAGCCCGGCTCCTGGGGACGCCCTCCGTGCAGGAAAACCCTTTCATCTCTGATGCTTCTAAAGCCAGGGTACAATTACCTCCTGCACACAGGGAGACAGGTTCCCAGCTTTGGATCTCACTCAACAAGCTTATTCCCTCACCTCTGCTGTGTCAGGAATACGCAAAGCTGTGTCCTCAGCATTTCCTCCTTCTGGAAGCCAGGGCTAGGGCTCCGGCTGGCTCAGTGTCACCATTCCTTCCAGATTAGGTCACAGCCTTCCAGAACCCATCCCACCTACAGCAGGGCTCCCTCCTCTGGATTCTCCCAGCCCCCTCCATCTACCTGTGTCACTGTCTGGCACTTGGCATGGGCGGCCATGTACAGTAGCACATGGCTTCTGGGGAATGTCCTAGTTCCCAACTAGGTCCTTAGCAATTTTTTATGTGTATTTGAACAGCTGTTATTTGCACATGCTTCAGGATTCAAAAGGTACCCCCAAAAATTTACGA
The DNA here is from genome assembly GCF_000247695.1 of Heterocephalus glaber. The sequence goes on along the minus strand of NW_004624823.1, from coordinate 5,741,070 downwards.
ACAGCAAAAATAAACATCCTTCATCTTGTTCTTCTGTTGGCAGGCACCGCTGTTAACATCTACAGATATTTAATGTGTGTCCCTGTATTTTTAGTATATTCTATTCTGCATTTCAATTTTTCATTTAACATTCAATCTAAAAGATGGTCTACACCAGCACATTCCTGTTAGTAACAATATTCCATCATATATAGTGTACCATGGCTTATTTAACCAGTCGGCTATTAATGGGTATTTAAGTTCTATTGTCTCTCTCTCTCTCTCTCTCTCTCTCTCCCCTCTCCTTCTTCTCCCATATGGAACTGGGGATTCAACCCAGGGCCTTTGCACTGAGTGACATCCCAGCCCTTTGTATTTTAATTTTTTATTTTGAGGCAAGGTCTCACTAAGTCACTAAATTGCTCAGGAGGGGCTCTCAAACTTGCAATCCTCCTGCCTCAGCCTCCCAGAGTGCTGGGATTATAGGCGTATATCACTGCACTCAGCTTAGGTTGTTTCTAATCTTACGGTATTAAAAAGGATGCTGTGCGTGGGGATATAGCTTAGTGTTGAGGCTGCAGTTCCACCCCCAGTATAGGAGGTGGGGAAGATGAATGGTGCAACACCACACATACTTCATTGCATATATCTATATCTATCCATCTGTCGATCGATAGCTATCTATCAATAGATAGATCTATATATATTCCTAAGTTCTTAGAATTGGAATTGCTGGATCAAAGGCTGTTTTATATATATATACATATATATATATACATATATATATATGTATATATATATAATTTTGTTGCACTGCATATTTCTCTCTTTAGAAATAATACCAAATTAGCTGCCCTGCCACCACCATTGTATGAGGACACTCGTGCCTACAACCTTGTTCTTATGATATATTAAACTTTTTCATCCTTGTCAATCATTCAATAAGTGAAAGTATTTTGTTGCAGCTTTTATTTACACTTCTCTTGTTGTGGGTGAGACTGAGCATATTTTCATGTGTTTAGAAGCCAGTATTTCCTTTGCTGTGAGCTGTCTGTACCTTTTGGCTATTTACACAAGTACACTGGGGGATGAGGGGATAGCTAAATGGTAAAGCTCTTGCCCAGCACTCACAAGGCCCTGAGTTCCAACCCCAGCACTGGAAAAATTGCATTGTTTGCCTTATTAATTTTTTGGATTTCTTTGTGAACAAAGGAAATTAACCCTTTGTCTGCTACATATGTTCCATACCATTTCCCTAAGTTGTCATTTGTTTATGTCTCAACTAGGTTTTATTTCCCTGCCTGGAATTTAAAGGTCTTTGTGTTCCTATTCTTAATGTAATACCACATACACAGGACGTGCTAGACAAACGTCTGTTGAGATAAGAGAAGTGAGAAGAAAAAGGTAGAGACTTGGAAGATTTTGGAGTGACCTAACCTAACCTAACCCACTCTTTCCTCTTAAACCAAAGCTAAGCCCTCAGTCTTTGGTTCAGTCAAGACTTTTTGTGTGTTTTTTTTTCTTTTGGTACCAGGGATCGAACTCAGGTCCTTGTGCTTGTGCAGCAGGCGACAAAACCACTGAGCTAAATACCCAACCCAAGTCAAGATTCTTGTTGTAAACAGCAGAAATGAACTCTGGCAAATTTTAAAAAGCAAACAAAAACAACAACAAAACACCCCATCCTTCAATTAGCAGATATGGACTAGCACACAGAATCAATGCAAAAGTAAGCAAACAGGCTCAGCAAACAGCAAGACACCAAAGGAAGCTTGCCGGTCGAGCTTGTGGCACAGGGCAGCCTATGTTGGAGACCCTCCTTCCCTCTATCCCCTGCAGTGACGACCTTCCGTCAGTACAGACGTAGAAGCTAACGTTTCCTCTCTCAGACACTAGAGGCCGCTGCAGGCCCCATGGCAGCCACCACCGCGAGATGAATTCTGAAGCACCCTCATCTTCTCAGTGACTTGCCCCAGTTTCAGTCCCGGTTGCTGCACCTGATTGGCAGGCTTATGTCTTTTACTTGCACCCTTAGAGCTAGGAGTCTGGAAGAGCGTCAGCTGCAAGTATTAACGCTTTGTGGCAGATGGCCTGCCTCCTGTTAGGGCCCAGGGGATGGAAATTCCCCAAAGTAGGTGAGAATTCCCCAGATGGAGGCAGGAAGTTCAGATGATGGCAGCCAGGAAAACTGGACAAAGCACACTGCCTTCTGCACACATGCCCTACTCAAGCCCTTGTCTTTGATGAAGTGTTCCTGGGTCAACCATCCTAGACTCACATGACCATTGCTCCTTGGCCCAAATGTGATGCTGGAGAGGTTTATACTGATAACTCCTGTTATATACCCTGCCTCATGTGACTTCCAAACAACCATCAGCATTGTCTATACAGTATTTAGGGAGAAAAACCCAACTCCTCAGAAGTTTCCCTAAGCCTAGCAGCACCAGGTTGCAAACCCAGGTCTGTTTCCAAAGCCCTAGGGTTTCCCAGTGGGTTATACTAAGGGATGCCAATCTTTTCAAGTTCCAGCTCAGATAAGTCAGAGCTTCGACTGCATTCTTCTTTTACTGTGTTTTTCATTTTTGTGATGCTGGAGATTGACCCCAGGGCCCCACACATGGTAGGCAAGGACTGGGCCATATCCTCCAGCCCTCACATTATTCTTTATATATTCTGGCAGCATGAAATATAGAAGATCCTTGTGGATTGGCTGAATGATACTAAGTAGAGTAAATTCTCTAACTCCTCCCTTAGGAGGTCTGAACTCAGGACCATTTTGAGGTGGAAGGGGCTGGTCAGGATCAGCTTGGGAAGAAAAGCCTTGAATCCCAGGTATTTTCTTTTACTGTCCTCTTTAACCCACCTCTCCTAATGTGTCAAAACTGTCACCAAGATGTTTGCATCTGTTCAATATTTAATCATCCAATAGATATTTTGGCTATTGCCCTATATATATACTACTGAAAAAAGGGATTTACAGTTTAGTGGGGGAGGTGAATAGTAATCAAGTAAGCGGACCAACCAGTGCTAATCTGTGGCTGTGACCGGGTGAGGAAGGAAAGCCACAAGATTCTATAAAAGGCAAGCGTGACCTACTGAGGGAAGCGAGGACAGCCTCTTTTGAGGACCAGGGGCTGCAGGAGGGATCTGAAGATGAGGGGGAGGGGTAGATCCAGAGAGGAGTCGGTGAGTCCCTGAGGTGGCAATGTGCTCCGGGTGAGTACCATGAGTCCTGTTGATAGGAGAGCAGCAGAAGGACCAGGGGCCCCGCGTCTTGTTTGCGCTAGTACGTCACGCCTGGACGGATGCAGCAGGCCTCGATCTCGCAGGTGCCACCTGGGGTGACGTCTCTGGGGTGCGAGCCCAAAATAGCCGGCTCCGCCCCCATCTCCCAGCAGCCCCTGCTGTCGCCCTCCCCCTTGGGGTGCCGGGCGGAGCCGGCCTTCTCCCGGTCTCTAGTAGTTTCCCTGCCGCTGACGCACGCCTGCGCGCACAGCTGGCCCGGCGCGTCCTACGCAGCAGCCTCGAGCCAGGGCTGCAGGTGCCAGACGGTTCCCAGCGGGGGGCAGGGCCGGGACTCCGGGCGAGGAGTGCGGCTGTCTCGGGACAGGCTGGGGACCCTGGGTTGGGGTGCCGGAGTCAGGGGGCTCCGATCCGGCTTCCCGGGCCTGTGCGCCGAGATAGCCTGGGGCTCCGGCCTGCCAGGAAAGATAAGGCTGAGGAGGAAGCCCCGTCACCGGCTGCAAGCACGGTCCCAAGCCCCGCTCCCACCCTGAGCGCCTTCCGTCCCCCAGGGGTCTCCGGCCGCTAGGAGGGGCTGCTGGTTCCCGGTGGCCTGACTGCCTCTGTCCTGCAGCCCCCAAGAGGCCCGCTGGACGACTGCCATGGCATCCTACTACGAGATTCTAGACGTGCCGCCAAGTGCATCCGCTGATGACATCAAGAAGGCGTAAGTGCCGTCAGGAAACCTGTCACCCTCTGCCCCCCGAAGGGCTTTTCCATTTGACCCCTGTAGGGAGGAAAGACCCTGAAAGAGTAGAGGGAGCAAGTCCAGAGAGAAAAGAAGTAGCGCCCGGAGCCGCCCTGTGGGTCCTTCTCCAGTGCCCCCCCCCAGCACCCCCCCCCGTGCAGACTTTCTAAGCATGCACCATAGAGATGCCAGGCCCTGGGAGGAGGAGATCAGTGTCCCTGTATCCTCTGTGGCCACTTGTGGCCAGGATGGGAGCATTCTTGCCCTTGGGTCACGATGGCTTCCTAGGTATAGTGCCAGCCCTGGTGCAGAGGGAAGAGAGAGCAGTTTCATGAAAAGATGGTCACAAAGCAGCCCCAGCAGCTGAGTGGGTGGGTTCACCCATGAAAGGACAGTGGTGGGCCAGGGGAGAATGGGTGGTTGAGTGTCCTGGTGGGAGGAGACAGCGTTTGTCCCCTGACCCTCCCCTCTGCACCCACTTTCTGCAGGTACCGACGGAAAGCTCTACAGTGGCACCCAGATAAGAACCCGGATAACAAAGAGTTTGCTGAGAGGAAATTTAAGGAGGTGGCCGAGGCTTATGAAGTGCTGTCTGACAGTAAGGCCTGGGATCGGGGCAGGGCCCAACACATCTTCCCCATGTCGGGCCCCATCTCACTCCCCCGCCAAAGCCACGCCTCCACTACCATCTCCATGCTTTCTTTCAGCCTGGCATTTAAATGCCTTCTTCCACAGGGACAGCTCTGCTTGCCCACAAGGGTCTGGAGGGCAGTGTGGGTGCTGACCATGGATAGGAGCGGGGCAGGAACCAATGTGTATGGAGCCCCCTCTGTGCCAGCCTCCTTGAAGCCATCCTGCGAGGCAGGTTTTTATCACTCCCATTGCACAGGCAAGGAAATTGAGGCTGAAAGAAGATCACACAGGGCTGGAGAATGAATCCAACTCTGTCTTTTGTGTTTGTTTGTTTTGTGGTGCTGGGCTTGGGCCCAGAACATCACGTATGCTAGGCAAGTGCTCCACCACTGAGCTGCAACCTGTGCCCCTGTCTTTTATGCATGCATTCATTCATTCAGGAAGTATTCATTGAGTGGTTACAGTGCCAGGGACCTGCTGGGTGCTGGGGAAGCAGAGGAGAATAAGCAGATACTGTTCCTTGTCCTGTGGGTGTTTATCCTATTCTAGTCAGGAAAGATGGGCACTAACCAGGTAAATGCATAGATAGTGTCACAGATCATGACAAGCATTCCACGGGGGAGTAGCAGGGTGATGTGATAGAGAATACTAGGCACCTGGTTTTATTTTGGTGGTCACAGAAAGTCCCTCTGAGGAAGTAACATTTAGACAAGCCCTGATTGATAATAGCAGATCATAATTAGCTAACATAATTCATTTATTTGTGGTGCCAGAGATTGTGTATGGCAGGCAAGCACTCTATTGCTGATATACACCCCCAGCCATGTTTACTAAACACTTACCATGTGCCAACCACTATGCTAAGCAGTTTGTGTGGATTATTTCATTTAATCCTTGCAGCACTCCTATGAGACAGCTGCTATTATGATGTCCATTTTACAGATGAGAAAAAGCCATCCATGTGAAGGGCTTAGTAGCTGCTAAACCCACAGCCTGTGTCCCCTGAACACCCTGCTGTCCCCCAAGTGTCAGGCTGTAGGCAATCGCCTAGCCTGGGAGGGGAAACCCTTGTTCCAGAGGGAGGGAGAAATGATTGGATCTCTCTTTCCAGAGCATAAGCGGGAGATCTACGACCGCTATGGCCGGGAAGGGCTGACTGGGGCAGGTAGGTGGAGTGGCAGGGCCCCGGGATGGAAGTGGGTCAGGGCGGAGTCAGCAAGGCAGGTCCTTGTCATGGCTGCTTTCCCTGAGGCTCCTGGCAGTGCCTTAGGTGGATCCACTGGCTCAGGGCGAGATGGACACCCCAGGCCTCCTATCATCCTGCCTCTCCTCCAGGAACTGGCCCCTCTCGGGCTGAAACTGCCGGTGGTGGGCCTGGCTTCACCTTCACTTTTCGTAGCCCTGAGGAAGTCTTCCGGGAGTTCTTCGGGAGTGGAGACCCTTTTGCAGAGCTCTTTGGTGAGTAGGCTGAGGAGGGCTCAGAATGGCTCAACTTCCCCCTTTGGGCCTGTCCTCCATCCACTGGCAGGGCTTTAGCAGAAGGCTGAGAAGGGAGCAGGATCCACAGGCAGATTTTGTGTAGTGGTGTCGGTCCAGTGAGAGCTGGGATAGAACCTCACATGTGACCTGCCAGTGTCGCTTTACAGACTGGCCTTGTTAAATGACAACAACAATAACACATTGTTAGAGCTCCACAAAAACAGCCATGAAAGCAAGACTCAAAGCACCATGTGACAAGAGTGGTAGTGGTACATGTAACAACATACACCATGTTTTAGGATGATTCTCTGTCGAGTATTTGACATCTCCTCATCTTGTGAACCCTGAGAGGTGACTAATTTTAATCCTCATTTACAGATGAGCAAACCGAGGCCCAAATGACTTGCGTAGAGTCACAGAGCAAATGGCAGAGGCAGGACTGCTTGTTCTTCCTGCTTGTCCTCACACGCTCTCTGCCTCTGTGAAAGGGGCCATCTGTCCTTCCATCCTTCTGACTGTCCCTCCGTCCTTTGTTCCTTATTGTGGGCAGAATTAACCAGTGAAGATTTTCACGTAGAGCGTTGAAAAGGAATTTAATTTGTAAAGAAGGCCAACTGAAAACAGAAAAAAAAAAAATCATAAATGTACCCAGTTTGCTCAGCAGCTTATATTTCTAGACTTAAAAGCAAAGTAGTTCACACATGGAATGGGGGGAGTATTTTCACTGATGATTGCGCATCTGCTTACTTGCTGCAGATGACCTGGGCCCCTTCTCGGAGCTTCAGAATCGGGGTTCCCGCCACTCGGGCCCATTCTTTACCTTCTCTTCCTCCTTCCCTGGGCACTGTGGTAAGCACTGTCCCTTCCCATGTGTGTGAGCTCTGAGTCCTGGAGTCCCCAGTGGCAGCTTAGCGCTTTTCCAGGCCTGTGTCCTCTACGTGGAGCCCTGCCTCTGGGCAGCTCTGCGGGGGCCCTGAGGCTCCTGGCCTTTGGTGACTGTGGCAGGCAGCACAGAGCCTCCCTCTAATGGTCTCTTTTCCACCTCCTTTGTCCCAATGCCAGATTTTTCCTCCTCATCTTTCTCCTTCAGTCCTGGGGCTGGTGCTTTCCGCTCTGTTTCGACATCCACCACTTTTGTCCAGGGACGCCGCATTACAACACGCAGGTGAAGCCTCCTAGGGCCATGCAGGTGGGGGTCTGAGGGCCAGGGGTGGAGGTGGGAGCCGTGTACAGATATAAAATCGGCCCTGTCCACTGTGGTGGCCGGGGCCTGGACTGGTCACTGCTCACTGACTGAGCTGTGCTGTTGCCCACAGAATCATGGAGAACGGGCAGGAACGGGTGGAAGTGGAGGAGGATGGGCAGCTGAAGTCAATTTCAATCAATGGTGAGCAAGGGCTCCACCACCCAGTCCGTGGCAGGAAACTTCAGCCCCTGGGTCCCCTTCCCTAAACTTCTGTCTGAACTTCCTTGGGGATGGGCCCTAGGGAATGGCAGCCAGAAGCCAGACTGGCAGGACCAGAGATGGCCATGGGAGGAAGTGAACAGAGGGGTCTGAGAGGGCCAGCCAGTCACCACCATTGTTGGTGGGAGTACCTTACATTTGCAAAGGACTTTACTGGTTTTTTTAAAGCACTTGCACATATCTAGTTTCTCCTGTATTCTTAAAGCATCTAGGGGAATATGCAGGTAGATGGTATTTGCTCCAGTTTTATTTCAAGAGACTGAGCCACAGCTTTGTTAAATGATCTTGATGTCCAAGTAGCCCCTGGCTCAAGATTCCTACCTATGAACTAAGGAGGAAAGTAAGCCAGGAATCAAGCTCAGGGCACACGATTCCTGGAGCAGAGCTCTTCTCGCAACACCACAGCCCCCAGGATTGTCACTTCGGCTAACCTTGCTTAGCTGCTGACACTGGGAGTACTGTGTGGCAACCCACTTTACATGGGTTGACAGATTTACCCCATGGGACTTTTCAGGTATGCAGGCACTGTCATTCCTCATTCATAGATGAGGGAAGGGAGGCATAGGGAGGTTGAGTAAATCATCCACAGAGAAAGAACATTCCTCCTGGAGCGGAATACCTCCCCATGCTCCTGACCACTGTCCTGGGGCCTGCTGCCCGTGTGCCACTTCCAAAGAGAGGCTGTAAGTGGTCAGGCTGGTCACTGTGTGAGATGGCCTGGCAGGATGCCCCTGCATGGGTCTGGGCCTCATGGTGGCTGTGACTCTTGCAGGGGTCCCAGACGACCTGGCACTGGGCTTGGAGCTGAGCCGTCGTGAGCAGCAACAGTCAGTCACCTCCAGGTCAGGGGCCGTGCAGATGCAGCAGACCCCTGCCCCACGCCCCTCGGACAGTGACCTCTCTGAGGAGGACGAGGACCTCCAGCTTGCCATGGCCTACAGCCTGTCAGAGATGGAAGCAGCTGGGCAGAAGCCGGCAGGTGGGCGGGGGGTACAGCAGCGACGGCAGGGACGGCCCAAGGCCCAGGTCCAAGGTCTAGGGGGGACCCACGATAGGGCCCAGGGTGAGGCAGCCAAACCCAGCCCATCCCCAGAGGAGAAGGCCTCTCGCTGTCTCATCCTCTGAACACCAGGCCCAGCCCGATCTGATTCAGGTCCTGACTCGGCATCTGGCTCACTGGCAGAGCAGAGCAGAGTGTGGCCTGAGTTGTGGAAGCCTGAACTCCATGTCCCTCCACAAGTTTTCCTCCTGGGCTGCCACATTCCAGTGTGGACTTTGGATTTGCTGTGCTCAGCCAGAACTGACAGGTCCCTGGGTGAAGCTGATAGGTCCCTGAGGGGGGTGGGGTGTCTGGGCAATGGAAGAGCTTGAGGGAGCCGGATGCACTTTGTAGAATGAGGGCTTCTGAGGGACATTAATGGTTTAGGTTGAGCCTTTTGTGCTCAGGTCCTGTGCCACCCGTGTTGCCAAGGGTGTGAAGGAAGGAGGACTTGGCCTGGGGTGCAGTGCGCTGAGCCCGAGTTCGCAGCTTCTCTGGGGAGCATTGCGGGCTGAGTGGAGTCTCGCTCTCCTTGTCCAGCTGCAGATCCCTCTTTTCTGTGCAGTGTTGAGCTCTGACTGTCTCTGTGCTTCCCTTCTGGTGCTGCTCTCCTTCCTCCCACTCTGCTTTCTGCAGCTCTCTTCGGGCTGTGTCGCTTGCTTTCACTGCCACCTGGCTAGGACTCCTTTCTCCTTCTCTCCCCAAGAAGCCTCAATGAGCCCAGGAAGATGCTGGGGCCGGTGGGGCCATGAGGTCTTCTGGGGAGGGTAGCTGGGTGGGGCGGGAGCCTCTCAGCCATCCAGATTTGGAGCCGGATCTACTCTTCCTCCCTTCCTCTTGCTGCCTCAGCCTGCCCCAGCTTCGGGACTAGGCAGAGGTGAGGCTGGCTAACCCCGGAGAGGGGGGCTAGGGCTAGGGCGACCCAGGGGGAGGCCTAGGTGGGACTGTATCCCGTACGACTTCCCCAGTATCCATGAGGGTTCAGGGAGCAGCCACATGGCCAGCCAAGGTGTGCATGCTTGACTCCATCCTCCATGGCTTGCTGCTGACCCTCTCTCCTGTCACCCACCCCTGCTCTCTCCCCAGATGTGTTCTGAGCTGGATGTCCAGGATGCAGAGTCGCTTCACAGTTCCAACAGGACAGCACCCTCACCCATGCGATGGGAGGGGATACTCCATCCTCCCTTGCCCATGCTGAGTGTAGAGCTGGGGCCTAGGTGGTGGGTGGGGGGCATCAGTAGGCTTAGCCTGTGAACACTGCCCTGGTGTTTACTGCTGTCTCATGGGGACTACAAGTCCCACAATGCAATGCACACAGCCTCATTTCTGATAGGTCACACCCAGGAGAATTGGTGCCTGGTTATAGAGCTGTGCTTCTTGGGATATGTAGTTCCAGCCCTGGCCAGCCTGTCACTTGCTCTGGCTGAGGAGATCTTGTCTCTTGATTTGTCCCTGGCATGGTGGCCAGGATGTGGATGAAGGGGGAATGACTCAAGCCTGGGTTCCCCTGACACCTCTTGCTAGCCCCAGGGTTGGAGTGGGCAGGTCAAGACCTTGCAGCATCTGGGAGAAGTTCTTTTCCTGTGGGCCTTCGGAATAGGCGGGGCATGGCCCTGGAAGGCTGATGGACATGGGGCAGCAGAGCTTGGAAGGGAAAGCTACCCTCACAGAGGCATGTGGCTGGGACTGGTGTGTGCTGGGAACACGGGGCATGCTGCTGCTTGAATGGCTTTCTGTGGCCTCTGACCCTGCTCCCCATTCTTTCTCTCCAACATCACAGGCAGCTGCCTCTCCTCCTCCCTACCTGGGGAGCCAAGGCCTGGGAGGGGGCTGGTGGAGTAGGGTGTTGCCACCCCCTGTAACACTGAGCCTCAGAGACCTATCAAGCTAGCTGGGCTGGGATCAGACCAAGAGGGAAACTGGAATTCAATAAAACTGAATTGTAAGAGCTCAGTGGGATGTTGTCTTCCTCTTTTCAGGGTGCTCAGGAGGGACCCTATGGGACCAGTGGGTGACATGTCAGGCCTCACACCTCCCTTTATGTTCAAGCAGATGTCACTGGGGAGCAGAAATCTCCCCTTTCACCAGCTTGTTCTCGGCAATTATGTTATGGAACCCCAGGGAAGGCTTACATCCTTGGCCCTCACCTCTTGGGGGCCCATAACTGGCTTTCCCCAGTAGCCAGTGTTCCCCTCACACCCTTAACACCCTCTTCCCCCCAATACCCCACAGCACAGCTAAGACCAGACTGAGTTAAGATGACTTTACGGGAACCACAAAAAGCCGATGACAGGGTGAAACCTTGGAACTCCAAGACTCCTAGACTAAGCCTCTCAGCTTGCAGCCAGAGGTGGGAATCCTGCCCATGGGGTAGCACGAGTAAAGCCCACCATGGGGACAAGCCCTTAGCTCATTAGGAAAGAGCCAGGTCACCCCTCTTTGTATCTGCAGCCACAGAAAAGTGCCTGTCCATTGTCCTGCAAGGTCAAGTTTGGCCCCTGTCTGCCAATGCTAGGACAGGCTCTTGGACTCACCTTCAGTAGCCAAAGGGCCTACAGTGTTTTTTTGGGTTTTTAAAACTTGAACTCAGGGCCTTCACATTGAGCTATATCTTCATCCCTTAAAAAAAAATTTTTTTTTTTAATTTTGAGACACGGTCTTGCTAAGTCACTAAATTGCCTAGGCTGAGCTGAAGCTTGTGATCCTCCAGGCTCAGCCTCCTAGAGTGCTAAGGTTACAGGCTTGTGCTGCCATGCCCACCTCTACCATGCAAAGAAGCAGCCTGCCCTGAATGAGGAATTTCAAGCCCCCATGGAGGGGCCGGGAGACAGACTGTTAGAAGTTTGCAGGACAGCTGTTTCCCCAACTTGTAGCCTTTGGAATGCTGAGCGCGCAGGACCTGTGCCCCAGCAGTGCAGTAGGGGCCTGTGGGAGGTTAGTTGGTCCCTTCACTCCCCACTTTGGTAGATGGGAGTCACCTTATTTTCCATTTGAGGCTGAGTCTAGCAAGCACATGGGTAAATGACCCTAACCTCAAGGGCCCCAGGCCCAGGGCTCTTCTAGCTTCACTTCTGTGGCCACCACATTTGTCCAAGGACACTTCATGAGCAGCAGATGAGGCTCCTTCTGGGAGGAGGAACACCCTCAGGGTCGAGGGACAGACAGGGAGAAAATGCCCCTGGAGCAGGCCTGGCCTGGAGTCATTGGAGTTTGCTATAGTGTCCCCTGAGGTGCGGCTGGAACTCTGCCTTATCACCACCACAAGTTCCAACCTCCTCAAGCCTGCCTGATATAAATGTTATTCCTGAGGCCAAAGGGCATGAAGCAGTTTCCTGAGAACTGACAGGAGAGGTAGTAGAGTTCAGACTACCCAGGTTTGAATCCTAACTCCACCAGTTACAAGGTTTGTTACCTGGCCGTGTGCCCAGCTGAGGTCTCTTCATCAAAAAGTGGGGTTAATCATTGGTAGTGGCTTTGTGAAGATTAAACGAATGAATATATGTAAGGCACCTTGGGCCTCCTTGGAGCACAGTGTAAAAAATGCCTGCCTCATTGTTAGGCACTGCTATTTAGTCTGAGGGAGGCAGCTTCCAGGCCCCCATGGCCTCTGTCTCCCAGGGCTCTCTGCATCCAGGGAGACTGCAGGGCGACTCAGACCCAGGCCACGGCTGGAAGCAGAACAGACAGAAGAGCGTAGGAGTGTGGGTTGTAGTTGCACAAATGACACACTAGCTTTATTCACATTGATACAAAAGTAGACTTTTCTAGAAATGTTCTCTTGTGCCAGGGGAGAGGTTAAGTGGCACGTGGCAGGAGGAGGCCTGGGGTGTGGGCACGGAGGGCACAGTGTCTGCATGGGGAAGCTGGTACCCCCACCTTAGCTGTCCACACAGTAGGCTGGGGGAGGGACAGACAGGTGGGGAGCATCTGGAGCCACGGGAAAGGAGCCAGGGAACTCGGGCAGGAGAAGGCTCTGGGCAGATTTGCTGCCCCATCCTCTCCTCTCCTTCTGGCCACTGCCAGTTCCTCCATAGGCTGCCTGGGCTCCAGCATGTGAGTCTGGTTTGGCTTGTGCTTGCTGTTCCCCCTTCCTTACACTCCTCTTGGAAGGGCTAGGTGTGCCCAAGGGCAGCCAAAGTGGCAGGTGGGGGTGGAGAAGTGGGTACACAGATAGATGCTCACACAGGCAAGAGCGAACAAAGGCTGGGGCTTGAGGAGCTCACTGGGGCAGGGCTTTGAGGATGGCGTTCACCTCCTCTGCCACAGCCGTCAGGGCAAATTCAAACTGGTCCTGGGGAAGGGAAGTGGCAGGAGGGTCATGGGGAGGCCCGGCCTCTGCTCCTGCCACAGGGGGTACCTTCCAGGGGTCAAGGTGCTGGGCAGGTCCCTTGCAAGAAGGGGCACTGCCCTCAGGGAGGCAGAGAGGGAGGTGGGAGAGGCAGGCTGCTGCTGGTTTTCTGGGGTGGCCGAGAAGGGGGTGCTGGGGGGTGCTGCTAGGGTCAGGGCAGGGAGGTACAGTCACCTTAGAGTGGACGAGGCCAGGACGCTGGTCACGGACATGCTCCAGGGTGGCAGCAATGTCAATCTCCTTCACTCCTGGAGATGGGGCGGGATGTGGGCTGTTCAGGGGTGTCCGGAGGAGGACAGCACCCAGAAAGCTTGGTGCATCCTGTGGTGGGCAGCTTGGAGATGGGGCAAGGCCTAGAGGTGTGACAGCCTGCACCTCAGTGGCTCCCAGGTGCCTGGGTGCTGGCGAGACTCTAGCAAGGGCCTGAGGGCTGCAGGCACCATGGGGCTGGGCCTTACCTTTTGCCATGCGGTTCAGTACCATGTCGATGAGGATGTAGGTGCCAGTCCTTCCTGCACCATCACTGAAATAGGAGTTGGCGACAGGCTTACCACAGGGCCCAGCAGAGAGGGGGAGGGGTAGAGGTTTGGGCTGGGAACAGCGCTGGCCAATCCATAAGGGCTGGCTTGGGCAGGGGTGTGAGCCCAGGATGAGAGAAAGTGCCCAACATCTGGCCCTGGGACTTGGGCCTTGCATGCAGAGCCTGTGAGCTGTAGGGTGTCCCGGGCCCTGGGACAGAGGCAGCAGGACAGAGTGGGTCAGCCCTCAGTCTGGGCCAGGCTTTTGCTGGGGCAACTTTTTTTTTTGGTACTGGGGATTGAACTCCGGATCGAACTCAGGACCTTGTGCTTGTGAAGCAGGAAGCAGCACCACTGAGTTAAATCCCTGGCCCCTGGGCCAACTTTTATAGAAAGGGCCAGAGAGTAAATATTTCTGACTGTGGAAAGTCCCTGTCACACACTTTCCCCCCTTCTTTCTTCAACCATTCTTAGCGAATAGTCATTAAACAACAGCTGTGCCACGTTTGCCCGGGGCTGTCGTCTGCCAGCACCAAAGGGCTGGGCTGGCAGCTTGCACAGGAGGTGTGCACGGGAGGGTAGCAGGACCAGAGGGGTGGGATCGGGCCCAGCTGGGGGTCCTCCGCCCCGCTCGCCCCACCCACCTGCAGTGCACGATGATGGGGCAGGAGCGGCCCCGGTAACACTTGTTCACCTTCCTGCAGGGAGAAACAGGTGTGAGGACCAGCAGCACAGCGGGGGGGGGGGGGCGGGGGGCACATGCCTCAGCCTTGCTTTCTGCCTCTTCTCCCCATGTGGCCAAGGCAGGGGGAGAAGGGGTGGGAAGGGAGGTGGGGTTGGAGGGGAAGAAGCAGAGCTGGCATGGGTGGCACTGGTGGGCCTTATCATTATGAGCTAAGGGCCCAGGCTGTGGACCTGGAATAACTGATTTGCCCTTTTTGAGCCTCAGTCTTCTTCCCTGAAAATGGGGGATAATAATATAATAACCTTTTCCTCAGGAGTAAGACGATTACACGAGACGATCCATGTAAAGAGGTATGGCTTGAGTGGGTGCTCAATGAATGGGAGCCTCTAATGATGATACATGGTAATATTAACAGCCCAACCCCAAGGCGGCAGGCTTTCTGGTGACTTCAAGGCATTGGTCTGCTCTGTCCCTCTGCCGTCCTTTATAATCACCCCAGCCCTTGTCCCAACTCAGGCTCCTGGTGGTCCTCACCAGCTGTGGTGTCAGCTCATGCTGGGCACAGAGTTCCTTCCACTCTAAACAGCATGCTGCTGTCCATCTTCGGCTCAGCTTCACTTCCACACAGGCATTCTGAGGCTGCCTTACATTCAGGCCTGGGGTCCACTTGGGTCTCAGGACTTTCCCTGCTGCCCCTGACCAGAGCTCAGCGAGAAGCATGGCATTTCCCCCTCCCTCAGTGGCCTTGCCCAGCCTTTCGCTGTCCTTTATGACTCCTGCTTTGAGTCAGCTGTAGACTCCTGATATTCCGGGGGTGGGGGGCAGGACGAGGGAAGACCTTCTTAGAGGCAATCAGATGGTTTTAGGGGAGGCTTGGAACTTAGTGGTCGTCTAGCCTTAGCTAGATGCTAAGGTGACTGAACGGCTTTACAGGACTCTGCATGGCTTTGTAGCACACTACTGAGTGTAACCGAGGGCTGGAGTTGAACAATGGTCCCAGCAGTGGTTTTCAGCCATTTAGTAATAATGATGCTGAACAGTACCCGGAATTAACTGAGCCCTTGCTGTGTGGCAGGCACTGAAACTAGACTTTACCTTATCCTGTCAAGTCTTATAAAAGCCCCCTAAAAGATGTATCATCATCTTCATTTCACAGGCAAGGGCTTACTTGGGCCACTTTCTAGGACCTCTTTTATTAATTTGCCTTCCCGCTGGAGGAGTTTCACCAAGGTGCATTGATTAAACAACAACTAATTTGCCCGGATGTCTCATCCACCTGAATTTATCTAATTTTGGCCTAAGTAACAGTACTTTTTAGCTTCCCCATGCAGCCTTAAAACAGATTTACACAGTGGTCCTGTTGTTATTTTTACAGTGTGTGTGTATGTGTGTTTTCCTTGCTGGAGATGCAACCAGGGCCTTGTGTATGCTAGGCTAGTGCTCTACCACTGAGCTATACCCTTAGCCTGATCATGATGTGGAGGGGTGGGGGGAATACTGAAGCTGAATCCAGAAAGCACTGAGCTACATCCCACCTTTTAAAAACTATTAATAATTTTGAGACAAGGTTTTCTCAGTTGCCCATTCTGGCTTTGAACTTATGGTTCTCCTGCCTCAGCTGGGATAATAGGCATGCATCACCGGGTCTGGCTCTGATAACTTAAAAAATATGATTAAAGAGAAACAGTTCCAGTAGTTTGGTATTGCACTCAAGATGTACCTCAGGCACCAGGGACCCAAGTTAGAAACGATTATTCTGAGGCTTGGAAACCAAAGCCAGGTCTCCACCCCCAGCTGTGCTCTTCTGCCCAACACCTAGAGACCCCAGGCCAGCCTGGCACTGCACAGAGCAGTAGGAGTAGGCTGCAGTGCCATTGGGTCTGCATGGGAAAAGGGAGAGGAGGTTGGAGGCCCGGCCTGGTTTTGATTTCAGGGTCACAACAGGCCAAGTCCCCCGTTGGCATCTGTCCCAGCTCCCACCCTGCACAAGAATTTCTGAGAACCCACACCTTTTCTCTTCCTCCTTCTGACAGACTCAGTCTTCTCCTGCAGCCCCACCCCCCGCCCTCCCAGTAGCCCCTGGGGTGGTCCCCACCCTTATGTCCTGCCCTGTCCAAGCAGTAGCCACACCTGCCAATGGGCACTTTTGTGACTATCCAACTGGAATGAGAATGCTAGCTGCAGATCACAAAAATGACACTGGCAGCTGTGAGGGAGGGAGAGAGGGGACAAGGAACAGGGAGTGAGAAGGACAGAGGAGGAAGAGGCCAAGGGACAGAGGCAGAGAGGGGAGGGAGGTGGGAACAAAAATAAGGGAGAGAAGGCCAGAAGGAGGCAAGTGGGAGGAATGGAGAGAAGGGAGAGATGGGGGGGGGGATAGGGATGGGAAGAAGTGACGGAGATAACAGACCAACGAGGGCAAGAGAGAAGAAAGGAAAGGAGAAAGAGCAAAAGAGAGAGAAACAGAGACAAAGCGACAGAGAGAGGGATGGGGAACCGTGCAGCCAGGAAGGAGTGAGAGGAAACGGAGCGCAGGCCAGGAAATGGGGCTCAGGATAGAGAGGGCCGGAGCGGAGTGCGCCCTTCTCCTGGGAAGCCGGTAAAGCCAGCAGGAGACCGACTCGACTCCAGAGGCTGGGAGAAAACGAGGGCGCCAGGGGGAGGGAGCAGAAAAGCAGAGTGAGCTGGTGGGCTGGAGGGAGGGGCCCCGGGCCCAGCCCGCGGCACCTGTGTCCCGGTCCCACCCCTCCGCGCTCCCTCACCTGCGGAAATCCAGCAGCGGCCGGGTGGAGGCCGGGGTGCCCTCTGCCGGCCAGCTGAGGAAGTGGAACTGCGTGAGCGTGCGCGTCTCCTGCGTCTGCACGTTCTTCAAGTAGAAGCTGCGCACCAGGAAGTCTTCGCACCAGATGTGTTCGGACACGAGGTTCACCTGCCCAGACCAGCCCGGGCCTGAGCGCGCTCCCGCCGCCTCCCCGCCTCCCCGCTTACTTCAAATCTAAGTCCTTGAGGAACTTTACCCTCCCACCCGCCCCACCTGTCCCAGTTGTCCCCAAGGATCCTGGCTGCCTGTGTGGCTTATTTACCGATCAGGGTAAGTGAGTGCTTTTCCACCCGGGCGCCCATTTCGCCTTCCTCTTCCTCACAGATGAATCACAGATGAACATGGACTACATGTTCCATAAACTTTCATGACATTCTATATCTCTATTTGATTTTTTCTTTACCCATGAACAGGTAAAGACTTTTTAAAAAGACTATTGATGTGTTCATTTGGTGATGAAAAAATTACTATCCAGGGTCATGTGTTGATGAGAAACTTCTGATTCTTCTTAAGGTTTCTTGTCTTATGAGGGGCCACCTCCCATTTGTCTGGAATCTCTTCATCCTTCCCCAGCTTTGCCTCTGCCTAGTTCCCCTTTCCCATCTATCTTCTCTCCTAATGAAAAAATTTGTGTCTGTTTTACATAAGCAACATATATGACTGTTGGTATTTCTTTCTTTGCTTTGGTTACCAGGAAACTCAGAGCTAAGTTAGGCTCAATTAAAGGAGATCTCAATCTCCATTTTGGGGTATATTTATTTTCCCTGTCTCACATTCTCCTGAAGCTTATCTTATCTGAGTTTCAGTGGTATTATGATTTTGTTTCTGTACTTTATCATAGGTCCCTACTGATGCCTTTTGACCCTAGATAGGACACACAGGTACACATATATGTATATGTGGGTATGTGAATATAGGTAAGCATATATACATTAACACATGTATAGTCATGTAATATATGAACAGCTATCATCCACCTTCCCCACTCCCGTTATCCCCTTGCTGTGGGGTCCCCCTGACCTCATATACATGGTACAGGGAGGAGCCCTCATCTGGCCAGTAGCGGTCACACTGCTTGACGCCATCCTCCACTAGTGGGGTCAGCATGACGATGATAGTGCAGCCATTCTCCCACACCATCTAGGGACAGAGACCCAGGTAAGCTTCACTCTAAGCTCCCCAGGTGGGACCTGCCTGGCCACAAGGGCCCCTGGTCCCTAGGGAATCCCTCCCTCCAAGAGCCCACCTGCCAGAAGTCTGCGATGGTATGGGACAGCGGTCCCTGGGTGGCTATGTAGGCTGGCATCCGAGGGTCATGCTCAATCTGGGGGCAGAGAAGATGCATCAGGAGCCCGAATGGGAAATGCCATTATGGAGATGCTAGGCAAAAGGGAGTGGGCAGGATGTGGGGAAGGCTGAGAAGCCCCCATTTCCATGCTAGGCTATCAGGTCCCACAATTCCAGGGCCCTGGGTGGGGTGGGAGATGACCACAGGGAAGGAAGCAAAGAGGGGCGGGGTGGGGTTGGAATCAGAGCCACTCACAATGGGGCTGGCGTTGATGTAGTCACTTCGAGAAGGGCTGCTCTCTGCCTTTAGCTTGATGCGGGCATGGTCATCTGCACAGACCAAACCCCCCGCCCCAGATGGCCTCTGGTCACTGGGTCCTGGGACCTCTGCCCCTCAGCCTGAACTGGGAGCCCAGCCCTGTCCCTGCAGCCCTCCAGAGCCACCGGTGGGAAGTGGATGGTGCCAGGCTGGTGACTAGGCTCACTTACATGGCAGGAAGTCAGGATGGCGGTTCTTCTTGATGTTGCCCTCTCCTTGGGCGATGGCACAGGTGTTCGGCTCTGCTTGGTAGGCGCACAGGGCCTGCCACTCCTTGGCCAGGCGGTCCCGGTTCCGCAGGTGGTCCTCCATGTATGCCTACAGGGGCACCACAGCCTGGCTCTGGCCCATATTGCCAGTCCTGCCTCTCCTACCATCCTGTCCCCTCCCCGCTCTGGGCACAGGCCCTGTCCTGACCAGAATCATATGTCCTGTGGAGATGTCCATATTGGCCTGGGCAGGCTCCTCACACCAGGACGGCGTGCTGCTGTGGGAGCTGGGGCTGGCCTGGGCCGCATCGCTGAACTGCGAGGACACGCTGCTCACCCGTGAAGGCTCAGGTGGGCCCTCTGCCCGGTTGAACAGGGACTTTGTAGCCATGTGCTGGCGGCACAGGTCCTGCAGAGGAAGGATCAGGTGGGGCCTACGGGTCTCCTGAAGCCTTTGAATGGGGCTGTGGGTTCAAGTCTGGGCCCCTGGGCTTGATCCTGATTGACTTTGAATGGAACCCATCCCCTCTGGAGTAGGACTTTCTTTTTTGGTACTGGGGATTGAACTTGGGACTTTGTGCTTGTGAGGCAGGTGGCAGAACTACTGAGCTAAATCCCAGGCCCTGGAGTAGGACTTTCTGCCCTTTCAGGTCTTCTGCTGGGTGTTTGTGACA
Organism: Heterocephalus glaber; assembly: GCF_000247695.1. Next base: position 5,721,644 of record NW_004624823.1, on the reverse strand, counting down.
ATCTCGGATATTACTGAGCAGAGTCCCAGAAGCCCAAGACCAGAGGATTGGGAAGACTCTCAGTAACCACCCGCTCCTGATTTCCATCCATTCAAAAGCCCCCCCACCCAGCACGGCTTCTGGGGACTCTCCAGCCTGCACCTGGATGTTCCATGGAGTGAGGCTCACTCCCCAGGCTGTGCCACCTTCACCTTGTGAAAAACCCAGGTGCACAAGGCTCCCACACTTCCTGCCTCCATAAGCTTCTGGGGCTGCACACCTGGTACTCAAAGGTAGTGTCACCATGGGCCCCCTCAGGCCCCAGAGCTGCCAAGCGCTCCTTGTCCCGCTGCCGAGAATGCTGGCGCACACACAGAGCCACTGCCAAAGCCACTAGCAGCCCAGCGACACCTGCCAGGGCCACCAGAGTAAGCAGCACGGAGCGCATGGGAGAGGTGCTGTGGGCTGGTCGGAAAAGGACTGCAGCTGCCTCCTCCCTCTGTGGAGAGAATGCCAGAATCAGGGGAGACACCAGGCTCTCCTCACCCTGTCCCATGCCCCGATCCTTGCTAGGGCATCTCCTGAGGCAGATCTGTGAGTAGATACAGGCAGAAGGGTTCTGATCCTCCTCTGAACCCATTAGACCAACTCCCATGCCAGAGACCTCCTGGGGTTGGAGGATTTCCACATTAAGATGGACATGGAGAAGTAGAGAGGGAACCCAAGGGATGGAATTTTAGAATGTGAGGCATCAGTGTGGATGCCGAATAGAAATATATTTTGAGAATAATTCCCTTTCTGTGCAAGGCTGTCCCTTGGAATTTAGAGATTGCCCCAGGAGGTTGAGCATCTCTACTAGTTCTTCCAAGCTCAGGCCTTCCTATTGAGGGCCGGTCCTACAGGAAGGAGCCATTGGCACCACCTGCTGGTCAGAAAAAGAACTGCATGGGGAGGGGCTGGCCAGCCAGACAGGTCTCTGATCCAGTTCCCCCTCAGGTTTGCCTCCATCGCTTGTGGGCAGTGTGGAGCCTCTGGTTTTTCTCGGATTCTCCAGTTAGTGCATACCTGTCCCACTCCTGTCTGCAAGATCTGGAACCCTGTCTGTGCTTCCAGTTCAGACTTCACCAGCCCTGCAGGGAAGGCGCACGTCAGGCTCTCTCCAGCCCCATCTAGTCTACACTCCCACTCATGCTGAGCCTGGCAGGGTCCATGTGGACTGGGGATATGTCAAGTCAGCATCAGCCGCAGGCCTGGGCGTTAGGGCTGGGCCCCAGCCTGGGCTTGCTGTTGGGGCAATATTTACCAGCTTGCTGGGTGACATCTGCCAAAGACAGGTTCTGCTCATTGTGCCGGATGCGGAAGGTGAGGGCTGGTCCCACCACACTGCCAAATAGGAGCTGTGTTACTCCTTTGCTACCTGTAGGGCCCAGACTAACAGAGAAACGAGCTCTGGCCCTCTCTGCTTTGGAGGATGGGGCTGGAGCAGATGAGGGATGCACTACAGGGGAGTCTGCTAACAGCCAGATACTACATGGAACAAGCGGCAGACTATGTGTGACTATACCTTCATTATAGCTGGGAGCCTCTCTCACCCCGGAGCTGCCTTCCCTTCCCTCCCTGAGTCCCTCCAGCCACCGCCTCGTCAAGCTGCTTTCTAGATCCTTGCTGCCACCCGCCAAGGTACCAGCCCCACCTGATGTTGATAAAGTTGCCCGAGGACATGTGCACATGCTCAGCCAGGATCTCCAGCAGCTTCACTCCTACAGCCAGGCTCAGGGGTCTGGAGGTGGGATGAAGACAGAGGAGGGACGTGGGACCCTCAGCTACTTTCTTCAGATGGGTCACCTCCGGGGTTGTAGAGCTGCCCACCACCTCCCTGCCTCCTTCACTTCTGGGTTTCTGTGCTCTGCTTCCTACCAGGCAGGGCAGCCACACCCCAGAGGACAGGAAGGCTCCCCCAGTTGGAGCCCTTACTTCTGGTCAGTGACGATGTAGCCGTACTCCTCTGCTGATGGCTGAGCTGAAGGCTGTCCCACCACTGTGGGCTGGCTCTGGCCCAGTGGACTTTTCTTCTCCAGCAGGATGAGTGTGGCCGAGGGACTGGCAGCCTTGAGGGGCTCAGAGGGGCCTGGGCTCAGCACTGGCTGGACTTTACTGGAGGTGGGGTTGGCAGTGGGGTGTCCAGGAAGGGAGGGTATGGGAGGTGGAGGCTCTGGTGTGTCTCCACCCTGTGCTTGCTCCTCCACTGTCTGAGAAGAGAGGATGGAGATGTGGCTTCCAGACAGTGGCAGGGCTGGGGAAGAGGGCCGGACCTGGACTCAGAGCTCTCCAGAGTAGAGTTTAAAATCTATTTAGCTTTCTATACCCAAGGCCCAGTACAGTGCTGGGTACAGACAGCACACCTCAAAAATGTATGCTAAGTGGATGGACAAATGGATGGATGGATGGATGAATGAATGATTGAATGAGTGAACCATGGGCTGTAAATACACAGAAGGGGGTTGGAGTGGGAGGAGCTTCTGGAAGGAGAGAGCTGGCGTGAGACTGGAAGACTAACAGGCAGGCAAAGGTTTTTAAACTTTTGTTCAGCCAAAACATCTTAGAAGTTCAACACCTAAAACAGAGAGAAGCAGAGCTTCGCCAGCTACAGGGCCTCAGGAGCCTGCCTGCTCTCAACTTCTCTACTGCTGTAAGAGCACATTGTGAAAGGTTTGTAATGAAAAGAGGAGTAAATTAAGAGTTCTGATTTCTGGGTGTGGTGACACACACTTATAATCCCGGCACTCGGGAGGCTAAGGCAGAAGAATCACCGTGAGTTCAAGGCCAGCCTGGGCCACATAGTGAGACCCTGTGTCAAAAAACCAAAAATGAAGGAAACAATTCTGATTTAGAGTCCCAGCTGTGCCATCAACTTGATGCGAAGTCTCTGGGCCTTAGTTTCCCACAAGTGAGGGTCTGGAGAATACAGATTCTGGGCCCCAACCCTAAGACTTAGGTTCCAAGAATAGAGATGTGCCACCATGAGCAATGACAGATCAGGAAAGTGCTGGGAACTCACTTTCTTGATATCGGCTCCAACATTCACCACTCCTCCTGCAAAGACAGGAAAAATGAGAGCCTGGGGAAGAAGTCAAGGCCAAGATCCACATAATACAGTGGGAGAAGGGGCCAGAGCCCTGAGCTTGTTCCACCTGCTGTGGGCTCCTTCTTTAGTCAGTGATTAAGACCCTGTCAAGGGTCCCATCCTATGAATGGCCTCATTCCTCTTTGCTTCTGCTGTAGAAGTCGTTGTTTTATTAGCTGCTCCCTGTCATTGGCCCAGCTCTCAAAGCTGTTCTCCAGCCAGCCCTCCCTCTACTCATCAATTACTGGCTTCTCTTCTCTTCCACATGGGCCATGTCCCCCATCAGGGCGTCATTAGCACTGACCTTCCCTTCTTGATGCCTCTTTTCCCTGCTCACATCTTCTGTTGGTTTTTCCATTATCCCCACCTCTCGTCTTTTCCTGGTCTAACCCCTCGGTTCACCATCTGCCCCTGTGTCTCAAAAGAACTCTCTTGGGCTGCAGAGGTAGCTCAGTGGTAGAGCTCTTGCCTATCATGCATGAGGTCCTGGATTGTATCCTCAGCATTGCAAAAATAAAAACCAAACCAAACCTGTCTTCCCTTGACCCTGACTCTTCCTCTCCAGGCTCCTCCATGTGGAGTTAAGAGGTGAGACAAGAGCTGGGACTTGCTGCTCTCTGCCTGGACACTCACCTGGATTTCTTCCTGAACCCTTGGGCAGCAGCTGCAGTATGGTCAAGAGGGTGGAGAGCTGCTCAGGAGTCAGCTGTCGTAGCTCCACCCCATACCCCGCCAGCACAGCGGCCAGTCGCAGAGTCACGTCTGCTGGGGCCAGAGACAGAGCGTAGGGCTGATGGTGGGATGGACTTGTGGGATGCAGGTGGGATGAAGGGGCCCTAGCACACATACTCTTCTCAAATACCAGGACATTGATGCTTTGGGCTTCCCTTGTGCACATTTCGGCGGAAAGACCTCCCTGGGGCCAAGACCTAAACTCCAGGCCCACCAAGGACAGAGTGATTCTCCATTTGAAGAAGAGTCCTGTCAGCTCCACACCCCACTGTACTCCCACCTATGCTGTCAGCAGACTTTAATTAAATGTATGAAAGGCTTTGGGGATAATTTAACAAATACATGCATAGTCAGGAAGAAACCCCATGGTTCACCTAAAGCAGCCCCAACAGGCAGGGCAGTGGACAGTGAAGAAAGTTACCTGGCTGCTCTGCTGGAGAAGGGGACTTTTCCCCAGGACCCCCTAGTCCCTCCTCATAGCCCTCTGAGGAGTCCTCTGCCCGACTGCTGCTCCCTTGTTCTGGCAGCATTGGTGCCCTGGCCCTGCCAGGCACTGGCAACTCCTGGGCCAGGTAGAGCAGCCCTGAGTCCTGGAAAAGTTGAGCAGGTGAGGGCCCTGGCAAGTCCCCATAGGAGTGGCCAGGGTGGGCTCCAAACATGCCTTTGGAGGCAGTTCTGCTGAAGAGGGAAGGAGCTTCGGCCTTGGGCAGAGGCCCAACACTGACCATTCCTGGGGGGCTCTCTGAGCTTCGGGAGCCATCTCGGGAGCCAAACTGTGGGAAGCCAGAGATCTGGGTAAGAGCAGAAGTCAGGGTTGGGAGATTTGGGTTGGGGAAGGGCCAGAGTGGAGGGCTTACCTGGTGGAACAGGTAGGGCTGCAGCAAGGCAGGCTCATAACTCAGGGCAGGGTGGGGAGGCTGTGGGGGCAGCAGCAGATGCTCCAAGAGAGAGGGCAGCAGCTCAGCTTGCAGAGAGGACAGGGAGGAGCCGGTCCCAGGTCCACCTCCACCGACTGGAGGTCGAGGAAGCCCCTGAGCAGCAGGGGCGGAGCCTGTGGGGATGCCCTGTAAAAGCAACTCTCCAGCAGGAACAGGTCTCCTGGGCATCAAGCCAGATCTGGGGAGAAAAGCAAAGAGTGTGAGAGAGAGTGTGTGTGTGTGTGTGTGTGTGTGTGTGTGTGTGTGTGTGTGTGTGTGTGTGTGTGTGTAGCTGTATTGGGCAAGGATTTACAAAGCAGAGATAGTGTAGGCAAGACAGGGTCAACAGTTTGGAGCAGACCTGACCTCTTAAGAAATGAGGTGGGGCCAGGGATTTAGCTCAGTGGTTCCACTGCCTGCCTCACAAGCGCAAGGACCTGAGTTCAATCCCTGGTACCAGAAAAAAAAAATGAGGCAGCCTCAGGGCAGGAGAGATGAGCCAGAAGGGCATGGAGATGGGGCCAGAGGGCCGAGCCTGGGCAGAGGCATCTGCTGCCTTGGGGGCATCCCTAGGTTCCTGAGACACAGCCACAGAGGGTAGGGAAGCACAAGGCTAGGGGCAGAGAGGGAAGGGTGGGATCCAGTGGGTGCAGCTGGAATCCTCTTTAGATGAACTGTGGGTGTGGGCTGCCCAGCTGTCCCTGTGTGCATGTCCCCTCACTTGATTCTCCAAGCAGATGTTCAAACACTCAAGACTGTCCTGCCCCACCCGTGCCACTATGCTTTCTTTGTCCCGGTGTCATCATCTGAGCTCCATGGACCTCATGTCCCTGTCTTTGCTTTGCAGGGTCCAAGTCTTGCCTTTTGGGGTCCTAACCATGGGAAGACAGTGACACCGTCTGCAATAAACAATTCTGTGTCCTAATGAACTGAATGGTAAAGAACTTTGGTTCAACAAAATTCTGGTCTGCTCGTGATGACTACTTGGATGCCTCTTTTAAAAAGCAACATTTTTCAAAGTATTTTTTAATGCTGTGTTTTGTTGGATCCCCAGAGTGAGCTCAGCTCCTACTGAGCATTCGAGCATGTCAGTGTGACCATTCCTGAGGCTCCCTTACCTGTGCCCCAGCCTGCTGGCCTTGGTGTGCCCTCTCCTCCATCCACCAAGAAGATCACAGACCACCAGCCTCAAAACCTTACGGTGATTGAGAAAGCTTGCCTACCTGTCCCTCTGACGGGTCTCAGGGGGTCTTAGCCTGGGGATGCGCTCCATCTCCTGGGAGATCACATACTGGGTGAGGTCATCATGCCAGGACAATCCTGTTGGAGGGAAAGGACACGATGAGGTTGGCTCGGGCCCAGTAATGAAAGTCGGTGGAGATCAGGCATGTACTCTCGACTCTGCAGGAATCTGGGTTTGCAGGGGCAGAGGGGCAGTGGAGGGGCCTGAAGACTTGCTGTGTGATCTGAGCTATCTTCTACCCAGCTTCAGGGACAGCTTTTGGAGTCAGACTGCCTGGATTCGAATCCTGCCTCTGCCACTGAGGAATTGAATGACTTTGGGCAAGTTGCTGAGCCTCAATTTTCTCAAAGCAGCTCTCTCATATGCAAGATGGGACTTTATACCTCCTAAGACTGTGACAGTTAAAACAGCACATGTTAAATAGAATAGTGCCTGTCACATAATGAACTTCCCATAAATGCTAGTATAATCATCACTATTCTTTCTGTTGATCTTGAACACTGAACTATATGCCTCCATACCCTTATGTTTTATTTTGAGGTAGGCTGGGCTTGAACTTGCAGTCTTCCTGCCTCAGTCTCCAAGAGTGCTGGGATTGGAGGCATAGACTACCACGCCTGGCTCTGAGGCAGATCTTCTGTTTAACCCTTTGCCCCAGGAAATTCTGCTCTTGGGAGAGACCAGTCACCTATTCTAAAAGAAGGGTCTCCCACTCTGCACCCAATTCTTTCTTGTCGGATCCGAGTTTAAAACCTGTGCTCTAATTCACTCACATTCCGGGATGTACCAGCGTTGCATTTGCAAGGCAGGCGGCAGAACCACTGAGCTAAATTCTCGGCCCGCCATTCCCTCTTAATCCACTCTGTTAAGTATTAATCTATCAAAATTCCTCTCATAAAGATTACCAGCAACTTCTGCATGTATAAATCTGGTAGTCAATTTTCAGATCTCATTTTACTTAATCTACCATGCTCATTTGACACTTTGACACTATTGATCACTCCTTCCTTTTTTTTTGTACCGGGGGATCGAACTCAGGACCTTGCACTTGTGAGGCAGGTTCAGTGCCACTGAGCTAAACCCTGGCCCCTACCTTTTGGATACACTTTCATTTGGCTTCCAGACCACTAAAGATTCTTTCCTTTCTATCTCACTGGCCTCCCCTTCTCAGATTCCCTTGTTTATCCCCCCCGCCCCCCTCTTGCCTCCTGGTACTGGGATTGAAACCCTTCACATTGCACTACATTCCTGTTTTGTTTTTGTTTTTTGTTTGCTTTTTGTTTGTTTGTTTGGTTGTTTGTTTTTGGTACCAGGGATCGAAATTGGGATATTGCATTTGCAAGGCAGGCACCAGAACCACTGAGCTAAATCCCTGGCTCCTTTGGTTTTTTGAGACAGAGTCTCACTATGTAGCTCAGGTTGGCCTTGAATTCACTATATAGTCTAGGCTAGCCTTGAACTCACAGTGATCCTCCTGCCTCAGCCTCCCAAGTGCTGGGATTACAAGTATGTCCCACCATTAACAGCTTCCTCTCCTTATCCTCTTAACATTAATATTCTCTAGGGCTAAATCTTTGACTTAATATTAAAATTCTCTAGGGTTTGATCCTTGGTACTCTTTTCCATATACACTCAATTTTCTGGTTATCTTATCTACCTTAGAGATCTAATACCATTTATATGCCAAAGAACCCCAAATTCATATCTCTGTTCCAATCCCCCCTCTCATGTAAATCCAATCTCATGTACTTAACAATCTACTTTTACTTGACCAGACATCTTAAACTCAACATATTAAAAACTGAACACCCTCCTGCCCTTCACTGAAGTTGTTTCTTCTGCAATTTTCCCCATCATGGTTAATGACATCTCATGGACTCAGTTATTCAGGCAATAAAACCTGGGTGTCACCTTTGATTCCTCTCTTTACAGCCATAACCAATATTTCATGAAATCATCACCTTGGTCCAATCTATCCTCATCTCTTATCTGAGGTATCGTAACAAGTTTGAATGTCTCTGAGCTGCAATCTTTGATCTCTACATTCTACATACTCTCAACCCAGCAGCAAGCGATCGTTTTATAGAACTTAGATCATGCATCCCTATCATCCAAACCTTGTTTCTTCTCTTACTCACTGTAAAGCCAGTCTCCATGCATTCTCCTATAAGGGTCTCCTACAAAGATCTGCATCCCCCACCCCATTACTTTCCTGACTGTACCATACGCTCTTCTTCATCACTCTTCTATAGCCACGCTGTTCTCCATATGTTTCTCAGACTTGTGCTCCTGTCTTAGGATTTTTGTCCTACCTGTTTGGTCTGCCTGAAACACTCTTCTCCCTGCACAGCCTCCTTGAGGACTCTTCTGCTTCCTTAAAGTCTGTTTAAATTTTATGGTCTCACTAAGGTCTACTTTGGTCACCTGATTTAATACTGCAGATTCCCACCTCACCATTGCTGATCACTTGATCCTGTTGTAATGTTCCAAGGCATTTATAACCTTCTAATATGTGATATTTCTTCTAACTTAGTGTTTCCTCCTTTATCTCCCAAACATAAATGCCAGGAAACAGAGACTTTTGTTTTATTCCCTGACATATCCCAAACATCTAAACTATGCCTGCCATACAGGAAGTACTCCATAAATACTTGTTGAATGAGTGAGTTGGATGAGCAGGGTGTTCTGTCTGGGAAGCCTAGAATTCATGGCTCTGAAACACTCAAGACAGGGGCAGGGAGTGGGGCTGGTCCTAAAGAGAAGGATGCGGCCATTCCCCAGTGATTTCATCTAGAGCCTCCTCAGGGCTTCTCCAAAGAGTCCAAATGTGAACAGCTCATCTCCAGGGCTGTTCTCCATCCCTATGTTGCTTCTTTCTCTAGCAAGATGTGGAAGGTGTTCCAGAAATGGGTGTGATAGGAATGTTCCACGAAGAGAAATCTTTGGCTCAGGGAACCCCTCTCTTCTGCACCCGTGCTAACTGAGTCCCCATCTCTCCCCCAGTGCATACAGACCTCACCTTGGGACATGAGTTGTCGAAGCACAGCTTGTAAGCGTTGGAGAACTGGGGAGGTGACTTGCAAAAGGGGCCGGGCCTGCCCCACTCCCACCTGGCACTGTCCAAACAAGCCATCTAAGAGCACAAAGGTGTGGTTATCCAGGGCCTTGGACAAGAAGCCTTCCAAAATGCAGGTCACAAATGAATAGCGCTCTGTGCACTTCCTTTCTTGGCTTTAGAGCTCTGCCCCTCTAGGCCAGCGTCCTTCTTCCCAAGCTTGCCCCCCCCTTCTAGGACCCCCACTTGCATTTTACTGTACTGCCATCTTGTGAGTCTTATACTTTGGACCTCACTCACCCTGAATACAGACTTCGAGGTGAGAGCAGAGTTTGCGGTCAAACAGACAGCCTGTGGAGGGACAGATGAACAGAGTCTCAACACCATATGCAAAAAGGTCAGGTGGATGCGGGGGGGGGGGCGTGGGAAACAGATGGGGCCCCTCCTTTCATTCTGAGGAAGGCTTAAAGGAAGGAAGCACGGGATCTGGCTTTGGCTTTTGAAGATCTGAGAGTCTGGATCCTTAAAAGCCTCAATTGGCTTAACTGAGATCTGAGAAGAGGCTTTTTAGGTGTATGGAAGCCGTGAGGAATGGTGTTGGAGGATCATACCCTTGTCTCATGGAATTACTGTGGGAGAGTTTTGGGCCAAATTCGGAGGGCAAAGGTACTTCAATATCTTCAAAAGCATCCTAACTATAACAGCCCGGAACTCAGAAGAGGAGGAGACTCTAACACGCTGCTCCTGAGCGGGGGTGGAGTTGGGGTTGGTGTGTGCGGGGGTTTGGGGATGTGTCTGAAGCCGCCGCTGTCCTCGGTGCTGAAGCCATGAGCCCGGCGGGCCAAGGGCTTGTTTGCCTGGAGGCAGCTAGGAGAGAAGGAGAGGTGACAGAAGTCTCCGCAGGACCGGACCCTTCCGCTCCATCTGGCTAACCCAAAGCGTCACAGGAAGTACCCTGCCTCGGCCTCCAAGCCCGGGTGGGGAAAGAAGGCTCCAGATGGCGAGGCCGCGCCCCTTCCCCCACGCGCTACCCCCCCCCCCGCCACCCCCGGCCCATGAGTCAGCGCTGACGGTCTCTGTCCTCGCAGATGTGAGTCAGCACTAGGCCAGGATGTGGGGAGGGGGACAAGGGAGGACCCTCCCCTCTTCAACCTCTTCTGCCCCCTCCCCCAGCTGTCTCCCTCTTGTGGCAGATCAGATAGCCCCAACTGGCCTCTCTTGGCTTACAGAGAAACCCTGGGCCCTCTCTCAGCCCAGTCCCCTGCTGGGAGCTGAACCCTCCAGGTCCCGGGTCGGCTCTGACCCCCTGGAGATCGTCCCTCCCCCTCCCGTTCTCCACGCAGACCCCCACCGCCCCGGCACCTCGGCCTGACTTGCTTCTCCCCTGATCTTGCAGCCCGTCTCTTGAGTCCCTCTGTCCACACGCACCTCCATTGCTCCTGCTGATCCCACAACTTACCCGGATCTTACTTCTCGTAGGTCCCGCCCGGGTATTTCCAGCCCCACCTCCATGCCTACGCCCCTTTCCTCCCAGTGCCTTCCCACTCCATCGCACGCACCTGTTCTACCTGAGCGTCTCACCTTCGTGACGCTGCCCTCCACCCCCCACCGAGGGTTTTGCTCCCGGCCCCATACCCCCCTCCCCCCCCAAGTTTCCTCCTGACCGTGGGCACTAATGGCGCTGCAGCCCCCTGGGCGGCTGCTCAGCAGCAGGAGGCAGAAGAGCACCCGGAGACCCCCAGATCCCCCGGGGCTTCCACGCCGACGCGGGCGCCGCATCCTCCTGGCTCCCAGCTCTCGCTCCCCGCCAGAGTCGCAGCAGCGCCGGCCCGAGGCAGCCAGCTGGGAGCCAAGGCGGGGCCTGGCGCTCCCCACCCAGCTACGAGGCGGGTCTGCGCGCCCCTCTCCGCGCGAGTCTGCCAACCGCAGGCGGGTGATGACGGCCTCTCCACCCCCAGCTCTTACGCCTATTTGCGTCATAAGTGGCGTAAGAGGCCTGTCCTTGCGGGGGACCTGCCCAACCTAGTCCTCCTCCACGCAATTGTAGGCGCCTCACTAGAATTCCCACTTGGCCCCGTCCTTTTTTGACCCGTCTCTATCTCCCGGTCCCAGGGTTAGCGGAAAGGGTTAAAGTTCCCTGGGGGCCCCGAAGGCTAGTGGATTAAAGAGCATAAACCCTACAATGAGAAGCATAGAAGTGAATAGAATAGGAACTCTTCAGGTGTCTTCGTTAACGGAACTGGCGTCATCCTGAGGAGGAGGATGGTTAGGGGTGCATGCCTGGATTCCAGAAGTAAGAGCGCCACTTCTGGGAGTATAACCTTGGGCAAGTCGTTCACCCTGTCTGAGCCCAAACTTAACTTCACAGGGCACTGTAAGACTTAATGCGAGAAACTCACATGGCTCACTGGGAACGAAGGTGGGCTCAACACTAGATACGCATTAACTGTTTTCTTTTTGCAATGTATTTATTTATTTTTGATACCAGGGGTCGAACTCGGGACCTTGCGCTTGCTTGCGAGGCAGGCGGCAGCACCACTGAGCTAAATCCCCGGCCCTCCAATGTCTTTATTTTTGATACCTTTTTCTTTCTTTTTAAATGCTTATTTAATTTTAATTGATACACAGTAATTGTACATGTTTATGGGACACAGTGTGACGTTTCCATAAGTGTATACAATGTGTACTGATCAGATCATAATTCTCAGATCATAATTGGTAATTGGCGTGTCTTTCACTTCAGAAATCTTTTCTTTATGTTGGGAACATTCAGAATCCTCTCTTCTAGCTATTTTGAAGTATTAAACTAATCGTTGTTAACCACAGCTATTGTACTGTGCTGTAGGACACTGTAAATTATTCCTCCTGCTCCCTTCTAACTTTTATTATTAGTTTTTACTCTCTTGCTCTCTCCCCTCCCAAGCTTTTCAATAATCTTATAGTTTCAATAGGAAAGTATATCGAACACCAGTCCCCACCCCACCCCCAGAGGGTCATCCTATGTTACCTGGGCTGGCCTTGAACTTGCAATCTTCCTGCCCCAACCTGCCAAGTTGTGGGATTCCAGGCATGTGGCACTACAGCCAGCACAACCCACTTCTCTTCATCCTGACTACCTATCTAGACCACTGTGTTCTGTCAGCAGGACTGGTCAGTAATCACTGGGCTGGTCTTCCACTTCCACTCTTGTTACCGAATAACTAGAAAGTGAGCTTTCTAGAATTCAGATCTGATCACTGTACTCTCTTGCTTTCCAGTAAAAGGAAATAAAGTGTGTAGTGAATACTCATACATTTGTCATCTACACTTAACAGTTATTGACATTTTGCCATTTTTGCTTCCTTTTTAGTATTTAAACAGAAACTACTGACATTATGACACTTCTATAAATATTTCAATATGCATCTCCAGGAAATAAGACATAACCACAATAAGTCTCTAACGTAGTTTAATGCTGAATTCATATTTAAATTTCTCAAATTGTTTTCAAAAATGCCTTTTAAAGCATTTTTTTAGTACTGAGAATTATCCTGAGCTACATCCCCACCCTCACCTCTTCCCCCTTTTATTTTACTCAGAGTCTCCCTAAGTTTTCCAGGCTGGGCTCAAACTTATGATCCTGTCACAGCCTTCCAAAGTGCTGGGAATACAGGTGTGAACCATAATGTTGAGCTTAATTATGTTTTTGAATTCTATTTACATTATCACACACACACACACACACACACACACACCTGTTGACATTGCCTTGTTGACGTGTGCAGGTCACTTTTTCAAATTCCCCACCTTCTGGACTTGTCTGATTGTTTCCTCTTGGTGTATTCCTCATGTATATAACATGTTTATCTACTATATTTCCTGTAAACTAAAAGATACATTTGAAGTCTTTATTAGGTCAGCCTTAAAAAAGTTTTAAAGGAACTAGAGACATTTATAGCTAAATGGATGCATATTGAGGCCATACTCTCTTTTTTTTTGGTACTGGGGATTGAACTCAGGACCTTGCACTTGCGAGGCAGGCACCAGAACCACTGAGCTAAATCCCTGGCCTGAGGCCATACTCTTAAGTGAAATAAATAGGACACACACGTGTAAATACCGAATAGTTTCTCTGGTGTAAAAAACTGAAAGTGTAAATAAGGTTCAAAATGTATAATTGATAATGTAAAATAGGAAGAAAAGGACTAAAGGAATAGGGGAAGTGGGAGGGGAAGGGGAAAGGAAAGAATGGAAAAGAAAAAATATGAGAAAAGGAAAAAATGGAAACAAAGTCTTTATAAATAGGGAAGGGTGGAGGGGGTGAAGAGAGGGCAGGGGAAGGGGAAAAAATAAGAACCAAGATATATCATGTATAGGTACAAGATCCCAATGATGAATGTAACTGTGTTGTATACCTAAAATGTACCAATAAACTTAATGAAAAAAAGTTTAAAGAAAAATGCCCTTAATTGCATCATTTCAGGAGATGCATAATAACCCACTATTAGTGATGCTGGCATTGACCACTGGCCACCTAGATCTCCATGTGTAAAGTTACATTTTCCTAATATGTCTAGCATGTATATCATCCATGGGCTGATACTTTGGTACCATGAGGATATTTGGATGCCCATCAGCTTTTCACCTAGTGGCTTTTGCCATTCATTAATGATTTTTTTCATTCGACATATTTTCTTTATTAAGCCAAATGGGAAGTCTAGGGGCAGTCATTATATTATCATTTATATACTTGAAATGAAATTTTCTTTTGAATATTTGAATTTAGTTCTCAAATAAGTAGCTTTATTTATTTATTTATTTTTGCTTAAATTCTTTTATTGGTACATTTTAGGTATACAATATGTTTACATTTATCATTGGGTGCTTGGACCTGTACATGATGTATCTTGGTTTCTATTTTTTCCCCATTCCCTGTGTGCCCTTCACCCCCTCCACCCTTACCTATTTACATAGACTTTGTTTCCATTTTTTTCTTTTCTCATAATTTTTCCTTTCCCTTTTTTCCTTTCCCCTTCCCCTCCCACCACCCTTATCCCTTTGGACCTTTCCTATTTCAAATTATCAATTATTCATTATTAATCCTTTTAATCCTTATTTACACTTTCAGTTTCTCACACTAGAGAAACTATTCAGTATTTACACATGTGTCCTATTTATTTCACTTACGAGTATGGCCTCAATATGCATCCATTTAGCTATAAATATCTCTAGCTTCTCGTTCTTTATGGCTGAGTAGTTCTCCATTTTATAAAAAAACCCACATCTTCTTTATCCAGTTTCCAATTGATGGGCACATGGGCTGTTTCAAGCCTTAGCTATTGCAAACTGTGCCACTATAAACGTGGATGCACATGTATCATTGCGGTATTATTCCTTTAATTCTTTTGGGAAGATACCCAGCAGGGGAATAGGTGGATCAAATGGAACCTCTAGCCCTAGTTCTCTGAGGTATCTCCATACTGATTTCCACAGTGGTTGCACCAGTCTACACTCCCACCAGCAGTGGAGAAGGGTTCCTTTCTCCCCACAGCCCCACCAGCACTTGTTATTGGTTGATTTCTTGATAGCAGCCATTCTTTCTGGGGTGAGGTGGAATCTCTATGTTGTTTTCATCTGCATCTCTCGAATGACCAGTGATGTTGAACATTTTTTCATATGTTTATTTGCTGCTTTTACTTCTTTGTCTGAGAAATGTCTGTTCATTTCAGATGCCCATTTTTGAATTGGGTCTTTGAATTTGGGGGTCTGATTTTTTTCAGTTCTTTATATATTCTAGATAGTAGTCCTTTGTCTGAGGTACAGCTGCTAAAATTTTTTCCCACATTGTGTGTTGTCTTGTAGCTCTGTTGGTTGTTTCTCTTAATGATTCTTAATGAAATTATTTCATTAGAGGTCGCAAAATAGTGATTTTTCTCATTCTATCATTCCTTTTCCATTTATTAGTTGATATTTTATAAAAAGGGATTTCTGTTATTCACTAGGCTTAGCTACCCTGGAAATGTAGAATATTATTATTTTTTACCTTTTACTCATTTGCAAAATAATGAGTTGTAACAGTTATCTCTAATAGTGGTTAATAAATATGCTGGGTAAACCCAGGGGCTCAAACTTAGATACATCCTCAACCCTTTTTATTTTTTGTTTTGAGACAGGAGCTCATTAAGTTGCCAGGCTGGCCTTGAATTTGTAATCTTCCTGCCTCAGTCTTCCAAGGAGCTGGGATTACAGACATGCCCAAATGGACCTGACCAAAAAATATTTTTATTTTTTGAGTATACTATTTATATATTTGATATGTATCTGTCAATCCCAGTAATAATTCTTTTTGGTATTCAGATTATCCCAGAAGAAGCCAGTGAAACATCCTTTAAGCTGGCTCCAATATTCTTTTTTGGGGGGGAGGGGAACTGGGGATCGAACTTGGGACCTTGCGCTTGCAAGGCAGGCACCAGAACCACTGAGCTAAATCCCCAGCCCTCCAATATTCTTTTGAAACATTCTATTAATAATTAAAATCTCCATGGTCTGGGGATTTAGTTCAGTGGCACCGTTCCTGCCTCACAAGCACAAGGTCCTGAGCTTGATCCCTGGCACACACAAAAAAAAGAAATTAAAATCTCCTTTACTTTCTGTCACTCCAAGACATACCAGGTTCACTGTCCCAATATGGAAACAACCATTCCTTCCAAGACACATGGTAGAATTTAGTAAGGACTAATTTTAGAGACCACAATTTGAGTGTTAGGGACAATAATGGCTACTTTCATTAAACAGAACTAGGATATTAAAACACACATGCACACAGACACACACTGCGATTTTCAATTAAACTTTAATGATGAACTTTTGATTTTATACATGAGCTTTTAATTCTCATATTGAAAAACTTGGTTCCTGGTGCCACTGACATAATTACTTGTATGTTTAATCCTACAACGTACATATAACAATTCATACATAATAATACAAATATTACTCTACTTAATTAAACAGTGAATACAGTTTAGATTTCCTGGGAGTTTATTTTGTCCTTGAATATAACCCCGGGGAACACACCACCAAAATACTGTGTTCTAAAGTCACTTGAAGCAGCTTTTTTGTTTGTTTAGTTATGATTATCAATTTGATATATAATTAGGTTTGTTTGTTTCTGTTTGATTCAGTTTTAGGGTTTGTTTTTAAATTCTTTATATAATTTTATTTTTGAGTTTCATTCAAAACTCAAAATTGTATAAGATCTACTCAATTCTCCCTGCCATCTTTATCACTTCATCACATGTATTTTCATTGAAAAAACTTTGTAAATTGTGAAATATAACAGATAAATGTGCGAAATGAAAAATTAATAGCTTAATAAATTACCATGAACACCCATGAAACCTGGGTCAAGAACTAGAATATTTGGAGCGTGCTAGATGATGTATTATGCCCCAAGTCATTACCTTTTTTTTCCCTCCCTCTCTTTTCTGGTACCAGGGATAGAACTCAGGACCTTACACTTGCAAGGTAGGCGTGGCACCATTGAACTAAATCCCCAGCCCACTATTGCCTTTTTCCAAAGGTAACCATTATTCATTCTTTTGTTGATCATGTTTCTTTGCTTTTCTTTATGGTTTTATAACCTAAACATGCACCCCTATCGGCGGATTATAGATTATTCCTGATCATGGGTTATTGTGGTCTTTTTACTTTGATCTACAGCTTGACTGGGTGGGATTCTTTTTTTTATGGATGGGATTTTTAAACTCATAGATTGAGATAAATTTTGTTTCTGCACGGAAGGCCTGAGTATTTGATAGCTCCCTGGCTTTATTTTAGTTTCTATAGTTTTTGATTGATCTAGTACTATTGGGAAAGAAAATATAAAGGGCTCAAGAGAATAACTTTAGTTTCAGTAAAAATATTCATTGCCTTCATTTTATAGTAGCAGCTCAACTTCTTAACCTAGTAACTTGAGTCAATCACTGTGGTTAATATCCTGACATCCACATTTGTCTGTGGGTTCAGTGACAGAAAGAACTGCCAAGTGACCAGGTTATAGTAGTCTTGGCTTCCAGCTTAACAGTACCATGACTGTGGTGAAAGCACTCTTTCTTTAGTCAGTAGGATCCTGAATACTCATTACTAAAGCAATGGGAAACAAGCACTCCTTTAGATATATTAGGTATCGAAATTAGGAGGTCACTCTGACCTTCACTCCTTGGTTCTAGGACCCTTGGGAATTAGGAAAGCAGCCTATAGATTCAATAATGACAAGTAAATACTACCATAAACATTATGGACAGGAAAGACAAGTCCATATCCAGAATATAAATCACTGCCCCTTTTCATGGTGAAAGGAATTCAGATGGACAGTCTCCTGCCAAGTTGATGATGTGCCCTAGTAGGGGTTCAACACTCTCCTCTGATTGGCAAATTAGCTTTCAGGGGGGGTGGCTATAGCCAGATAATTCCTGGGGAGAGAAATCCATGCTGTTTATCTGTGACACCATATCCATTAGTTCATGGGCCCATTGAGAAACCACCAGGATGTCTGGGGAAAGAAGCAATGGATACCGACAGAACAGGTCATTTCATAAACTTGATTATTAGCATATTTTCTACAATTCATCTTCTGATGGCTATTTACTCAGAAAACCATGCCTACATTCATACTCTGTGTCCATTCCCTGTGATCCATGGCAGACCACCTTTTCACAGATCTTCAAATATTCTTCTGCTCAAGGCCCTGATCAGCCAACCAACCAATTGGTCATAAGCATTGCATCAATATAGTTCTACACCTCAGATCACCTCTTCTTCAGTTCTAAGTGGACAACCATATAGACCAGCAAAAATTGCCACAGAGAAGGTTTTGCTTCAGAGAAGATTTTCTCACAGACACTTTTGAGTTGGGCCATAACGTAGCAGGCTTCCACTTCTGGCTGATGCCTGCATGCTCTGAAGATATCTGTAAATTAGGCCTGCATTTTTTTTCTTCCCCTGTTAGCTGGTCATAGAGGATTCTCTATGAGTCCATAAATAAAGCTGTAGGGAAGGCAGTGCAGCAGCAGGAGTCTGAGCTACCTGCACATGCAATTTACTTTTTCCATCCAGATCTTCTTGGGAACAGACTCATATAGATCATTTCCATTTAACAAGGGAATGCTGTCATGAGGCTCTAATTTTATGTGTTGGTGGGTCAGATAATACTCAGTTTACAACTACTTATTGTCCCATAGCCAGATGTTCAGTAGAAAATCCCTAGCCCATTAGAAAGCTAGGGACTGCTTTTCAAATGGGGAATAGCTAATAGCATAAAAGGTCATGGCCCTTCTGCAGCCAGTTAAGCCAAATGGATTTACTCCTGGGTGCCCAGCATGCAATGGCTGCAAACAGAAACCTTTTCAGGAGAGTACACAATCTGTTTCTTTCTTTCTTTTTTTTTTTGGTACTGGGGATTGAACTTGGGTCCTCGCGCTTGCGCAGAAGGCAGCAAAACCACTGAGCTAAATCCCCAGCCCTTAAAATGCTTGATATACCTTCTTTGTTTTTTCACAATCTGTTTCTTGAATGGGTTTCCCTAAGGGACCTTGGAGACAGTGCTCTCTAATGAATGTTCCTGTCTCTGATCTCATGTTGTCCTCAGTCACAGCTCTAGACAGGTATGCAAAGTGCCTTTGCTTCACGCAAGTACGCAAGCCCCAGACCATGGCGGGCAGAATTCACACTGAACCAGTCATTATGCCTATCTGCATAAAGCTGGAGAACAAGGAACATGTGGTTGAAGTCCTACACAATGTCGAGTTCAAGTTCTCTGGCCACCAAAATATCCATATCTCAAAAAAGTAGGGCTTTACCAAGCTTCATGCTAATGAGTTTGAAGACATGGGGATTGAGAAACAGCTCATCCCCAGTGGCTTGGGGTCAAATATATGCCCAGTTGTGGTCTCTGGACAATGATAGGCCCTGCACATGTGAAGACTTCCATTATGTTATCCCTTCCTCATTTAATCACACTAACCAGTAAGTCCTATCTTATGATCACCTTAACTAAAAGAAGGGGTAGATGGCTTTACTCCAAAATCTTGGGTACCTACATTCTTATAATCTTACTGAGGCATGCCACAGGAATCATTCATCATCTTGGTCCACTATAGACACTCCCAATGCCACTGGGAATGCTGATTCATAATAATGAAGTGAAAGGACTACATGTGTTGCAACCCAGAACTGCTGCAGAACATTTTCTTGCTTCAGGCAACACTAGAAGCCTGATGGATTACTGGTAAATAGGCCAGAGTAGCACATTTAAATGTGTTATACTTTCCCTCAAATGCTAAGAAGGCCCATTCTTTTCCAAGGAGTATTGCCTCTTTTTAATAGTGGTAAGATTCTAAAATAATTTCTCTCATTATAGAGAGGGGATCTTAACATGTCACAGATAACTGGACTCCTAGAAACTTTGTTAATGTGGTTAGACTGAACTTTTGTGAGCTTCCTTTTCCATGCATGCATCTTTTTTTTTTTGGTACCGGGGATTGAACTCAGGCCCTTTTGCTTGCGAGGCAGGTGGCAGAACCACTGAGCTAAATCCCCAGCCCTCCATGCTTGTATCTTTTGACATCAAAGGTCCTTGCTATATTCTCCTTACCATATTCAGTTAGCACAATAGCATCAAAGTAATGAACCAAGGTCATTTCCTGTGGGACAGTGAGTCAGTTCAGGATGTACAAAAATTTACTGTGCACTGAGCACCTTATTAGTAACAGAAGTTTATTATCACACTTCTGGAGGCCAGAAGCCCAGGAAGTGGTGCTGACCTGGTCAGGTTATGGCAAAGGTCCGCTCCTGGGCTGAAGACAGGCAGCTTGCTGCATTCTCACATGGTGGAAAGAGGACAAGGGAGGTCTCTGGAACTCCTTTATATGGGCACTAGTCCCATTCCCGAGGGCTCTACACTCATGACTTAATTGTCTCCAAAATCTCCACCTGCTAATACATTGAAGATTGCATTTCAACATGTGAATTTGGAGCATGGACACAAACATGCAGCTCATTTTAGGTATCAAAGTAAAAGAGGTCTTTCCATACCACAATTTTACACAGAACAGAGGGTTGACATAGTGCTTGAAGTAAGAAAATTTTAGGGCATACTGATGTCTCTGCTGTGTGAATGCAAATCACTCTGTCTTTCCTGATAGGAATGAAAAGAATTTTTTTCCAACCCAGAGTGGTCCAGTAGAAATATAGTTATAATTATATATGTAACTTAAATTTTTCTAGTAGTCATGTTTTATTTTATTTTATTTTGGTACCGGAGATCGAACTCAGGTCCTTGCGTGGCAAGCGGCGGAACCACTGAGCCAAATCCCCAGCCCTAGTAGTCATGTGTTAAAAAGAAGAAACAGGTGAAACTAATCTTAACAATGTTTTATTTTGAGGCTGGGGATTTAGCTCAATGGTTCTGCCACTGCCTTGCAAGCAGAAAGACCCAAGTTCAATCCCTGGTACCAAAAAACCCCCAAAACCAAAAACGAAAACAATGTTTTATTTAACCCAATGTATCAAAAATATTAGTTCAACTTATGCTCAATACAAAAAATTATTGAGATATTTTGTATTCCCTTTTTAGCACTAAGCTTTTGAAATCAGAATCATTGTGTATTTTAATTTTACAGCCCATCTTAATTTGGACTACCCATGTTTCAAGGGCTCAATAGCCACGTGTGGTTAGTGGCTATCATATTGGACAAACCAAGGGGATCAAGAAGTCATATGGGCTGGGGATTTAGCTCAGTGGTTCCACCTCCTACCTTGCAAGTGGAAGGACTCGAGTTCGATCCCTGGTACCAAAAAAAAAAAAAAAAAAAGAAGTCATATGACTCCTCTGGCAAGCCCTGGTCAGATTATCACAGTGTGGCCTTCTAAGATTTTGAAGTAGAGCCAGATCCTTTTGTGCCTCCAGATATTCTCCACTTTTCTAGATAATGACTGAGTATTGGGAAATAGAACTGCAATTAGCATCGTCAATGCACCAAGGTGATAGTTACTCTTTAAGATCCAACCATTTCAAGGATAAATGGGAAAATTGAATGAGAATGTGATAAAATAGCTACCTCTACATTTTTTGAGTCCTTGATGGTGTTATTAATCCCTGAAATTCATCTAGGGATGCAGAATGACTTTTGGTCCATACTTTTGAAGGGGAAATATTTTAATCTATTTTTCATTGCTATAACAAAATACCCAAGGCTGTATACTTTATAAAGAAAGGAGGTTTATTTAACTCACAGTTTTGGAGATTCAAGAGCATGACACTAGCAGCTGCTTGGTTCTGGTGGGGGTGTGGATAGCATCCCAGTGGTGGAAGTACATATGGAAGGGGGCGCACGGGAAGAAGGGAAGCCAGGCACCAGGAAGGGGTTCTTCTTGTAACAACCCACTCTCACAGGAACTGATCCACTTCTACTAAGCCTGACTCCCAAACGATAGCATTAATTCATTTATAAGGGTGGAACCTCATGGCCTAATTAATTTCCAGTAGGCTCCACTTCTTAAAGGTTCCACCACTGCAATACCACCAAACTGGGACCAAGTATCCAACCAAACCAAGGCAGAGAGTTTTCACTGGGCCATTCCTGCCAAAATAACTGTTATTCCACAGGTCAGAGAATCAAAGGACAGATTCTGCTATCAATTGCTAAGTATATCTATTTTCATTAAACTTTCTGGGACTGAGAAAAAGGACTCCAGGGTGGGCTTACAATCCCCCTAGACTACTATAAGGCAGATAGTGGTCACAACTCTATTTATCACACAGTATCCATAACTTCTCACTTTAATGATAATCATAGTGGTGTTTTGGATCTCTATGAACTGGCCTCTATTCAGAACCAGTTTCTTCCAGTCCAGAGTGTTTGTATATATCCTTTGGCTCAACACAATTGCATTAGATAGCATGTAAATAGCATTAAATAGCATGTAAACAGCATTAGATCCTTGCAGTTAATCATGATCTGTCAACTTGAATGGATTAAGAAATACCTAGCAGACTATAATAGTTCTGGGTGTGCCTATGGGGTGAAGATCCATCCAGGTATGGGTGGTACCAACCAATAGGCTTCTAGCCTGTATAGAATTTTAAAAAGGGAAAGAAGGAAGTGTGTTCATTTCTGAAGAGCTATGGTCTTTGGCATTGCCTTGAGATACTGGCCTCCAACTTCTTCAGCCTTTAAAAGTAGACTTGCACCAGCGACTATACAGTGAGCTTCCAGGCCTTTGATCTACTGGTGCTGCATCATTGGCCTCCCTGGTTCTGTAGCTTTCACCTTCTTGAGATGAACAGCTATTGAATTCTCTGTCTCTTCAGCATGCAGATGGTCAGTGTGGATAACTCTATAAGCCTGCCCAATACACACCCTTGCATAATTACACATATATTTTTCATTAATTCTGTTCTTCTAGAGAACTCTAACTAATCCAATACTTAATGCTCCATTGGCATCCAGTCATAGACCTCCACATCTGTGAATTGCCTTAGCTCTGGAAACTGGGGATCAAGTCTGGGTTTCCGCTGGGACAAGAGAATTATCACAAACCATCCAATTGGTTCTTATTTTCTAATAGTTCAGCACTGATCTCCAAGGTTCTGGGAAATTTTTGGTTTCAAGAATAAGGCTTTTTTTTTCATTGCAGCTAATTCAAATCTAGTCATTACTCATTGAACTTAGATAGATGCATCCTACCTGATACCAACTAGCATGTGTGTGAGGCCTTATTTGCATCATAGCTCTTCCAAGGCAAGTGACTTGCCAGCTACCCTTTGCCAAAGATTAATTCACCCTTCCAGCTATGGTGTAAGGCTGTGCTGGGCTATGGGATGTTGCCATGTTTCTTCCCTCTGAGCAGAAAAAACCCAGGCAGGGTACAAGAAGAGATTTTTTCCTCAGTCTCAAAACTCCTGAATATGGCCTAGAAGTAGTTTGCTTATTTTAAAATTGTACATAAATGGGTCATATAGTATGTATTTTTAATAATGTATTTTTGCCTGGCTTTGTGAAATCATATTTTATTCCTCTACGTTGTTGTAGTATTTTATCATACATATGGCCTGTAATTCTTTATCCATTTTGCTGTTGATGGGTGTTTAGGTTGCTTCCAGTTTGGGATGATTATGTGTGATGCTGTTAAGAATATTTTTGTACATGTCTCCTGTGTAGATGGTGGTTTTCAAAGTGTGGTCCTTGGACTAACAACATCAGTATAGTCTGAGAATTTCTTTCTTTTTAAATTAAATTTAGTTAATTTATTGTTTAGACAGAGTCTCACTATGTAGCCTAGACTGGCCTCCAACTCATGGTGATCCTCCTGCTTTAGCCTCTAGAGTGCTGGGATGACAGGCATGCACCACCACTCCCAGCGTCACCTGAGAATTTCTTAGAAAGGTAGCCTCAGGTTCCAGACCTACGGAATCAGCAACTCAGAAGATCAGTCTCAATAATCTGACTTTAACAATCTCTCCAGGTGATTATAAGGCATGCTGAGAACCATGGCTCTAGGCTCTACACCTGTGAGTTGAATTGATGAACCACAGGCATATGTATGTTCAACTTTAATAACTAATATCACACTGTTTTCTAAGTTAATTGCGCCAATTTTTATACTCAGACCAACATCATATAAGAGTTTCAGCTGAAACACTTTTCAGTACTTGGTAAGTTTTTTTTTTAAGCAGCAATTCTGTTGGGGCATAATGGTATATCATTATTTTAATCTGCATTTCTTCGGTGATTTATTATTTTGAGTAACTTTTGTTAAGTTTTTATAGATCATTTTCAAAGTGCCTGTTCAAGTCTCTTGCCCGTTTTTCTGTTGGTGTGCGTGTGTGTATGTGTGTGTTGTGTGTGGTACTGGGGATTGAATCTGTGGTAGGCAAATATTCTACCACAGAGCTACATCTCCAGCCATTCATTTGTTTACTTACTTATTTTTACGGGTTTTTTTTTTTTTTTTTTGGTACCAGGCATCGAACTCGGGTCCTTGTGGTTCCAAGGCAGGCGGCAGAACCACTGAGCTAAAACCCCGGCCTACTTACTTATTTTTATTTTGAGACAGGGTGTCACTAAGTTGCCCAGGGTGGCCTGGAACTTGTGATCATCTTGCCTCAGCCTCCAAATAACTGGGATAACAGGAGTGTGCCACCTTGTCTGGCTCTGTTTTTTTTTTTTTTTTTTTTTGAGACAGGATCTCTCTGTAGCTCATGTTGGCCTCAAACTCACTGTGTAGCCCTGGCTGGCCTTGAACTCACAGTGCTCAGGCTGACCTCCTGCCTCAGCCTCCTGAGTGCTGGGATTACAGTCGTGTACCACCACACCTGGCTCTCTGAGGGTTTTAAAGAATATTTTTCTATTGATTTGTAGGATTCTTTAAATATTCTGACACAAGATCTTTGTAGATCTATGAGCAGCAAATATATTTTCTAGCATATGTTTTCCCTTTCATTCTCTTAATCTTATCTTTGCTGATCAGATATTCTTAATGTATCAAATACACTAGATTTTCCTTTACTTTAGCGCTTTTGTTTGTTTCCCTTTTAAGAAATCTTTTCTAACCCTGAGTTCATGAAGATTTTCTGATATCTTGTAAATACTTCATTGCTCTACTTCTTTACATTGGCATATAATTCAACTGAATTTTATTTTTGTGTATGTTGTAAGTTGTGCTGGTTCAGCCTAATTGTCAACTTGATTGGCTTGGAAGCTGTGTAGGGAATTACAATAGTAAAATATACTTCTGGGTGTGTTTGAGTAGGTCATGAAGGCCTGACTTTGGGGATTATATCTGGTCTCTGGCCCCTTCCTATCTGGTGCTATTCTGCTGATCTGCCTCCTAGCTTCCTTGAACTAAGTAGTTTACTCCATCATTCCCCTCCACCATGATGTTCCTACTTTGAAGCCAGCTGACTATGGACTGAATCTTCTGAAATCATGAGCCAAATTAAACCTCTTCCTTTGAGTTACGGGTACTGGGTATTTTGACCAGCAATGGGAAAGCTCTTTAATACAGCCTTCATCTTCTAACCCTTTCTATCATCTTTCCTCTATGCATATCTGTCTCCAAATTTTCCCTTCTTATAAGGATATCAGTTACTTTGGAATGAGATCCATGCTAATGATCTCATCTTAAATTACATCTGCAACAGCCTTATTTCCAAATAAGGTCACATTCTGATGAACAAGATATTCGAATTTCAACATATCAATGTTGGAGGGGACAGAATTCAATCTGTAATGATTACCAAGGCCTCTGAACTCATCCTTCATGATATCTCCATCGGTGTCCTCTTTCACTCACATTCAAGTCTTTGTGTGGCATAGCCCATCATTACTACACAATTCCCATCCTTCTTCTGTTCCCTGACCAAAGCCCTTTTGCAGAAGTGTGAGAATACTCTTTTTTTTTTTTTTGGTACCGGGGATCGAATTCAGGTCTTTGCACTTGCATAGCAGGTGGCGAAACCACTGAGCTAAATCCCCGGCCCCAAGAGAATACACTTAAGCACAGCTTTCACAGTCACTGCTTTGCTCTAAAACCATTGATGGCTCCTCATTGTCTGTCAAGTATGATCCAAATCATGCAGCATGATCCTCTACACTATGAACTAAACCTACTTTCCTTTTAAAAGCTGCCATTTTTTCTACCCATTTCTTCTGCCCCAGAATTATCAGAGTATTTAATTTTTCCTATACCTTTTATCTTTCCAACCTTCACTACTTCACTCTGGGGATGGAGCATTAGGAGGGTCAGTTGATGGACTCAAGAGGAGAACTTAGATTTTGGGGGTAAGGTTGACCAAGTGAGCCAGGTGTGGTGGCCCATCCCTGTAACCCCACCACTCAGTAGAACAAGGCAGGAGTGTCAAGGTCAGCCTGAACTACGCAGTGAGACCATGTCTCAAAAAACTAAAAGAAATAAAAAGATTGACAAAGTGCTTTGATGACAGGTTACTTACACGAAGAGAGAATGGCACATACAAAGGCCCAGGAACACAAGCCAGCTGGACACATTTTGAGAAACACAATTAGGAGCGAATTGCTGGAGCAAATAGAATGACAGAATGGGGACAAGCACCATAGCCCTGAAAGGTTTGATGAGATAATCAAGAATCTGAGTGCTCTGTGGACCAGATAAATGGTGTGGGCTTTTCTCTATTAACAAATAATTAGAAATTGATCAGAGCAAAACTCCACACGGCAAACACTTTTATCTTATTCACAATTTTATTTCCAGGGCTTAGAAGTGTGTCTAGCATGTCATAGGTTTATTTTGGGTTGACCCAAAGAAGATAAGAAGTTGGGCATAGATCATTTATGTGAGAGGTGGTCCCAGAATTCTCAAATGAGGGACAGAAAAAGTCAATGTATTAAGGAAGGGAAGTCAGTAATATTAAGTACACTGTTGGACAGGTTACACTGTAGACAGCTGGGCTGAAAATCATCGGGCATCCTCTGAAGAGACAGATTGAATATCTCTCAGAATTGTCCACTGAGATTTGGAGGAATCTGGGATATTTTTGTACTAATGTTAGTCTTTGACTGGTTGAGAGTTGCCTTTGGGGACATTAAACCTTAGGCACTTCAGGACTTTCTGGAGTACAGGGAGGCACATTCCCTAGCTTTCCAGAAACCCAGCAGGATGAGGAGCAGAGTTCCAGGGCTTGAGGGGGGAAGGTGTCAGCAGGTACAGAAACTGTCCACCTGTCACTGTAGGTGGAAGGCGATATGGGCCATGAGATGTCATTACATATCCTCCCAGCAGATACCTGCATGAAGCTATAGCATACACAGCTTATTTCCCTGACTACTCTTAAAGGTCTTGGAAAGTAGAAACCAAATATACTCATAAAGGCCAGACACAATGAAGCACAGGTATATTGATCAGCTTTCCATTGCTGGGACACAATACCTGACATACACAACTTGAAAGAGAAAGTTTATTTTGGCTCATGGTTTCAGTCCATGGTTGACCGGCTTCAAGGCAAAACCTCTTGGCAGAAAGGCAAGGGAGGAAAGCCTCTTAACTCATGGTGTCTAGAAATCAAAGAGCAGGGGATGAGCCAGAGACAAAGGAGCCAGCGACTAGATAAAATCTCCAAGGTCACACCCCCAGGAGCCACCCAGACATGCACAGAAATGTGCTTTGCTAGTCTCCTAGGTATCTCTCAAGGCAATCAAGTTGACCATCAAGATGAACTACCACAACAGGATTTGAGAATGAACAAGAAAGAAAGGTATAAGGGGGAAACATGGATGAATGACAATGATTAATTAATTTGATGACAAATTGGAACAAATGAATATGACTGTTCTTGCCATGTTGGGTTTAGTTGTGTCCTTGAACACAAGTAAAAGGGTGAGGGATAGCACAGGGGAATTACTGAGAGTCTGTGTACCAAGAGCTAGTTACATCTATCTGGGCTGCTTAATTGGGTAAGATGTGGTGTGGTCACATCCTAATTCCTTGCAGTGACTCAATCTTGATACCTGCCTGTTTGTACACACTTATGCATTTCTTTGTTTCCCCCCTGGTACCAGGGATCAAACTCAGGACCTTATGATTGCAAGGCAGGCGCAGCACCACTGAGCTACATTCCCAGCCCACACTTATGCATTTCTAATGAGTGTGAAAAGGCTCTGGGAAGAATAAAGCTCAGCAACCAAACAAAGCATTCTGGTATTTGGTTGGGTTGAAAATGGGTAGCTGTATTTTCTTCTTCCAGTGCTCACTTCAGCAGCACATATACTTTAAAAAAAAAAAAAAAAAAAAAAAAAGATTTTCTGCTACTAAAGGCAAACCAGCAAGAGCCACCAACAAGTGGGAGTACACTTTGAACACAGCACTGCTCTGCTCCGCTGATCCTCAGGGACACAATAGGTGTGATCGTCTTGACAGACTTTAATGCTGAAGGTGGACTCTCATAAAACATCAGCAACTAGGCTGCTCTGGCATGGAGGATAGAGGGAATGACTAGAGGCAAATATGGAGTCCTCTCCCCATAAAATGAAAAGATGGGCAAACGACCACACTGCGGCTGGGGTACGGGTGGGGGAGGCTGCTATTCCAGCTATGGTACCCTCTTACATCTCCACTTCAGGAATGGCCAATGGAAGGAAAACAGGACAGAAACCAGCCTTCCACCGACACTGAAATCTGTGTCCTCCTCATTGCCACTGTCTGACTAACTTCAGGCCCCACCTAGGCCATCTCCAGACAAGCTCACAGAAAGTGTTTGCCTGAAAATCCATTTTAATGAACCAGATTTGAGTCATCCAAGAACTGCCCCCACTGAAAGACAATGAGGAGGGCATTGGGGGAGGAAGGCTTCTCACAAGAAGGTCTCAATCAGCGACAAGGTTTCGGCCCACAGTGGTGAATGGCCCAGACAAGCCCTAAAAAAGAAGAAAGGCATTTGGAGTCAGGATGGCGGGAGGTGGCTGTTCCCTCATCTGCCCCCTTCCTCAAATCTTTCATAACTGCCTGATTTGAGGAAGCCTTCCACACAGTGACTCCGCCCTCTGATTGACAGCCTGGTCCCTTGGCTCCCGTATACAGTTCCTCCACCCGCTGGGATTTTTCCTTGGCATGGAGAATGGCTGTGGCTTTTTTGCACAACAGTAAGCAGTCCCCCACAGAAAGGTCTCTGTCTCTCAGCTCTGATTCCATCACCCCAGCAACCAATCCAGGTTTCGGAAGCCCAGCAGCCACCTTAGGGAAGGGGAGCCTGTTCCTTGGAAAGCAAGAGGGACTAGGACCTTCTGAGGTGCAGGCGGCCACTAAATGGAGGGTATGTCCCGTTCCACTGCCACCAACCAAATCCAAGCCACCTGTAATCTGTGAGCCTCTTTATAGTCAGTCCTGGGTCCATTTCTCCAATCTCATCTTCTCCCACTGACTTTGCTGTCCGTTCTTCTTACTTGCCCTGGCACACTTGTCTCAGGACATGAGTGATTGCAATGCTGTCTGCCCAGGATGCCCTTCCTCTAAGTCCGCCTCTGGCTATCACCTTCTTACACTTTGGGTCTTAGCCCCACCCCCAAGACTTTTTTCAATGTGAAGAAGATTGATTTCTGGAATAGAAAAGACTCTTCTCCTCATTGTTATTGCCGCAGTACCCATTCCCATTTTCATCCCTAACTCCCTCACTTAAACAAGTCCTCGATGATTCCGCCCTCCCGCGAGAAATCAAGCTCCTCACCTTGGCAGTGTTGGTCACCTCTTGTTTCAGGGTCTTTGAAACCACTTTACAGGTAAAGCACTGGTCTCTGTTCACCCTGGGCATTGGGCTCTGGGAAGGGGAAAGCCAAGAGTCAGGAAGGAGGCAGAAAAGAATGAGAGGGAAGGGCCAGGGATTTAGCTCAGTGGTTCTGGCACCTGCCGCGCAAGCTCAAGGTCCCAAGTTCGATCCCCGGTACAAAAAAAAAAGAAAAAAAAGAATGAGAGGGAAAACAATGAGCTACAAAGTCAGGACTTTACAGTTCTTGGGAAGACACGTGAGTCTCACCGTAGGGAATAAGAGTTGAAGTTTCTCCTCTTGCTTGCCCCTGGAAGAGACAGGGATGACAAGTGGGGCCTATGCTTTCTAACCTCCCCCACACAGGTTTAATAAATGTATCATAGATCGTTCCCTGCTGATCCCAGATAGGACCTTTGAAGCGTTCTCTGTATAGCGCTCCTGGTAGCAACTAATTGTAGTACTCATTCCTTTCCTGTTCTGTCTGCCAGAGAATACAGGCCAATCACAGGCTCACACACCTCACTCCAGTGGTTCTAGCAGGGAAAATTGCCTTCCCACCCTTCAGGCATGGATCTTGGAGGTGGAGTCTGCTCATGTGCTCCATATTTTGGGTCATCAGGTCCTGAATGATGTCATTCTTCCAAAACAGGCCTGTAGGATGAAAGAATAGAGTGAGTTGACACCTGAGACACTCTGTCCCACTCCAGGGACCAGAGTGACTTCTTGCTCAAGTGCACAAAACATCATATTTTGTGGAGATAATTAAATGAGATGATGTATAAAAGTTGCTTAGCATAGTGCTTGGCATGTCATATTCAATAAGCATGATGGTTATAGTTTCTGCTGATTCATTTGATGGTACAGTAAGGATTAAATGAGGTTAGAGATGCAAAGTGCTTAGAAAACTCTGAGGCAGCAATTCTTAAGCTCCAGTGTGCATTAGAATATTTTGGAAAGCTTGTTGAAACACAGATTGCTGTTCCCCATAACCAGAGTTTCTGACTCAGTAGGTCTGCAGTAAAGATTAAGAATTAATATTTCTAACAAGTTCTTTGTTGACATTGATGTTGTTGGTTGGGGAAGTACTTTGAGAATTACTGTTCTAAGGCACTGTACACATATTAGGCTTTAGAAGTAGTAATATGATCTCAAGGCAGATTTTCTATCTGAGTCTCCCCCTCATTCACGAAACTCTGCTCTAAGGAAGGTTCAGCCATCTGTCTCCAATAGACTCTCCACTCCCTTTTACTCCTCCCTTCTGTTTGTCATACAGTTTTCCCAGCTTCCTACTCAGAGGCTGAGATTTGTACATATTCTTTTGGCTGAGAACTTAATTAGTTCCTGCTCTGAAAACAATCAGTAGTGCCAGGGGTTGGGATTAACCCCAAGGAGTTGGATGCTGGCCTTGTCCAGGAGTTTCTTCTAGAAGCTTCTGCTGGGCTCTTCCAGGGTGTTCAAGGCAAACAGCCCACCTAGCCTCTAAAACCACTCCTCTCTTGCCCTTTCTCCACTTGGGTGAGTGTGACAAGAAAGTTTTAAGTAGAAGTATTTGGAGAAGAGAAAAACTGTCCTCAGAACAGACAACTCCTCACAACCATCTTCTCTTGGCCAGGCCCCAACCACTGTTCTTCAGCTTTTAGTTACCTTGGGGTACAAGCTGGTGGAGTAGAACTTGGAGGTGACGGAAGAATGGAGCAGTAAATTCTTGGAGGGGCCAGAGCTGTGCCACTTCTGCTTGGCACTGGCCATCTAAGGACAAAATAGTGGTGTCAGAAAAGACCTTGACCAGAAGAAGCCTTCCATGTACCAGTTGAAGAGAATCAGCTAACTTCCCTCCACTGTCACTTCTGGATTCCTTGGTACTAGGCTCCTTCCTCATCTTTAAATCCTCCTTTCTTCTTCCCCCATTATCACTTGCCTTGCCCTTCAGCCTCTGGACCTCATTCACTCATCAACTTTCAGGAAAGAACCAACCTTGGGTGAGCAGCAGCTCAGAAAGCTATCCACATGGGATGGATAATCAGAAGGAGAGGTGGAGCACTGCGAAGCAGGTAAGCTGTATTTTAGGGAAGTCTTTGAAGCCAGGAGGGGTTGTGGAGAACTGGAATCCTCCGAAAGAGAAAGCACCATCTCCTCAGTATCTTCAGGGGATTGGTTCCAGGACTGCCCACCCCATACCAAAATCCAAGGTGCTCACGTCCCATATAGAAAATGGCTTAGTTAGTAATTTGCATATTACCTATGAACATTCTCCCATATACTTTAAGTCATCTCTTGATTTTTTATAATACCTAACACAATATAAATCACCGTAGTTATTTCACTGTGTTGTTTAGGAAACAATGACAAGGGAAAAAAGGCTGTACATATTTAATACAGACAGATATTTTTGATCTTTAGTTTATTGAACTGAAGAAGCAGAACTCCCTTGTGTGGAACCGTGGGCACACAGGGCTGACTGTACTGTTATTATAAGGCTTGAGGGTCTGGGTGGTTCTACTGTAAGCCACAGTTTTCCCTGCTGCACATAGGGAAGAGCAGGGTCAAGGGAGATAGGCCCTAATGTGAAGAAAGTACACCTTCCCTGTTCCGTATAGATGGAGCTGGACTGGAGGAGAGCATTTTTTTTCTACAGTGGGGATTACCACTTGTCATTCGGGTCAGGTCTTAAGAAGCAGGAATTCTCCCTAGTCAAGTGAACAATTTTCGGGCTTCGGGAAGGAGTGGGAGCTCCAGTCTCTACTGAGAAGGGAAAGAGCTTCGGGAAGGGGAGGTAGTCCTGAGGCAGCGCTCCTAGAGGGGCGCCTGCGCCGCTGGGCAAGGATGCGCAGCGCGGCGGGCGATGTCCGTGGTGCTGAGCGCGCTTGGCGCTGCCACCAGGCTCGGCGGTGCTCTCCCCCGCACCCTCCTCATATCCGCCCACAATTCTTTGCGAATCCTCTGCATTGGCCTCTACACCCAAGAATCCGGTGGAGACAGTAGGCGTCAGAGCCGGAGTTTGCGCTTAGCACCTCCAACGGTGGGCGTAGGAACTTGCGAGCCTGCGCAGTTCAGAAGTGAGTCAGCGCCGGGTTAAGCCTGGATGGCGCGGAGCAGAGAGGAAGGAGAAAGGACGATTCCTTCCCACTCCATTCTTCTGTTTTCCTCAAGCCTAGCACTCCCCTCCTTATCGGAAATCGGGTCACAGTTACCAGGATCTCAGCTTATGACTAAGCTTCCTCTTCCCTCCTGCCAGGACCCAGATTCTGAAAGACTACCGTTCCTGGTCCCTTGCCCATCCCCAGCCGTGGTCATCTCTTCCCTGGACCCTCAGTGCACCTGGTTTCTCCCGTGGCCGCCTTCTGCCCATTCGTCTCCCCGGCCTCCTCCCGAATCCCCAGTCTTGCCCTGCCCCCGCTCTTAGGTCCAGACGACTTATGCCGAGACCTAGGCCTCTTCAAGATGACGTCTGCGCTTATCTCTCCTTATGCCCACCAGCACATTATTTGCCTCCTTAGTCTCCTAGCCTTGAGGCCCCGACTATTCTCTTGTAAATGCTCTCTGACCCTGCCCGCACCCCCCAGATGTCCTTCTGACCGTGGGGACTAATGTCGCTGCAGCACCCCGGGCAGCTGTTCAGCAGCAGGAAACAGAGGAGCAGCCGGAGGCCCCCGGAGGCTTCAGACCCCAGCGGGCGCTGCATCCTCCTGGGATCCTTGCGCTTGCTCTCTCGCCTTAGTCGCAGTGAAAAGTAGCTCCAGAGGCCGGAAGGGCCGTGCGGGCGAACGCTTTAGCAGGGTCTGCAAAGCCCTCCTCTGCAGCGGCCAATAGCGAGCAAGCAGGCGCTGGCCCTGAGGACGCCTCCTCAATTCTTCCTACTTCTCACCACCACCCTCCACCCCGCACCTTTTGAAATTCCTGGCCCTACTCCTTTTTGTCACAAGCCGAGTCCAAGAGACGACCGCATAGACTCCCGGTCCCAAGGTTGGAGAAATGAGCTGCGTGTTTAGATGTGGATGGACATTGTACCTACCTCAAATCTGAATCTGTGTGACAGTTTTGGAAATATGGCCATTTTTACTGTATTGGTTCTTCCTACTCAAGAAAAAAGGATGTCTTTCCATTGTCTGATATCCTCTTCGATCTCCTTTTTCAGAGTACTATAGTTTTCAATGGAAAGGCCTTTTACTTCCCTCATTAGATTGATTCCTAGATATTTCATTTTGGGGGAGGCGGGGTGCTATTGTGAAAGGTATTGTTTCCCTAATTTCTCTCTCAGTGAGTTTCTTATTTGGGTACAGGAAAGCTATTGATTTTTGAGTGTTGACTTTGTATCCAGCTATGCTACTAAATTTGGTTATTAAATCTAGAAGTCTTTTGGTGTAGTTTTTGGGGTCTTATATGTAGAGAATCATATCATCTGCAAATAATGGTAATTTAACTTCTTTTCCTATCCTTATTTTTGCATTTCTTTCTCTTGTCTAATTGCTGTGGCTCATATATCCAGAACTATATTGAAAAAGAGTGATGATAGTGGATATCCTTGTCTTGGTCTTGATTTTAGAGTGAAAGCTTTTGGCTTTTGTCCACTTAGTATGATGTTGGCTGTTGGTTTGTCATAGATGGCTTTTATCTGATTCCAATTTTCTGTAGCATTTTCATGAATGGGTGTTGGAGCTTGTCAAATGCTTTTTCAGCATCTATTGAGATAATCATATGGTTTTTGTCCTTGGCTTTATTGATATAGTGTATTACATTTATTGATTTGCGTATGTTAAACCATCCCTGAATCCCTAGGATGAATCCTACTTGGTCAGGGTGAATAATCTTCTTGATTCACTGCACTCTGTTTGCCAGTATCTTATTGAGGATTTTTACATCTGTGTTCATTAGGGAAATTGGCCTGTAGTTCTCTTTTTTGGTTGGATCCTTCTCTGGGTTTCATATCAGGGTAATACTGGCTTCAGGAGTGAATTTGGGAGTATTTCTTCCCTTTCAATTTTATTAAAGAGTTTGAGAAGTAGCAGCATTAGGTCTTCTCTAAATTTCTTTGAGAATTATAATGTTCCAGGAAAAAAGGGGCTTGTTGGTCTTTAGGTGAGTTGAGTACAAGTAAGTGTTTCCTTCCTCCCATTTAAGATTTCAGTCAACCAGAGGAATAGCTATCAAAATGATACATGTGCATGAGCACTAATAATGCATTTATTCTTGCTACTTATTGAACAAAGATTCTAATGCTGAGAGAAATACCCTCAGAAAACCAAGTAGGTTCTCAGGTCTCTTGAGCCTAAGGTTCACAGGGAGGAATTTTCTTCCCACAAGGGGGAAAAAGACTACCATAAAGTATGACTGGAGGACAGTGGGTAGGGAAGATTGTGGTTCAGCTGAGGTCCTTGCATTCATATTATTAATGACAACTGGGAAGGGGAAGAGATTAGGGACCTTGGCTCCACCAGAACTGAAGAGCTGTGCTATTTCCCCTCATCAAATGCACCCTCTCTACTGCCTTTGAATATCGTACATTAGAAGCTCTGGCTGAGGCCCACTCTTCTGTCTCCAGTGATTTTCTTCTGCATTTTGCATTAAATTCTAGACCTTTTAGTATTACCTGCAAGGCCCTGTAAGTTCAAATAAAGAGTTTTCATGAAAACACACTTTAAAAATCCAGTAGCAGTTTGTCCTGGCACCGCCTACCTGGAGGGACTGGGAGGTAAGGGGGATGGGCAGGGAAGCCTCGATCTGCTACAAAGTCTTTCTCAGAAAAGGAAAATAGCTCAAAGAAGCTCCAAAATTGGATTTGGAATTTGGAATTTGAGCCCCTCTGTAAGATCAGCCCCCATCCCAGTACATAGGAAGCTCTGATAGCAGTCTTGATTTGGACAAATCTTGAGGTGCAGTGACTCAGCAACTGCCTGACAGCAATCTTCCCCTGGGCTCCCAGGTCCTGATCTTCTCATGCTTTCTGATTTTTTCCCTGCCATAGAGCTAGTCAAGGACTCTGAATCTGGAGAAGAATGGCAGACTCTTATTTTCATACTTAGTAGCACCATGACAACCAGTTCTCACTGGGGGATCAGTCAGTGCTAATGATATCACCCCAGCCACCACTCCAGGTGGAGGAAGCCCAGCTGCCATGGTGACAGGAGTCAGAAGCAGTTTCCTTGGAAAGCATGAGGATCTGGAACCCCTCTCCCCCAGCCCCAGCCCCAGCCCCAGCCCCAGCCCCAGCCCTCAGGCTTCTCCAGGTACAGTGGAGGTGCTTGGCTCCACTGTAATTACCAAGTTGAAGTCACTGCAATCTTCTTAGGCCAAGACAGTACTTCCTAAAAGGTCTACGCATTCCACTCTTGCCTCTATGGATACAGTCCACAACAGCGTTAGGGAAGTCCTTTAAAATTATGCAGGAGGGCTGGGGATTTAGCTCAGTGGGTCCAGCACCTGCCTCAAAAGCGCAAGGTTCCGAGTTTGATCCCCGGTACCAAAAGAATAATAATAATAAATAAAATAAAATTATGCAGGATATTACTTAAAATCCCTAGTGATTTTCTCTTGCATTTGTGCATTAAGTTTTGGACCCTTCACTATTACCTCCAAATCTCTGTAAGTTCAGTTCTGGGTACATTTCTCCAACCTCATCTCCCACTACTAGCTATTCTGTTTGATCCCCTAATGTGACATTAGAGGACTGAAAAACAATACAATCACTAAAATAAAATCTCACCGGATGAGCTCAAGGGCAGAATAAGGTTGAGAGAGAAAGAGTTAAGTAACTTGACCACGGATCAATAAAAATGATTCAAATTGAACAACAGAAAGGAAATTGATTGGGGAGAAAGTCAAGAGTCTCAGGAACCTGTGGGCTACTACAAGAGGTCTAACATTCATGTCTTTGGAATTCCAGAAGGAGGGGAGAGTATAGTACACACAGAAGATTTCCAAAATTTGTCCAAGATGTAAACCTATAAGCTAGGCATGGTGGTGCACACTTAAAATCCTAGCACTGTAGAAAGCTGAGGCAGGAAGATTACCAATTCAAGCCAGCCTGTGCAACTTAGCAAATTAAGGAGACTCTGACTTTAAAAAAAGGTTTAAAAACAGGCTGAGGATGTAGCTCAGTATAAGGGCTTTGGGTTCAATCCCCAGAAGCACAAAGAAACAAACAAACAAACAAAACAAAATCTGAAATCAAAACAAAACAAAAAAATCAAACCAACCCTCACCCCCAAAACAGCAGACAGATTCAAGAAGCTCAGTGAACATCAAAAAGGATAAACCCAAAGAAATCCATACCCTGACACATGATGATCCATCGTCTAAAAGCTAAAAACAAAGAAGTCATAAACAACATATCACTTAGGGCAAAGATGATTTGAATGGCTAGATTTTTCTTTGTACACCACAGGGACCAGAAGGAAGTATAGTCACATTTTTAAAGTGGTGGAAGAAAGGAGTTGTCAACCCGGGACTCCATACACGGCAAAAACATGCTTCAGGAATGAAAGTGGAACAAAGATATTGACAGGTTAAGTAAAACTAAGATAATTCATTGCCTGCTGAAACATCAGGAGTGAAGGAAGAGTGTAGGGATGAACGGTCAATAACTGAGTAAATATTGTAGACTGTTTTTCTCCTCATGAGCTATTTAAAATATGCTTGGTTGAAAGCAAAAATCATAGCATTCTCTGATGAAGTTTTCAGTGCATGATGATATAATTGACTGTCCTTGACAGCTACAAATAGCATTAACTGGGGAGGGTAGAGGCTTCTCTGCTAGTAAGGTTTCTACATGTCACTTGCAGTGGTAAAACAGTGATCATAAGTAGGCTGTGAAAAGTTAAGTATGTATATCATAATCCTTACAGCAACCACTGAAAAGAGCTACACAAAGAAATCAAGTAAAAAAACAACGCAATATATACATTGAAATGGAATATTAGAAAGCATTCCAACAATCTAAATGAGGAAAGAGAGGAAAACAAGGAATAAGAGCAAAATAAAAAGAGGAAACAAAGTAAGTATGTAATGATAGATGTAAATCCAAATATACTGATAATTGTGCCTAGTCTAAGCACATCAATTAAAAGAGATACAGATTGACAGAATTGTTTTTTAAAAAAATAACCTAACAGGGGCTGGGGATTTAGCTCAGTGGTTCTGGTGCCTGCCTTGCAAGCGCAAGGTCCCGAGTTCGATCCCCAATACCAAAAAAAAAAAAAAAACCAAACTTCTAAACAACCCATGGGTCAAAAAGAAAGTCTTAAGAGAAGTCAGAAAATATTTTGAACTGAACAAAAATGAAAACATAACATATCAAAATATGTGGGATAGGGCCGAGGATTTAGCTCAGTTGTTATGCCACCTGTCTCACAAGTGCAAGGACCCGAGTTCAATCCCCGATACCAAAAAAATGAAATTATATTAAAAAATGGGGGATGCATTTAAAAGAATGCTTAGCATGAATTCATGGCATTAAATGCTCCAGTTGGAAAAGTCATCGTAAGGAAAAAACTAAAATCCATAAATCAACAAAATTGAGAACAGTAAAAGAGAGGAATCAATGAGGTGGAAAATAATTTTTGAGTATTTTTATGCCCACATTCATTAGGGATGTTGGTCTGCAGTTTCCTTTTCTTGTGCTGTCTCTTCCTCTTTGGTATCAAGACAATGCTGACTTCACAGAGTGGGTTGGGAAGTATTCTCTCCTCTTGTATTTTTTGGAAGAGATTATGTAGAATTGTTATTTCTTCTTTAAATACTTGGTAGAATTTGTCAATAAAACCATCCCAGCCTAGAAATTACTGTTTTGGGAAGGGCTTTAAATATGAATTTGATTTCTTCAATAGTTAGAAGACTAGATTACCTGTTTCGTCTGAGGTGAGTTTGGTAGTTTGGTTTTTAGAGTTGGTCACAAGAGGAGCTGAGGTGATCTGCATGAGGAGTGGTAGAAACAACAGAACTGGAATATTAAAACTTGAAAGCAGAGAAAATCAATCCAAAGTGTGTAATTGGACTGCTCACCACTGGACACAAGGGAGGGTCACGCAGCCCTCCCCACACCTGTTCATTAGGAGAATAGTCCAGAATAAGCTACCTGCAATCCAGGCCCAATCCTTGAACTTCCGGGGTGAAAGTGGGAATGGGATGCTGAACACAGACTAAGACAGGTTGTCTTCAGCAGGAGGACTGGCATAAATTATCTAGTCTACCGTTACCAGGGGCAAAACCCAAGTCTTTCACTCTTGTTCCTTTGTTTTCAATATGGGAATTACTATATATTTATGCAAGTTGTCTAGTAATGAGGGAAAAATAACAGTCAAGGTAAACACTGGTAGAGAGTAAAGAATTGCTATAGTGATGCTCCGGATTGAGTTCTCAGGAGCAAATCAGCATATTTCTTAATCTTGCCTACTTCTGTGTGCAGCATAGCTATTCTCCAACCAACAGTTCTCTAAAGTTAGTTGTGGCTTCTCCCTCTGTCCCTCCACTGAAACCCAGGTAGTTGGCAAGGTCTATCAACTCACTCTTCATTATATCTCTCAATGGTCTCTCCGCTCCATTTGCTTCCTCTCTGTCCAATTTCAGGCTCTTAAAGCACATGCAAGCCATGTCCTCATTGTTCTAATTAGACGCCTCTTTCTCACTTACTTCTCTTCTCTTCCTACTCTCCAACCTATCCTTTGACTGTATTATCCCCTGACTACAAAACTTTGGAGACTCTTCAATACCTCTTAAAAATAAAGT
Organism: Heterocephalus glaber; assembly: GCF_000247695.1. The sequence continues at coordinate 5,682,599 of NW_004624823.1, read as the reverse complement.
CTGAATTATATACCCTGGCCCTCTGCAATCAAGACTAAACGTGCTTTTCAAGACTGACCTCCCAGTATCCCAGAATTACTCATTCACCCAGGAGACTTCCTGCTCTGACTTTCTCCTCCTCTTTGATATTATCCATATCCCATCACGTGCTACTGAAATCTAACCTAGACCTCAAGGAGTTACTTCCTGTGGAGGGGGGCCTTTCCAGATTGCTCATTGAGTGTGAAGTCAAGAATCATAGATGGTCAGAGCTGAAAGTCACATTGGTGAGGATACAGTTCAGCATCACTTTTTTTTTTCAACATCACTTTTATGATTGGGACAATACAGTCTCACAGCTGTATGTTTTTCTCCACCATACTATTCAACTCTGTTCAATAAATGCATGTTAAATACCTGTCTTTTACCCACCTGGGCACTATGCTAGGTACTCAGGACACAGAGATAAATCCCATACACTGATCTGAAGGAGAAGCAGTCATATATATATACACACACAAGGTATAAAGCCAAATACTGAGTTTTCAGAGACGGGTGTGACGAAGTCAGGTAGGAGGGATGCAAAAAGGAACAATAAAGGAAGGGACATTGGGCTCATATTTTAGGATAAGATGAATGAGGTTTGCTAGAGTTCACGCTGCTTGGGCAGTCCTTCAATTTGCCACGCCCCAACATATCTGAATATGTTAACCTCTTTAAATAGAAAGTAGTGCCCCAAAATGTGCCGCCTGGGGAGAACCCTGCCCCCTCTGCTGCCCTCCTCCCAGCTACCCTGCTAGGAATCCTTACAGGTAGAAAGAAACTGCATATGTAAAGGCAGTGAGAACCAGCTGGGCCCAACCTGAGAAATACAAGTGGGGCTGAATTGCACACAGGCAGAAAAGAGGAGCAACTTCACATGAGATGGAAGAGGTTGCAGGGGACAGAATCTTGAAGGCCATGTGGCTCGGATAAGAAGCTTGAACTTTTCCCTGAAGATTGTGGGGTCATTAAGTAACTCCAAGCTCCTAGGAGCAGGGACCTGGTCTTGTTCACCATGTATCCCCAGTGCCTAGGACTGAGCCTCAAACAGAGTAGATGGTCTTCATTTGGATTCACTCAAAGGGAAACTTAAGGCAAAAATTGGGTGCAGGTGGTGTAGGTGGCAGGTCATCCTTGAGAGAATAAATGAAGAAAGGAGAAAGGGAGACAAGGGAAACATCAAATCCAATAAAGACAATGATGCTGAGCAGGTCACTGCTGCGCATAGTTGGAAATCAATCCCTTGGGGGCCCCTGAGAATCCGTATCTGAAGACTTGCTTCACACTTATCCTCTTGAGGGAAGAATATGCTGGGGTCAGTCATTAGCACACTGGGGATTGCCTCTGGACATGTTAAATCCCATACACTTGATCACTGTCTGATGCATGTATATGTGGGTTGTGCTGGACTTCCAGAAAACCTGAAGGATGAGAAGTGGAGTGTCCCCAGGGCTGGAGGTAGAAATTTGTTAGCATGTCCAACAGTGTCCACTTCTGCTGCAGGTGACCTCAGAGTCAAGCCAGGGGATATGAGGCAGGGGACCTACTGGATCTGCCACACAGGTGCCCAGTGTTTATCACAAATGTGTTGTATATTTGTTGCATGTGTATCATGCTTCCCTGGCTATCCTGAATTGCACTGAAGCAGAAACCACATATTGCCCTGGCCAGGCACAGTGAAGCCAAGGTCTGTACAAATGTGTGCTGAATAAAAGAGAGGAGAATATACAACAGGAAAAGGGTGAGTACAAGGGGCCAACCTAGCTGACAAGAATCACGTATAAATACATGGGACTGCTAAGGATTATGTTCAGCTGCATCCTGCAGTATCTGAATGCCATGGGAGGGTTTGGATTTCTCTGCATTCCATGAGGGGGCAAGCTGGAAATCTTCCTGTGTGCTCCCATTTGTGAGGATCAGATGAACTGATGTGAAGGTGCCTTGAGAAATGTAAATCTGAAAGCACGGGACATGCTGGAGTTTGGTTGGGTTGAGCATTGGTGGCTAGACTCCCCTTTCTCAGGAGAAACTGACCATAGGTTCCAAATATCAAATATTCTTAGCCATTGACTGCAGGGTTCTCTTTGTAGGTTCTTGGGGTGGGGCTGGTATGACTGCTCCGTAGGGGACCATGATGCTGAGAGGGTTCTGTAGATCTCAGCAAGCAGAACATGGCCCCAGGCCTGTCTGACCTGGGGTCTGGAGAGAAAGATTTTCTTCCACAAGGGAAATGAAGAGCAGTGAGAGACATTTGAAGGTTGTATGGGTTGGTGAAAGGGATCTGAAACCAGAACTTTGGGCAATGGTGTTGTGTACTCCGTGTTCAACTCCTGTCTCTCTCACATGGGAGGCTCTGGCCAGGCCCAAAACACTCTCATCCTGCCCCAGACAAATATGTGGAGTTATCTTGAAAGCCAACTTTAATTATCCAGGTTTGGGTCAGCCTGTAATTGCTCTTCTTGAGAACATCAGGGAAAGTATGTGGGGATTGGAGAGGCTTCCAGGGCGGCCTTAATCAGCCATGAGGTTGTAACTCAAAATAGTAGAAGAATGGGGGGAAAAAACACAAGAGATTTTTAATTAATGCACCAAGGCAGGGGTTGCCACTTCTGGTTTCCCCTCCTCCATCAAATATAGGACAAACATCAACCAAAGTCTCAATTGAATAAGCCATGAGACAAGTAACTTGGGCCCTTTCCTGGTCCCTCATCTCTAAACCCATCTGCTCCCCAGAATTTTCCACTGGATATATTAAGGGCTAATCAAGTCCCCTGAGCATGGAGAAGAATGACATATTCCTGTTTGCATACTCAAAAGAACCATGGAAACCAGTTCCCTTCATTGGTTCAGTCACAGGACTAATGATATCCAGCAACCAATCCAAGCTGAGAAGCCCAGCTGCCATGGTGATAAGGATGGGTACCAGTTCTCTGGCAGGATTTAGGAGCTCAAGAGCCTCTGAAGAGCAGGTTGCCCTGGACGGAGCCCAGCTAGGAATTTCCCAGCTGTGCCATCTCCATCTTGGTCCAAGATCCCACCAGATTCTGCTGGACAACACAAGGCCCCCAACAGGTCTACCTGTTTAAGCTCTTTATCCTCTTCGGGATGCATTTTCTGGCTTGTTGGCTTATCTTTAAGAAATGTTTATCACATCACTTTACTCCTTTTCTTTAAAATCCCCCAAAGATTTCTCTGTGCACTTTGAATAAAATCTGACCCCGTGTCTGTGGACTACAAGCCCTGAGCAGTCCCTACCTGTTCTCCAAACCCATCTCTTTCCACAGATTGCTGTGCATTCTCCAGTGTGCCCTGGAATCTCCCCAAACAGCACTTGTATTGAAGGAATCTTTACTTTGGAATTTACCCCCCCCCCCCCCTTGTCCTGTAGGTCTAAGTGGAAATGTTACCT
>NW_004624823.1:5547317-5679069 GCF_000247695.1 Heterocephalus glaber | reverse complement strand
AACCTCAACTCTAGATTTGAATGCTAAAGATTACCCCCGCTGCCTCCTTGTCCTGTAGGTCTAAGTGGAAATGTTACCTCCTTGGGCCTTCCTACAAATTTTTTTTTTTGGTACTGGGGTTCGAACTCAGGACCTTGTACTTGCAAGGCAGGCATGGTGCCACTGAGCTAAATCCCCAGCCCTGTCCTCAGGCCTTCCTTAGTGTGGAGGAGTGTGCTGTGTGGATGGGGCTGTGCAGGGGAAGTTCTGGGTGTCAAGAGACAAGAGTCTGGCACCAGCTCCATGGTGGGCCAGCCTGGGCTCAATTTCTCTTCTGTAAAGATGACTGGAAGTACCAGATGGGCAGTTTTATATCTGGGCTCCAAAAGGCTCAAGGGACCCAAGGAGATGCCTGTGTACCTTGCTCAGGTGAGTCACTCAACTCAATGGAGCTGAGCAAGGGGGAGGCTGAATTCGAGGGGCTTCATTTGAGGGGAGAAGGGGTCTCTCTCCTTCTCTCCATATATATATCCACATATGCCTATCCAGCCATATATACCAATATATGTGTACACATTCATCCCTCAGTACTTTCTTGGCTCAAGGACTTCTCACAGATACCAAAATCAGAGGATGCTCAAGTCCCTTATATGATAAAATGGTATAGGATTTATTTGCATATAACCTATGCACATCCTCTTGTACTTATAATTCCTGATACAATGTAAATGCTATGTACATAGTTATTGTATGGTTTAAGGAATGAGAAAAAAGTCCACATTGTTCAGGACAGATGCAATGATTGTAAGCCTAACTACCTTTTCAATCTGCAGTTAGTTAAATCCACAGATGCAGAACAGAACCTGCAAATATGGAGGACTGACTGTACATAAACACACACAGGCGCGCACGCACACACGCACACACACACATTAAATCTGTGTGTGTCTACGTAAGGATGGTGAGGTGAGAATTAGAGTCATATCATACTTAAGATTCTCTTAGAAAAACAGAGCCTATATGTTTATTAAAATGTGGGAAACCAGAGCCAAGTATGGTGGAGTTCACCAGTAATCCTATCACTCAGGAAGCTGAGGCAGGAAGATTGTAAATTCGAGCTATCCTGGGTTCAAGTCCAGCATGACCTACAAAATGAGACTCTGCCTCAAAATAGCCCCCCCCAAAATAAATAATATGTGGGAAACCTCTGAACTCGGCTTCTGCAGGCCCTCCCAGGACTGTGCTACACTTGTTTTTATAGAACTAGAGGCCAGTGGAGCTCCTGGCATCTCCTGAAATCTATGACAAAATCAGTGAGCGACAGGAAGTGGGGCGCCCTCCAGTGGAGAAATGAAGAATTTGCCTTCCATCCAGCACCACAGGTAGGCACTTTTCATACATTGACAGCATGTGGTTCCCATCCCCGTTTCACTGATGTGGAGCAGGCCGGAAGAGCTTCACTTATGTGACCAGGGTCAGACCTGAGAAGCAGCAGACCCAGGGCTGGACCTTCCCTGAGTGAAGAGTGTGAGTGTGTGTGTGTGTGTGTGTGTGTGTGTGTGTGAAGCCTTGTTCATCCCCATTCACTAGGCCTACCCTTCCAGAAGGCTCTGTCCTCAGTGAACCCTGTTGATTCTCACTCAGCCAACATCAGCCGCCTCCCTCACACTTCTTTTCTCTTCAAACAGGGCCGTGATGATCTCAGCTTGTCTGGAGGAAGCCAGGGCCTCACCTGCTGTGGGACCTCATCAGGGTTGGACTCTGTTAGCTCACGACCCCCGAAGCCATGTCAGAGATGATTGCTCCCTGACTACCTTAGTCTCTGGGCTCTGAGGTGGGGGCAGATGTCAAGGGTGAGGAGGAAATGGTGGGCAGGCCCAGGCAGAAAGAAATAAGGCCCAAATGAAGGATTTCAAAAATCCTATAGGAATCTCACTTTAGGAGACCAGCATTGAAGTTTTTCTTTTTTTTATTGCCCCTAGAAGAAGACAAAGATTAAACCATGGGGAAGCAAAGAAGAACTGCACTTTCCAGCCTGCTCCCTCTGCATACATCACTAATGCACCATGGATTCCGTCCAACTGAAATGAGGCAGATTTTATCATTGTATTCGCTGGACTCCTGACAGCTCCTACCTGCAGCCCTAATGCTCATTCTCTTCTCACTTCCTCTTGCTATGTGACATGTGCAGCATGGGCCAGACCTGGGCCTCACACCTCACCCTGGTGGCTTTGGAGGGAAAGGCCACCTGGTTATCCCTCGGGAGGCCTTGAGGCATGGAGCCTGGGCTCTGCTCATCTTCAAGGTGGGGGCTGCTGAGTGACACCAGCCTTCCAGAACAGTCCTGCATGGGGAAAGGATGGCATGCTGTTAGGAGGTGGCGCCTAGTTGGAGGAGGTGGGTCACTAGGGGCGCTTTTGAGCATCTCTCGCTTTTGCTCTACCCTTCTGTCTGATTCCTGGCCACTATAGGTTGAGCAGCTGTCCCCTGCCACCCGCCTCTGCCATGCCATTTCTGCCTTGGAGCCAGAGGACCATAGATTGAAACCTCTGCAAGCATGAGGCCAAATAAACCTTTTCTCTTGTAAGCTGCTAATGTAAGGTACGGGTCCCTGTGACAGAAAAGTGATTAATACCCTAGCTCAGAGTGGACGCTCAATAAACATCTGTGGAATAAATGAAACAGACTTTGGGCCCTGGGATGTGAAGGAGACATCTTTGCTTCAGTACTCTCATTTGTTAACATGGCACCTTGTGAGGTGAATGATGGGTTCAAAAACAGCCCCGTGCTACCCAAATGCATTGTGGGTCAAATTCTGTTCACTTCAGCTCAGCCTCCCAGGGATTCGCACGTAGACATCTGTCTTTCCCGCCCTGCCCACCAGAGTGAGTGGAAGACCTTGAAACCCAGAAGGACAGAGGCCTGGCCTGGAGGAGGATCAGGAGCAGAACCCAGGAGTCCTGCTTCCCAGCGCCTCAGAAAGAAGGGGTTAGACAGCCCAGCCAGCTCCGGAGAACAGAGGCTGCCCCCTCCAAGGGGTAGAAGGTGAGTCCCAAGTCAGCCTCGCCAGAGGTAGCCTCGGCCACTGAAGGTCCTCAGGTGCTATCTGTCTTTGGGCCATCCTGGCCGGGAGGCAGTGAGGCAAGGCTTTTTGTTGTTGCTCATTTTTACTTGAGAATTTTAGCCTTTCTGAAGTTGAGTGCTCTATGGAGCGCAGCAACCTCTAGAGGCAGGTCGGGGAAGCAAGAGGAGCCCAACTGAGGGAAAGGCCAATTCGGAGCCTGAGGCTTACTGAGCAGATGGGGGCCATTTCTTTACCCCTAATAATTCAGTCACCTCAGAGACTGGTGTGGTGGTGCACGCTTGTAATTCCAGCACTCTGGGAGGCTGAGGCAGGAGGATCACAAACTCGAGCCCAGCCTGGGAAAATTAGCAAGACTTCATCTCAAAATTTAATTTAAAAAAAATTTTTTTAAAGGGCTGGGAATGTTGCTCAGTGTGAGAGCACTAAAGTCAATCCCAGTAAAAATCTCAGAAGCCATTCTTCTCCTCTCTCAATTTAGAATGTTTCTGAGGCCAACTTTTGTGTTTATAGAGACCTTTTTGCTTTTTATTTTTTCCCTTATAATTTTTTTAAAACCTAGAATTGTGAAAAGTAATGCAGATGAATAAAACTGGATGAAATACAAAATGCAGCTTAACAAGTTATTAGAAAGTGAGTGACCATTAAAAAAAAATTAACATCTGCTGTCTGCCTCGCAAGCAGAAGGACCCAAGTTCAATCCCTGGTACCAAAAAGAAAAGAAAAAAAAAGAGAAAGTGAGTGACCATGTCGTACTATCCAGTGACAGAGTGAGGACACCCAGCTCCACAACTTGGGCCCTGGCATATTGAGGATTTTAAAGTGAAGGAATCTGAGGAAACAGCAGGTGCTGGCTGCTAGCTATGTATTTTCAAAGATCCTCTTTATCAGACTGAAGGAGTTCCCCTTCATTGCTGGGAAATAGTGAATATCTTGAATATCATGAAAAAGTATTGAGTGTGTCAAATGTTTTTCAGCATCTATTGAGATGATGTATTTTTCCTTTATCCTATTAATAAAGTGTTTTATATTGATCGATTTTCATATGTTTAGCCAACCTTGCATTGCTGGAGTAAGTCCTACTTTGTCAGAATGTGTAATCCTTTTTACTCATTCTTGGATTCAGTTTGCTATCTGGTTGAGAATCTTAGTGTATAAGCACAGATTTCTTCCCTTCTTGCACTGCTTTTGTCTTATTTGGGTATCAGGGTAATACTGTTCTCATAAAATAAGTTGGGAAGTGTTTTCTCCCCTTCTGTTTTTTACAAGAGTTTGTGAAGAGTTGGCATTGCTTCTTTAAATGCTTGTTCTTATTCTAGATATTTGCTCTCATACTAAATTTCTTTTTTTTTTTTTGGTACCAGGGATTGAACTCTGGTCCTTGTGCTTTCGAGGCAGGTGGCAGAACCACTGAGCTAAAACCCCAGCCCCCATACTAAATTTCATATTTGTAATTTTATATCCTTCCAAACCAGGCCCCAAATTGTATGTTCCTGACCCCACAAAAGTTACATCTCTACCAGTATCCATTGCCCGGTATGATGGGCACTGTGAGCATCCTTGTTCTTGCCTCCAGGAGCTCAGGGTGCCTTTCCTGAGGGTGCACGCCTGGAGAATGGCTGGTACAGTAGGGAGAAGGACAAACTGAAACCCTAGGAGGCTGCTGACTTATACTCCTGATAATATTGTGTGAGAGTTTCTCTTTGTTCCACGTTCTTATGAACTCTTGGTCTCTTCAGATTTTTAAAAATTTTTGCTATTATGATGAATGTGTAGTAGAGTCTTAGTGCTGTAATTTGTATTGTATTTTTATTATTATTTAATTTGTACTTCGATTGGCATTAAATCATATGAACTTGCCATTTTGTAGGTCAAAATGGTCAAACATGGTCAATTTTACACATTTAACCTGGTATTTCTCTGGTAACTAATGAGGTAGGATGTTTTGTGTATTTAATGGCCATTTGGATTTTCTTTTTTGTAAAGTGCCTATTTGCTATTTTGCCCATTATTCATTTAGATGTTTCACTTTTATTATTGATTTGTAAGTATGTATATTTTGAATGAGCTTTATGTCAGTTATATGTATTGTAAATACGTTGTTTCACTTTGTGCCCTGTCTTTTAATTCTCCTGATGGTGTCTTAATTTTGTTTCTTTATTTCATTTTGTTTTTGCTTTGAAACAGGGTCTTGCTATGTAGTTCAGGCTAGCCAAACCCACTATATAGCCCAGGCTATCCGCCTGCTTCAGCCTCCCAACAACTGTGATTATAGGAGTGCACCACCATGCCCTACTTGATGTCTTTTTTTTTTTTTTTTTGAACCAGGGATCAAACTCAGGACTTTGGAGTTGCAAGGCAGGCAGCAAAACCACTGAGCTAAAATCCCCGGCCCTTGATGTCTTAATTTTAATGAGCTCAAAATTGCCCAATATTTTCTTCTATGCTTAGTGTCTTTTTGTATCGTGTTTAAATCTTGCCCTAATCAAGGTCATAAAGAGCTTCTCTAATATTTTCTAAAAGCTTCTTTGTTTTGCAATTTATATTTAGGACAAAAATCTGCTTGCAATTAATTTTGTATATCATAGAAAATAGCATTCCAATTTCATTTTTCCATATGGATGTCCAATTTCTCTGGCCAGTTTACTGAAAATACCATCTGAATTGCCATTCTTGGCATAGATCAAATATCAGGTATTCATGTGTCTGTATTGTGTTCTGTTGTGATTTTTTTTTTTTTTTTTTGTACCGGGGATCGAACTCGGGTCCTTGCACTTGCGCAGCAGGCAGAGAAACCACTGAGCTAAATCCCCGGCCCTGTGTTCTGTTGTTTAGGTTATCCTTGAACCAAAGATATACTCTCTTATTTATACTCTTATTTATTTATTTTTTTGGTACCGGGGATCAAACTCAGGACCTTGAACTTGCGAGGGAGGCAGTGGAACCACTGAGCTACATCCCCGGCTTTATTTAGACTCTTACTAGTACAGCTTTCTAATAAGTTTTGATAACTGGTAAAGCAGTTGTTTCCTTCAAAAGTGTCTTTATTATTTCCATTTTACACACACACACACACACACACACACACACAGAGGAATCAACTTAACTCCCACAAAAGAAGAGGAAAAGCAAACAGAAAGAAAGACTGCATTTTTATTAGGATTGCACTGTTTGTAAGTTGGAGGATGATTAATATTTTTTACAATGAGTTTTACATCCACAAAGGAGCCACACTTCCCAAATTATTTGGACCTAGTGTTCTGTGTAGAGATCTTGGCCATCTTTTATATTTATTCATCGGTATTTGATTTTTATGCTTGATTGAAGCAAACCTTTTTACAAATTTCCTTTTCTCATCATTTGTTGCTGGTAGAAAGGTTGATTTTTAAAATGTTTTATTTTTATTAGCAAATGTCTGCAGTATATGATTACATTTATTGTGGGGAGTGGTGCATGCACATAATACATCTGATTTTTTTAAGATTCCCTTCCTCTCCTCTCCCTCCCCTCTCCCAGAATTGCTTTTCTGTACATTAATTTTTCAGTCAGCCATCTTGAAAAACTCTAATTAATCTGAGTAATGCATCTTTCTGGTTTTCTAGAGAAGTCATATCAAAAGGAAGCTTGCTCTTCTCTAAGCCTCTCAACCTTTGTTCCTTTTCTTGCCTTAGTTCATACAGACCTGCAGTACAGTAGTAAACAGTGATAGAATAGCAGACATCCTTGTCCACTTCTCAGTCTGAAAGGAATGCTAACTGGGTGTGGATTTTCCCAGACACAGACCCTGAGACAAGGATCTCAGTGCAAGGAATTTATTTGGAGGTTGAAGGAAAATACTGGTAGGAAGTGGTGAAAGGACTAGGAAGGGCACATAGGTGTTACCCAGCTGAGTTCCAGAGCTTGATTCTGCTGCAGAGACTCTGGGAGCCAGTGTAAAGCACACACAGCAGAGTTCTAACCTGAGATGTAAGGGAGCTGGGGAAGTCAGTCTTCCAGGCATTGATTAGAGGGCTCTGGGGTAAGAAGCCTGCATCCCCTAGTGGTTCCAACTGCCCAGTGAGTGCAAGTTATTGGGAAGCAGCAAAAGAAAGCCCTCGGCAGAGGAGGGCAGATACTGGCAATTGGAAGTGGGACCATGTATGCTGAAGTGGAAAAAGGGAGGACACAGTGGGTTACCTGCAGTGTCTTCTATGATCACCTTCATTATTTTACTATTACAGGTAACATCTGTGGTCCTCACAGGATAATACTACAGCTGCCCAAGTCCAAATCTTTCTATACAGCCTCCGAGAGTCATTTAGGTTAAAGACAGAAAGAAAAAACCCCATCACCCACATTTACTGCAAGTTAAGAGACTGATGATAAAGTGCTGCTACCTGGCTGTTCCCCAAAAATCCTCCTGTCAGGGAGCTCAGTTCCCTAGCAACATTTCCTACCATCTACCCTGGCCTACAAGGGACAGACAACCACTCGGGGACAGTACAGTAATGCTGACACTACAGGGTGCCAGGGTTTATCAGTACCATTCAGCACTAACAAATAAATTTAAAATGCTGGTACTTAGAAACCAGACAAAGTACTATAAAAAAAAAAAAAAAAAAAAAAAACTCGGGCCGGGGATTTAGCTCAGTGGTTCTGGCGCCTGCTGCGCAAGCACAAAGTCCCAAGTTCAATCCCCAGTACCAAAAAAAAAAAAACCCAAGGAAAATTTATTAAACAGGAAAAGAAATTTAATGAGACTACTTTAGAGAATTGTGTAAATGTGATCCTCATGGCTCAGCCTCCCTGAGTGCTGGGATTACAGGCGTGGACCACTATGTCCAGCAATCTCTGTCATGTCAATCTGAATTCAGTGCTTGAGATTTTCTGAGCTTCCCAGATGATACAAAGCTGAGATACAGAGTGCATGAAAGGTAGTCCTCCTCTGTATCCAAGGCTTTGTTTCTTTGGTACTGGGGATCAAACTCAGGACCTTGCACTTGTAAGACAGGCATGGTGCCACTGAGCTAAATCTCCAACCCCAAGGCTTTATTTTTATTTTTATTTTTTTGCAGTTTCAGCTGTGATTTATAGTCAATTGTAATGGAAAATAGAACATGGAAAATTCTAGAAATAAACTATAAATTTTAAATTGCACACCTTTCTGAGTAGCATGATAATATCTTGCACCATCCTGCTTCATCCTGCCCAGTCCATCCCTCTGTCTGACATATCCATGCTGTATATGCTCCTGCCTGTTAGTCCCTTACTGGCTGTCTTTGTTATCTGGTTGACACAGTGTCACAGTGCTAGTGGTGCCTACATCATTTACCTCACTTCCTCTCATCACAGGTTGTGGCATCACAAAGGCATGTTATGTCATCACAAGATGAAGACAGGTGAGTACAGTACAGTAAAATATTTTGAGAGACCACAGATGCATAGCTTTTATTAGTGTTGTTATAGTTGCTCTACTTTGTTATTAGTTATTCTTAATCTCTTACTGTTTCTAACTTGTAAACTTTATCATAGAAATGTATGTATATACCATAGGCATGGGTGGTGCAGGAAGGCCCACATAGGGTATTTGTATAGTAGGGCTGAGTACTATCCATAGTTTCAGGCATCCACTGGGTGGGGTGGGGTGGGGTGTCTTGGATTCTCTGCAGATAAGGGGGGGACTACTGTATTTCTAGTTTTCCTTCACATTTTAGGTTCCAACTCATACTGGTTCATGGTTCATCAGGCATGGTAGACTTTGAACTCCACTCTCTGTCCCTAGTCCCTGAAGACTCAAAATCACAGTCCTTTGGTTGCCTTTTGGGTTTTTTTGTTGTTTTTTTTTTTGGTACCGGGGATCGAACTAGGGTCCTTGCGGTTGCGGAGCAGGCAGTGAAACCACTGAGCTAAATCCCTGGTCCCTTTGGTTGCCTTTTGAGGGGCTGGCTAACACAGCCAGGGCAAGAAGTCCTCAACAGACCTCGGTGGATTCTTGTCCTCTCCCTGACCTCAGCCAGGTAAATTTTCATTACCTTGTGACCTCTCTGACGTTTTCAAAAGATTTTAGAAACCATCCTTCCAGCATGTTTAGTTGTTGTCAGTTGGAAGTTTGGTCTAAATTCTGTAGGCCACCACCAAAAGCTGATGTTCTGTCTTCAAAATTCTCAAGTGTCTTCCATGTCATCTTGGCTTCCCACATACTTCTGTTCCCTCTTGGAGAAAACTAAAGCCCATTACAATCAAGTGATTTTGTCTGAATTAATGGAACAAGTGGATGGTGGCAGGAGGAGGCACTTAGAGGCAGGTAAATCTTCTGGATACAAGTGGGATAAACAGAGGGAGGGAGACTGCTCTTTTACAGGAGGACCATATCCAGAGAGGCACCTCAATGAGACTGTACCAGTGACCACAAAGGGATCTTGAAGATCCTGTGGATCAGATGAAATACTCAGACCTTATCCATGATATAGCAAGGTCTTTGAAGAGTTTTCAAGAGCAAAGTGACATATTAGATCTGTATGCAAACACATCGAGAGCAGGAATTTCTATCTCATGCTACGGCATATGGTAAGTGCTAGGTATCCGCTGAATGAACTGAAGGGACCATCTTACAATTTATGTGTAACTACTCTCCCATTCTAGACTGTAAGGCACCTGAGTGCAGGGATGGCCCATGGCTCCAAAAGTACTTGTTGGATGAAAAATAAAGACGATATGATGGGGTGGTTTGCATATCTGTGTGCTGGCCTCTCAGTTACCCATTCTAACCAAACTAGGTACAAACAAATATGATTAGTCCAAGGTTGCGGTTTAGCTGTCTTTGGAAGAAGCTGGTGGGATAGAGAAGGTTCCAACAGAGGTGCCCCTGAGCCTCTGGCTATGCACAAGTCACCCTAACTACTTGGAGTTCCTTAAATAAACTGAATATGCTATGGCCAAATCCTAACTGCTTAAGAAATCTGTAAGAATCCAAATAGTTGGGCTGGGGATTTAGGTCAGTGGTTCCTGTGCCTGCCTTGCAAGTGCAAGGACATGAGTTCGATCCCCAGTACCAAAAAAAAAAAAGAATCCAAATAGTTAAGCATGAAAGTGCTTTGAGAAGTGCTTTGACTCTTGTGAGTGGGAGATTCTGGTTTAGGTAATAGTGGGCCAAGATTTCAAACTTTCAGGGACAATGACAGCATTTACCAACATTTTAAATAGGCATACTTTGATTGCATAATTTCATTTCTAAAAGTTATCACAAGGGTAAAAACTATGCAAGTAAAATATATATGTATAAAGATATTCATCCTAGCCAGGCATGTGGCATATGCCTATACTCCCAGCTACTCAGAAGGCTGAGACAAGAGGATCCCAAATTTGAGGCGAACCTGTGTAACTAGACGCTGTCTCAAAGTAGAAAAAAACAATTTTTTAAATGGCTGGGGATGTAGCTCAATGGAAGAGTGCTTGCCTAGCATATGTAAGGCCCTGGGTTCAATTCCCATGACAAAAAAAAAAAAAAGAAAGAAAGATACTCATCCTAGTGTTGTTTGGAATTGTCAACACATCTATACAAGAAAATACTGTGTAGTAATTTTAAGAGTAAATACTGTTTAAGGTGAAAACATTTTATATAATATATGAACACATTTTCTTGTATAAAAGGAAACCATTACAAGAATGTAAGTCTCCTTTGTCACCAAATGCAAAAAATCACCGTTGAAAGTATGAGGTATATTTTTCAGGCTTTTTTCTACATATCCACATGCATATGCATATTCATAAAAATGCCTATGTGGGTACATGGGTTTTGCACACAATGCAACATGCTCTATGGAAGTCTCTAACCTGGCTTTTCCGCTCAACAATGTCTTTGTGATCTCTTCATGTCAGCACATATGACTCACCTTCTAACAGCTACACATTAATGATATTTCATACTATACCTGGCCTTGTCTTTACTGAGTGTTATGATTTAGATCTAAAAGTTCCCCTGAAAGTCTCATATGTTCAGAGGTGAGGTTTTTGAAAGGTGATTAGATCAGGGGGAAGCTACGCTCATCGGTGGATGAATCCACTGATGAGTTCATAGCTGAATGTGATGTTAATAGTTGGGGGTAGAATGAAGGGGCAGACCTGAAAGGATGTATTCTTGTGCTGGTTCCTTGTTCTTCCTTTCTTCTTCCTCCTCCTCACCCCACAAGGCTATTTATACCTTGGAGCCAGCCCACCATGCATGGAGTGAACCCTCTGAAACCATGAGCCAAAATAAATCTCTCCTCCAATTTGTGGGCATCACATATTTTGTCCCAGTGATAGAAAAGTGACTGAGAAACCTTTATGTATACTAATTTTTTTGCCATTGTTAAACTAAATTTATTTTACCAATATGAACATATGTCCATACCATTGCAAGATTTTTAGCTTATGTGACCATATTTACATAGAAATTAATTTTTATATAGGTCTCAAAGAAACTGGAAGAATACCAGTTAGTATAATTATTTTGGGGGAAGGACAGGGGCTGGTTTAAAAGCAAACTTAGGCCTAAATTTTGGTGATCATGTTCTTTCCTGATAATGTATTAATAAGTATAGCAGGGACTGTTGAGAAGTCCAAGACCAAGGGAGATAATGTGCCCTGCCCTTTGTAGCTCCTGGGAGGAGCTGGGAAGGATGGGAAACAGCCCTGATCATTCAGGGTGGCTCAGAAGAGGGCCTAGTGCTAATTACAGAGACCTCAGAGGGCCAGCTATTCTCCTAGTCTATGAAGGACAAAAGCATTGAGCTTGTTTCTGGGGGAAGGGAGGAACTGGGGTGGGAGAAAAAATGACTTTCTGATTGTGGACCTACCCCACCCTTCATCCACTTCAGGCCTTTATTTAAGAAAGAAAAGGATTTTCAGTCAGGACTCTCAGCCCCCAGAAGCCATGGCCTCCTCTACCTATAACACAGGCTCCTCCTCTGCTCTGGTTCCAGAGGTTCAGTGCAGGCTCAACACCACCCTCTTGTCTCCAAGTAAGCACAGTGGAGAGTTTGAGTGAAAAATCCACTTTAATAATCCAGCTTCAGCTCAGCTGAGGAGCTTCAGCTCTCCTCTCAAGTGCAAAGAGGTGGAAGAAAAGTCTTGCCAAGGGTCCTCAATCCACAAAGAGGTTACTGCTCAGAGAGGGCAACAGCTCAAAGAAGCCCTAGAATGAGAGGCAACATGAGATTTGCAATCAGGGAATGGCCAGAAGGAGGTACCCCACCAACCTCCTGCCACAGCCCCAGCAAGAGAAGCACTGAGGTCACACCTAGCTTGACAGCTATGCCATCTTCTTAGACTCTCTCTGACCCCTCATTTTCCTGTGGGGCCCCTGAGCCTTGAGAAGAATGACGACTCATTTCCCTACATGGTAGCACCATGTCAACCAACCCCCATCGTCTAGGCCAACAGTTTAGGGCTAGTGATGCTGCCTTAGCAACCAATCCCGGGAAGGGAAGGAGCCTGGTGACCACCAGCAGGGGGACGGTACTACCTTGAAGAGGGTGAGGGTCTGGAGCACCCCTGTGGTGCAGGCTGTCTCCCGGATGGAGTGCATGGCCAGTTGCGGGCTGCCTAAATCCAGCACCCGCAGCCCCAGTCGAGAAGCCAAGATCGGGCCAATGGTGCTGCCACAGGGAGAGTCATTCCGGACCATGAGGTCCTAAAGAAAGAAGAGAGGTCGTGAGCCACACGTGGTAGGTTTAAGGCCCATCCAGGAAGAAACCTTCTCAGAACTGCAGGGCTGGGAGGGCCTGAGAGATGGTCCGATTCTACCCCCTGGAGCATAGAAGCAACCAGTGTGAAATCACAGAGCCAACATGAATGGCACACTCCAAAGGACAATATATTCTGGCTTGGTCTCATTCTTGTACTCATACTTGTACTGCTACTAGCCTGGCTTAAGCTACTATCATTTTATCCCTCATAAATAATCCACTCTCTCTATGGCAGGCAGGAGGATTTTATAAACTTATCTTTTCTGTCATCCTCATGCTTAACACCCCCCACCACACACACAGAAAGGAAAAGCACTCAGTAGTTTGTTTTAAAAATACTGCTATTGGGCCGGGGATTTAGCTCAGTGGTTTCACCGCCTGCTGCGCAAGTGCAAGGACCCAAGTTCGATCCCCGGTACCAACAACAACAACAAAGGTATGACAATTTGAGCATTAAATATGATAACTGTAGCAGACCAGATCACACTGAGTCAATGAAAACCCGTGATTCTCACAGTCAAAAAAGGAAAAGGAAAAGGAAAGAAATACTGATTTATCATTTGCGATGGTGACATTAGGGATGGAAACTTACCTTGAAAAGACTAAGCACTTATGCTGTTCTTTCCAGTGAGAATTATATTTCATGATAGCCAAACAGCCCTACCTGATGTGGTAGGGAGAGAGGATTCTACTCTATGGAAGACTGGAAAGGATGAAAGAGAGGGTGGCATCTTTCAGTAAACTCTGCTAAAATACTGACTTAGGCAAGGATTATCAATTAGTATTAAAACCATTTGGTGTCTGATGGGGAACTCATTGCTTATACAGCTACTGTCCAGCCAATGGAAGGAAACCACCATATGACGGAAGGACTGAAGGGAACCTCAGTCCAGTGGTCCATCTTATCATTCCTTAGGGTGGATCACCCAGATATTATGTATGTGATCAATATGAAGGGGATACCAGCTGTGATGTTTCCTAGCCAAGTGTTTAAGTTGAAACCATCAAATCTTCAGACATGAATTCCAGTTTACAGAAAATACAGTTTAGAGACACTTGCTAAATGACACCATGAGCAAGCAACCATACAAATCCAGAAAGTGAGACACTACATGAGATCAGTGTGATTTCAACAAGCCAATGTTAGATTTTTTTTTTTTTTTACACTTGATCTTAGCCAAAAGGCCGAGAAGCAATAGATTTTTTTTTTTTTTTAAGTGTGTTGGTAGGGGGAATAGGGTGCAAGGAAAATATCAGCCAGATATAATGCCTGGTCCTGAACTGGACACTACAGTAGGCCAAACAACTGTAAAGAATATTTTGGGGACCCTGGCATAGTAGCTCACACCTTCAATGCTAGCACTCAGGAGGCTGATACAGGAAGATCATGACTTTGAGGCCAACCTGAGCTATGTAGTGAGTTAAGGTCAGCCTGGAGTACGTAGCAACATCCTATTTTTTTTAAAAAGTATACACACACACACACACACACACACACACACACACACACACAGAGATATATACACATGTAACTGCATATTTTAAATTTTTATATAGATTTTTGGGGGGGGGGTGAGGGATGGGGGAAAACCGAAAGTGATCTCTATATTTGATGAGAAACAAATTAACAAAAATTTACTGAAAAGGAAAGGTGCAGATGACTGAGTGAAAAGAGGTAAGAAAAACTATATTCAATATGATTTCATTTTAAAAAGTGCATTAACTATATGCATTAAAAAAATTGGGGCAAATGTATCTCTGGGGATTTGTCAAGTTTTCTGTTTGTTTTTGCAGGACTGAGCTCAGGGCCTTGCATGTGCCAAGGCATGCACTCTGCCACTGAGTTACATCTCTAGCCTGGAATTCATATTTTACTTTTCTTTTATTTTCTGAAGTATGTATGTCCTGCTTCTGCTGTTAGTTATTAGAGAAAAATCCCCCATTGTCATCAACCTGACTTAGAATAAAATTCAAATGCCCTTCTGTGTCCTGGACACCCTGCACCATTAGTCCAGGCAGGTTTCTCCCCCGTGCCTCCGGGTCTCACCCTGGCTTTCTCTCCTCCTATCAGACCAACCTCATTCCTGCCCCTTTGGAGGCTTTCCACTGTTCCCTCTGCCTGTGATGTTCTTCCCCAGACCCTCCCATAGCTGCCTTCCACCTCCTCTGAAGACCTTCCTGAGAGGGGAACCACCCGGCTCACACCAGCGACAATGGGGACACTGCAGCAGAAAGAGTCCCGAAGTGGGGATCAGGATACCAGACTCAGTCCTGACTACTGGAACTTGTTTGCTATGTTTGTCACTGGACTGACAGACATAGCAAACAAGACAGGCAGGCAGGCAGGCAGACAGACAGGCATGTTATGTCTATGCATGCACTCATGCACACTAAGGAAAAAGGACTAGATGAGTGATTTTCAAGACAATAGGGAAAATGAGTAGGTGGGGACCCAGGCTCCTCAGCTCTGAATATCCTTCGGGGAAAATCACGGGTGTGTAAGAGATACAGAGGAGGTAGGGGTGCTGAGAGGGAAAAAGGCAGGACTAACCTACTATATGCTAGGAGCATTCTGTGCCTTTAATCCTCATAAAAAGCCAGCAAAGCAGGCCTCATATTGCAGATGTGAAGACTGAGACTCAGACTGCACAGGAGACACCACGGCCGAGAGCACCTGCATTGAATTCTGCTCGGTTTATGCTCAAAGGCCCTGTTCTTCTCACGTACTGGGCCCCTTCTCTACCAAAGGTCATCTCTCAGGTGCCTCATCCACTGGGGGCCCTGTCAGCTTATACCTCACACCGCCCCTCCATCGCAGCGCTCCCACCCTCACCTGCAGGGGCACCCCAACATTGCTGGCCACCTCTCGGATCAGGGCCTCTGAGACGGCATTGGATGCGTAGCGCTGCTTGCTGTTCACCTTGATCACAGGGCCCTGGGGAGAGACCAGGGGAGGCAGAGCTGAGAGCAGGCCCAGAGGGAGGGACAGGGTCCACAGCCAGCCTGGCCTCCTCTTCCCTGAGGGGGAGGGAGCATCTCACCTTGTGGAATAAGGGCCGGTGGTTCTCCTCGTGCTTGTCCCTGTAAGACGTGAAAGGGTCAGGATGGCGCACAGGAGAGGGCCTGTCAATGCCCACCACCTCTCCTGAGGCAACCAGCACTAAGGGATCACAGCCCTCTTTTCTACCCAGTGTGGCAGCACCTAAAAAGTGTTCCAGGCAGCCTCTAACAAAAGATGGAACTAAGTCTAACAATAGATGCAAATAGATGGGATAAGGCCTATCCCTGGGTTAGGCATTACTTGACTGGCCAAGTCGGGCCTCGGAGCCGTCTGCAAAGTCCCCACCAAACTACCTGGGGAATGAGGAAGAGGGAGGGAAGAGGTGGGGGACAGGGCCAAGCCTGGTGAGTTACACTTGGGTCTCTGGCTGTGTGAGGACTGCGTCGGGCATGGGAGACTCACAGGAAGTTGGGGTGCACGGCATGGGCCATGTCTGCGCTGATCATGTAGGACTTGGGTACGGCCTCCTCGAAGGCCGTCAGGTGCTGGGACGAGGCTGAGATCCGCCGCAGCACCAGCTCTGTCAGCAGAGACTGCGCTCCCTGGGCACTCTCAGAGCCCACCTGGGGACGGCAGAGGCCACGGGCCTGAGCTGGCAGGCTAGCAAGAGGGGCCCAATGTCCAGACCAGCCCAGGACCCTCCTCAGTGAGTCCCTGGAGGGAAAGGGTGTGGGAACCTGCATCACCACTGAACACCTGGCCGTAGGCTGGGTCCAGACTAATCCCCAGTCATCTCCGGGGCAGAAGCAGCACTTACTGCTGGGTTTCCTGCAATGGCCCACATCCCTCACCAAGAAGCACACAGAGATATGGGAGACGGGGTCACATTAGAAGATGCAGATATATGCTGAGCTAGGAGGAGGGTACACCAAGTGCTAAAGAAGTACTACCCCTACTCTGCCCCAATCTGCAGGGCTTCTAGGACAGCCCTGGCTCACAGTTGGCTGCAGAAGGCTCCACAGAAGGGCCCCTGCCCAGAACGCTCCACATACCTCCTCGTGGTCATAGAGCGTGATCATGCGCACATGAGGCTCCATGGCCAGAGAGGCAGGTGCTGCGCAGGAATCGATCAAGGCCTGGATGGGGAAAGAAACAAGTGCATCATCCTACCGGTTAGCCCACCAGTGCTCTGCAGGGGCACAGTCCTTGCCCATGCTGCAGCCAGGTGAAGTGGGCAGTGCTTTTGTAGCCTCCTCTCTTAGGGCCCTGCCACAAAGAGGGGGTGGGGGGGACCTTTCCAACCAGGACAAGAGAAACCATCCTCCGGGTGCCCTACTCCCACACTTTCTCATGCAAAAGGCAGTGAGATGTGTGGAAGATGGAGAGGAGGTGCTGAGCATCCTGACAAGTCAGAAGGCCATGGAGTTCATGTAAACAGATCAGGCTGTTAACAGATTGAAGTTCAAAGAGGCAACTCTAACCCCAGCTGCCTGCGGAAGGGGACACAGGCCCCTGGGCTGGCTCTGGTCTCAGTTACAGTCCAAAGTCTGTCTCTAGGCTCAGGACAGGCAGGGAAGGAAAGGTAGAAAAAAAGGCAAAGGGAGAGGTGAGGGCAAGAGAAGAGAAAGGGGCCTGATTAGAGTGAACAGAGGCTGGGCCGCAGGAAGGGGACCAGGAGGAAGACTGTGCCACTGAGATCCCAAGGAAGAGAGAAGACTGGGTGGACCGAGCCAGGGGTGAGGTGAGAGGGAGGCGGAAGGAGGTGGATGATACTGCTGGGTGAAGGGTAGGGCTTTTCCTTGAGGCAGAGATTGTTATCTTAAGGTAAAGCAGTAAGAACAGGGTTAGGACAAGGCACCACACATGTATCTTAAACATTTCTTGGATTCCCATTACCTCAGCCCCTGGCCTTGGGCCAAAGGTAGTGACACCAATGCTGAAGCTCATGAGTCCCCCTCTGCGGTCCATCCAGCATGAGCGGACTAAAGGCGTACACATGCAGAGCTTGAGCCCCCCCAATTCTCCACCTCACCTGTGTGCTGCCTGGGGTACTTGGTCTCTCACCTGCAGGGCACAGAAGCAGCTGTGCAGATTGTCCAGCCTCGGGGCGAAGATGAACTCATCATAGGCTCCACCCAGTACCTGGAAAGACAGGAAGGGCAGTCTGTGACCCTACTGCCCTCCTCAATCCCCTACTTCATCAAAGAGAACTTTAGTACATATTCAAGAACCCAAAGACTTGGCGATTGATCTCCTATTGACAGCAACTGAGAGGCAGAGGGCAAGTGGCTACTTCCTGGCCTTCTACTCTCAGAGGTTCAGAGACAGTGTGGGTTGAAGCCACCAGGGACCACCTGGAGCAGAAACTGCTGGGAATCTACGAGCAGGGCTGATTCCCAGGCCCTACCCCACAGACAGCCCCAGTGTGGGCGAGGGAGGGGATGACTAGGGACACACACACCAAGCGCGTGCGCACGCACACCCTGCCTCTCTGGGAAGCATGCGTGGGGGAGTGTAACAGGGATGACAGTAACTGAGGGGCCGGCGAGGTGAGGTGATCAGTACTTCAGGGAACATGCTGGCTGGGACACTGGCCCCACCCCAAGCTCCTGCACCACCCTCACCGCCGGCTGGGTGTCTGCCAGGCACAGCTCCATCTCCAAGATGTCTTCAGGGCTTAATCCCAGCTGGGCACAGAGCAGGGACGTGAGGACCGAGTGGTGCCGCTCATCCTGCAGGGCAGAGGATGTCTGGAGAAAGGTCTGTTCCTCCTCTCCTCACCCCTTTTCAGGGAACCTGTCTGTTCCCCCCTCCACATACCCCTCCCAGGCCCTCTTACAGCTGTATTGAGAGGCTCTGGCTCAGGAGCCCTCTTCTCCAGCTCCTCCTGGATTGCTGTGGCAAGAATGGGGACTCTGTGGGGAGACAGAAGAAAGGAGGGCATGGGAGGGCTAGAGGGCACAGCAGGGTGGGCACCCATGGGCTCAGGCATCTCCTGTTGGGGAGCTGCCCTTACCCTTCATTTCCCAACCCACTCCCCAAACAGCAGTGCTATGAATACCCTTGGACAGCAATTGGGCCACAAGAGTGGAACTCGATTGGCCATTAAGTACTGGTCTCCCGGGTCCCACGGGGGTCCCTTCTGTCACCTAGTGCCATACCCCACCCCCCTTCCACCACAGCCCCTGCCCCAGTCTCTCACAGGTGCGTCTCCGTGTTGGGCCCAAAGTTCTCATTGATATCTCGCTGCAGATGGATGGCTAGGTGCGGGATGCGCAGGATAGGCCGGTCCACATGCACCAGCCGCTGCTCCAGCCGACCTGAGGAGGGGCACTGTGGTCGACAGGCCAGGTCAGCCAGGGCGCCTTCCAACCCCAGCTGGTTAAATCTCTCACTTCATTCAC
Organism: Heterocephalus glaber; assembly: GCF_000247695.1. Next base: position 5,659,896 of record NW_004624823.1, on the reverse strand, counting down.
CCAGACTGAACACACAGTCCTTCAGGCTGGCCCTACCTCTTCTCTCCTCCAGGGAGCTCTCCACTGGTACCCCCGAAAATGTGACATTCAGTCTGCAGGCAGCTGATGCCAAGAGCCTCCTAGTCCCCACCAGAGTTCCCACCTTGATAATGACACGTCCAGCCAAGGTCAGGTCTCGATCAAACCAGGTGTTCCAGATCCCACCGCCATAGGTCTCTACCCCAACCTGATGGAAGCCCGCCTGGCTCCGGCGAGACCGGCGTTTCACCTGACCATGAAGACAGGAAGTCAGGCTGGATGACAAGATTCGTTTTACAAGTTAAGTTGTACAGAGCAAATATCAGTGTCAGACAAAGGGTCAAAGTGTGGAAGAAAGGGGCAACAGGCCTAGCTTCTTTCCTGCTCCCAGGGGATAACCGCCCCCATTTGTACCTCCGTTCACACTGCCCAACACCTCCCCTCACCCCAGCAGGGCCCTGGGTTCTCACCCGGAGGCAGGGACTGTCTGTGTGGGCCCCAATGAGGCTGAAGCCATTGCCAGGAACATACTGGCCCCCTACAGCAAAAGCAATGATGGTAGAGGAGTTCCTGGTCAGGAAATACTGGGGAGGGAGAAGAGAGACAGGGTGTGAGTTGCTTACCCAGCTGGCACACAGAACATGAGATCCAGTCCAGGGATCTGCCCATCCCTAGTACCTTGCTCTCAGGCTTGATATCCCAGCTCTCTGTCTCCTTGAGTTCGCGGAAGCCAGCCTGGAGGAGGCGGTTTCGGCACTCAGCCACAGCTGTAGGAAAAGGTCCCTTTCATAGCGATGGATGCTGCTGGAGCACACCCCGGCCCCCGCCCTCCTCACCCAGCCACCTACCGTGGAAAGGAGAGGGACTCCGGTTCACGAACTTGAGGAGCTCACGGGCCGCGGCCAGCACTGCCTCTTTGCGGGCCCTGCCGTTCATGGCCACCTAGAGAAGAGGGCACTCAGGCTCCTACCAGGTCTGGGGCCCCTACTTTCGTCCAAGCCCCTAGAACGTCCCAGTCTCCACCCAGAAGCCACTGCTCCAAGGGTCAGAGCTGTTTCTGTCCTTTTTCCCACCGACAGATGTAGTCCTGAGCCTAACTTCTCCGCCGAAAGCCAGTCCTCCAGCCAAAGGACAACGACCCAGCTTGTGCCGGTCGGCCAGCCCCGAATCCGAGCCTTAGCCCGGCTCCCCAAGCTCCACCCCACGTCACCCAGCTAAGAAAAGCTCATCTGCACCCAAACTCCGGGTTCCCAAGAGGCCCACCCAACTCCGACACGGCCCCCACCGCGCAAGACCCCACCCTGGAATAGAGGGAGCGTCTCACCTCTCCCTTCCCCACATCCAGCCCCGGGGAGGTCAGGTCACCAGAGCCAGGGTTTCGGTTTCGCTTAGGGTCAGGCATGCCCCACTCAGCGGGGTGCTAAAGTGAAACCCGAGTGAGTGCGGTGCCAGGCTGGGATTGAAATCTATCCGGGCTCACAGGCCGCCACCTACTTGCATGGCCGCACTGCCTCTTCCGCTGCTCAGCCGGCTCGACTCCGCCCCCTACTGGGCCCCGCCCCTATACAAACCACGCCCACTCCTCCACCACCACCCCACCGCAGCCCCCTCCACCTCGCTCCTCCCTCCTCTTACAGAGCTTTCAAGAAGTGGTCTGCTCCGCCCCTCATCAGGCCCCACCCCCTTCCAGCCCCGCCTTTTGCCTTGTCCTTGTCGGACAGAGTCCTTGTCGGCCGGTCTGGTCAGTCTAGGACTTGCCTGCCTCTCTCCCCGCCCCCATCAACCCGCTCCGCCCACCGCTCGCACCCACCGCCGCCGGTAGGTCCCTCTGGCGCACGGGAGGTGCTAGAACAGCCGCGAACTGCCCGCCACCCCCACCCCCACCCGCAGCGAATCGGAGCAGAGGAAAAAAGGTCTTCTTGGCTAGATCACTGGGTCGACAGGCACAGGACAAAGTGTTCTGCAGCCACCCCTGTGATAACAAGAGCAGCGTGACTAACATTCACGTGTTGTTTCGTTTAATGCTCACGAATGCCCATTTATGTTTTACTTTTACTGTCCCCGTTTTATACACGAACTAACGGAATACGGAGAAGAGTAACCGGCCCAAAGTGATAATTGGCAGAGGTGGGGTTTGGACTCTACTAGTTTGATTGCAGAGGCCTGGAACAATTTCTACTCAGGCTTCTCAGGTCTTTTCTGGGCCTTCTTCTATGTGCTTTGGTAAATGCTATATTTGAGGGACATAACAAGTTAATGATTTACCTGAGCTCACATACCTATTTGGGTGGATCTGGCATTTGATTCTGATACCTGTGCTCTTACTACGTGTGTGTGTGTGTGTGATACTGGAGATTGAACACAGGGCTGTTGCCCTGAGCTACATACATCCCCAGCCCTTTAAAAAAAATTTTTTTGAGACAGGGCCTCCCTAAGTCATTAAATTGGCTAACGTGGGCTCCACCTTTCCATCCTCCTGCCTCAGCTTCCCAGAATGCTGGGCTTACAGGTGTCCACCGCCATACCCAGCCTAACACTTCTTTAAAAACCAGAAAAAAAGCAAACTCTATATGTTCTTGGAAGCAATCCTAATAGTCTGATGTCAAGAGTTGTGAATAGCAATTTTAAAACCCATGCACCTGCCTAGCTGTGGATAACAATCAGGACTCTTGGAGGCCCTGGGTTCAAAGCAGGGCTCACTACCAGGGGTGTTATCAATATTCCAGGAATCACAGGTCCACGGGGCAATGTCATTTACATACTTGGAGTAAGAGTGATGGGGGAGAGGGTGGGGAGAGATTGGAAAGGTCCTGCTGCCCTCACCTGCAACAAGCAGATATTGCAGGGTGGGGTGTTCAGCAGTACACACACTCGGTGATGGGATAAATTCATGGGGCTCCCTGACCAAACGCTGAAATACCATTATGTACAAAGTTCAGTGTTGAGTTGGGCATGCAGAGAATATTCTTGTCCTCAGAGGAGCTAGGGGCTGAAGGTCAGGGAGAAGAGCTGTCACAGGGCTAAAATGCATCTTGGTTTTCTGTATTTAACTAACCTCAGAAGGAAAATATTTGGGAAAAAATTGTGTCTTTTACAGAGTTACAGACTTTTCCCTTGTCATTTCTTAAAGAGTAGTTTTACAACTATTTACATGGTATTTATATTGCATTTGGTATTATAAGTGATAGAGAGATTATTTATTAAAATATATGGGAGCATAAGCACAGATTATATGCAATTACTGCACCATCTATGCCCTAGATTTGGGTATCTAAGTATTAATTTGTCACATAATTGTGAAGGGTCACTTGATAGTCAGAAGACCAAAGCAATGCTGTAAGAAAGAGATCTGGTATATGTTTCCATACATCCTGTCCCTGTTTGCAAAATTGAGTGCAATGAAGGATTGAATCAGATAATCTTAATTTTCTGATGCCAAGACTGCTATGGATACCTCAATGGTGTTTGTTTCAATGAACGCATAGTTTACTCTGGGTATAATAACAGGAACTTGCACAGCGCGGTGGAATTTGTCTTCTTACAGTGTTGCTGGAGGGTACTTTAGTTTCAAACACAAGACTTCTGCTCAAGGTGTTTTTCACATAGTTCTCAACTGGTTGAGAACTACAAATCCCAGGATGCTGTGAGATGAATAGCTCTTAGGCCAGTGATGGTGAACATTTTAGAGATGGAGTACCCAAACTGCAACCCCAAACCCACTTATGTGTCGCAAAGTGCCAACACTGCAATTAAACCTGAATATTGAGGTTTTCATTTAGGAAAAACAACTCATACATTAACATCTTTTGGCTTAAAAGAAAAACAGCATGAATACCATAGGTTCACCACCACTCTCTTAGGCTACTTGCCATTTCGAACCAATTACGTTCTGGGAAGGAGGTTTAAAAGCTACTTAAGTTAAAAAGTATTTTTAAAGCACCTCTATAGATACTGCTAGAAAAATTTTACAAGATATTGTATAACAAATAATAAGTGAAAAGACATTGTGTGGAATAGCAGTAATAGTATGCTGGCATTTGTGTGCAAATACACATATTCTTATGTCTTTAAAATATATTAAGAATAAAACATATAAAGAGTCACAAGAAAAACCTGACTCTGGGGAAGAGAACTGGAATGATTTCAGAACTGGAGTGGAAGAGAGATCCCTTTTTCCTGAAAATCCTTTTGCACATTTTGAATTATTTTTATGTAGATGTATTAAATATGTTCAAAAATGAAATAAGTAAATGTTAAAAAATAATAGGTGGAAAATTTTTTTTTGGCAACACAGGGATTGAACCAGCATCTTCTTGCTGAGCTAGATCTCCAGCTCCTTTATATTTTTTATTTTGAGACACTCACTATATTGCCTAGGCTGGGCTCCAATTTGTAATCCTCCTGTCTCAGGCTCCCAGGGTGCTGGGATTACAGGTGTGCATTACCACAGAAAGGTAATCTTTAAGTACTTTCTGTGATCATGAATTTTGTCTTCTCTTATACCCTGATTTAGTTAGCAAGCACTTGTTGGTTAGACTTTAGCTTAAAGCCTGCAGTAAAGTAACAAGTGCTGGAAGGTGCACATGTAATGCTGTATCATCCTCTGATATGAAAATTATGTGTACTTGTGGAATGAGGAATAGGTGGAGTGCTTCTTTTGATAGACATTTGAAATAAAAAATAAACACTAGAGAGGTACCTGGCTCTATTCATTCCTCATCTATACCAGAACTACAAGCTATTGCTTCCACCTGTTCCTCACGCTTTCTGTCTTCCTGTCCCTCTTCCCTAGCACAAACCAAATACCCTATCACATGACCACTTCCTTTGAGTCCCTTGCCTAGCTCTGGATTTACTTCCTTGACTGGCTAAACCTTAACCCTGACAGCAACTGCTCCTTACCTGCTCCACGTCTGCACCCAAGTGACTGGACAAACACACAGCCCGGGTGACCAGTCCCAACCACGGACCTAAAGAGGGGTCTTTGTCCTGCCCAGAACTCCTTGTGCACCTGCTGACTGTTTGCTCTTCCACTCCCCTGGAGGACGGTTTCATCCAGTATCCACCCTGTCCCTGGCTGCCTGCTGATGATGATGGCTGCCCATTTCTACATGAAGATAGAAGCCTTCAAAGGGAACTTGTCCTTGTTTCTGTGGGTGAACCATCTTTGAGTCTAAGTCTGTCTCCTGCACTCATGCACAAGAGTGCTCCTCTTTTTTTTCCTGTGGTACCAGGGATCGAACTCGGGTCCTTGCACTTGTGAGGCAGGCAGCAGAACTACTGAGCTAAATCCCCGGCCCTCCTCTTTTTTACTTAAGAGCACCATTTCTTTTTTCTCTTCTATACATTCCTTCCTTCCTTCTTTTCCTTCTGAGGCAAGCTCTAGCTGTGTTGCCCAGGCTGGTCTTGAACTGCTGGGCTCAACTGATCCTCCTGCCTCAGCCTCCCTGGCAGCTGGGACTATAGATGAGCAGCACACTGCCTGGCTTTCCATGCCCCGTTTCTGCAGTTCTCCATCTTCTACTGCCTTGCCATCTCTATGGTTCTGGCAGGTCATGCTGACGGTCATGCACACATTTTGTAATTTCTCTCATTGAAAAAACAACCCTCTCTTACCAATTTTTCTCCTGCAATAGCCTCATTTTCTGTTCTCCTTTAAGTAAATCTCCTTTTTGAAAAAGAGATACCTAGACTTAACTGTCTCTGATTCCTCTTCTCCCATTCTCTTATATAAAAGCCCTCTGAAAAAACCCTTTCACTTCAACCATTCCACCAATATTTATGTTGGTGAGGTAAAACACAACCACAGTGCTGAACCCATGAAGCAATCTTTAGTGCTCGTGGTACTGGACCCACAACCACATCTGACGAAGTCCCTCACTGCCTCTTCTGGAAACTCTCCCCACCTGGCTTGCAGGAGGCTTACAATACTCACTGACCACTCTTTTGCACCTTCTTCCCTGGCTCCTCCTCATTGCCTCCTTGAATGGGATCTTCAGGCCCGAGTTCTTAGAAATCTGTCCACTCTCAGTCCCTTTCTGATCTTTTCCAGCCTCGTGGGTTTAAATAGCATCCATGCCCTGCACTTCCCAAGCTTACATACCTCTAGCCAGACATTTCCTCTGAGCTACAGCTTACATATCCAATTTTTCTTTTTTTCTTTTTTTAATTTTTTTATTTTGGTACCGGGGATTGAACTCAGGACCTTGCGCTTGCAAGGCAGGTGCCTGAACCACTGACATATCCAATTTTTCATTCACAGTCTCCACATGTGTGCCTAATAGGAACCTCCAGTTTCATAAGTCTGAACCTCTTGCTCCCCCAAACCTACTCCATCTACATCCTTCCCATCTTAGCAGACAGCATCTCTGTCCTTCTAGCCTCAGGCCCCAAACCTGCGTGTCATGGTGGACCCTCTCTCACACTTCCAGATCCTTCTGGTAGTGCACCCTGTGGCCCCCATTCCCTGGCATCTCTAGAGAGCAGTGCCCCAGTCCTCTGCCCTGCCTTCCTCCATCACTGCCACCAACGTCACCTCCTCTGTCGGGTTCCATGGGATAAGTCTCTGTGTTTGTCAAACAGAGTGAGCCGCAGGTCGGTAACACGTCAGTGTTCACTCTACTGCTGTGGTCCTCAGTGCCAGGCACAGAGCTGGTATACTCTTCTTTTTTTTTTGGTACCAGGGATCGAACTCGGGTCTTTGTGCTTGCGCAGCAGGCGGCAAAACCACTGAGCTAAATCCCCAGCCCATGGTATACTCTAAATAGACACTGAAAGGAACTACAGTAGACTCTTGAGTTAGGACCAGACTGACATATGAACAACTTGGGTTATGATCAGAATTTTAGTTTTAACTTACGAACAAAGTGTTGAGTTACAACCCAAATGCCAGCCACTTGTATTTCCAGATGGTCTCAGATACAGATTTAATCCTTAAAGAGTTCTGGAAGGAACATTCCACATCCTTTCCAGTGTGGGGTTAATTGAGAAATCCTGGGCCAATGTCTTTCTAAGGATACTGAGATCCACCTGTATACAGGAGAGAGACTTTGAAGGCTGTGTAGAGAAGCCTGAGCCTTCAATTGACCAACCTGAGTTACAGCCAGCCCTCATGAATGAATAGAGTTCATAAGTCAAGGGTTCACTGTAATTGTTCTTTGTGAAAATATTTGTTCTCATGGAATAAAACACAGCAATAAAAAGGGGCAAACCATTGATAAATGCCACAACTTAGGTGGCCATTAAAGCTGAGTGAAAAAATGACAAATTATAGAAACAACAGAGTAGTGGCTGCCAAGGGTAGGAAGGAAGGGGAAGGGGTGGGTGTAACACAAGGACTATCTTTATGGCAATGGATAGTTTCATATCTTGCTTACAGAGGTGATTATGACTACATGTGATAAAATGCAGTTGCCAGGGGTTGGGGTGTAGCTCAGTGCCTGCTCAGCAAGCACAAGGCACTGGGTTCAATCCTGATATGGGGGTGGAGTATGGGGGTGCCAGATAAAATATAAGGTGCCCGGTTAAATTTGAATTTAAGATAAACAAGGAGTAGTTTTTCTTGTTTTTTGGTTTTTGTTTTTTGTTTTGGTACTGGGGATCAAACTCGGGTCCTTGCGCTTGTGAGGCAGGCAGCCGAACCACTGAGCTAAATCCCTGGCCTTTCTTGTTATTTTTTGTTTGTTTGTTTCAGTATAAGTATATTCCAAATATTGCATGGGACACATTTAAACTAAAAAAAAAAATTTTTTTAGCTGAGTGTCTTGTATTTTTATTTGCTAAACCTAGCAGTCCTAGAAGAAACAGCCTTGAACTATAGGCACCACATTTTACCTATGTCACTTTTCTTGTGGTATTGTGCTCTGGCTACCACTGGGGAAATGGGAAAGGACTTCTCTGTATACTATTTTTGCAACCTCCTGTGAATATATAATTATTTCCAATACAATGTGCTTTGGATGGTCCTCCAAAGAAAACCAACTGCTCCTACCAGAGATGCAAGAGGCAGCGAGAAGTGCTGGTTACTAACCTTGAAGTTTTATGGGACACTGTAAAGCTGGCACTTCACAAAGATCTTAAGCAGCATCCCTCTTGAATGGCAACGATCTTGTGCAGTTATTGACCAAATGACAAAGTGCTTATGAGCTTGGGCTCAGGATGAGACGCACCTGGGTCAAATTCTGGCTCCTTCAAGGATTGGCTGTGGGACGAGTTTGCTGTGGTGGCTGGAGTCGGCCCAGTTTGGTCTCTTTCCTGCTCCACACTCAGTGACATCAGATGGGACAGGCCTGTGAGTATTTACCAAGATTGGCAAACACTACAAATCAGGACTTTTTGTTTTGTCTTGTTTCCTTCCAGGGAGCTAGTTATTAAACACTTACCATTGCACCATATACTTTGAGCCTTAGTTTCCTCATCCACAAAATGGGGACACAGTAATAACTTCAAAATGTTACAAGGATTAAATGAGATAATGCATGTAGGGTACTTATCACTACATTTGTCAAATAGTATGTGAGCAATAAATGTTAGCTAGTATATTTTATTTGTTTTTTTGAAACAGGGTCTTGCTGTATCATTCAGGCTGGCCTTGAACTCATTATATATCCCAGGCTGGCCTCAAGCTTGTAGCAATTCTCCTGCCTCAGCCTCCCAAGTACTGGGATTACAGGTGTGCACCACCGTGCCAGGCTGTTATCTAGTATTACTTGTCAGAGGAAATTGGGAGCCACTGGAGGGCAGTGCTATGCCTCACTCATCTTTTTTTATGTTTATTTATCTTTTTTTTTTTTGGCACCAGGGATCAAACTCAGGACCTTGCTCTTTCGAGGCAGGTGCGGTGCCACTGAGCTAAATCCCTGGCCCTGCTTTATTTATCTTGATATCTTTTTTTTTTTTTTGGTACCGGGGATGGAACTTGGGACCTTGCACTTGCAAGGCAGGCCCCAGAACCACTGAGCTAAATCCCCGGCCCTATCTTGATATCTTTAGTGACTGGCACAGAATCTGACATATAGCAGGTGCTAGATAAATGTCTGCTAAATTACTGAATAATGGCAAATAATAGTAATGGGATACTAGGACTCTAGAAAGTCTGCTTGTTACTACAGGCATTTAAGGACACATTTACTATGTCTCAGGATAGGCTGCCAGGGAAATCTGGGGCTGCTCCCACCCGAAGGTAACAACTGCTCTTGGAGGCCTGGCTCTGACCTCCAGGGGACCGGCTCCCAGAGAGCTTGCTCTAGGTGGCAGGAACAAGCCCTCACCTCTTCGTCCCTTGGCAGCTGAGATGGGCATTTCTGGCTCTGGGCCCGTTTCAATAGAGGTCATTTAATCCTCACTGGATTTGTCCTGTTTATTTTAGTGAACAGGGCTGTTTACTTTTAGTTCTTGTTTCTAGGGGTGCTTACTCATTTTGCTTCCCTTTTATTTACTCTTTGCAAGCACTAGGGTTGAGTAAATATGTCTATAAGGTTCCAGGGACTGGGTTATTCTGTGTCTGGTATTTTAATGGCCTTTAAACAGTGTCTGCTCAGGTAAGCATTTTATAGATGGGTCTAAGAGACAGGGAATTCTGCTTGTAGCAACCTCTGACTCCTTCCAAGCTGACAGCTGGCCACCAGCGGCTTATAAATCATGTCTTTCATCACTAATAAAAATATCAAAAGCCAACAGTCACCCCAAACAGAAAAATGGACCCACCCTGGGGAACCAGACATGGATGGGGCTTGGAAACTGCAGGGTAGGACTGACGGTATGAATTCCGTAGAGTGATTTCTAAAATGTGCGTTCATGAGCCCCACACCTGAAAATTCTGATTTGGACGATTTGGGCAGAGGCCCAGGGATCTGCATTTTTAAAAGGCACTATAAGTAATTTTGCTATTATTAGACCATCCCAAGAAACAGACTCTAGATTCTCAAGAACACTTGTGCCGATGGGTGGGCTGCCCTTGAGCCTGTTGCTGTGTTGGTGGGTGACATGGGGAGAAGCTGGGGAACCAAGCAGGGCTGTTAGGAAGGACTGCATCAGCCCTTAGCACCCTGCTCCTCCAGTTTGCCAGAATGATGACGAGTCTCATTCTGTTAGCTTGCTCCTGAGCTAATTTAATGTTGGCAGAATGAGGGTGGGGCTATATCTTGTTATTGTTTGTTTGTGGTCTGAAGCCAGAGCCTTTGTACTGGTTTATATCCCCAGCCCTTTATTTTTTAATTTTTACTTTGAGACAGGGAGTTGCTAAGTTGCCCAGGCTGGCCTTAAACTTTCCATCCTCCTGCCTCAGCCTTCCAGAGTGCTGGGATTACAGACATGCGCCACCACACCCTGTTTCTCTTTTTATCCCCCATAGCATCCAAGACTGCACACTCACGGGGGGAAGTAGCTATGTCTGCACAGGCTTCGACACTCTCATTGGGCGCAGGAGAGATGGGCCCGGTTACCTCATGGTAGCCAGCAAGTCAGTAGCTGGGGACGGATGTGGCAAAGAGCCTGAGTGCCATGGAGACCTGCCCACCTCCTCCTAAGGCTGGGGTGAGGATTGTCCAAGCAGAATGGATACAGGTGTCCCCTGCCCCAACTTGCAGGGTCCTATCCCATCCCCCAGAGCCTATTATGACATGATCAGTGTACTTTGAAACAATGACATCATTGGAGTTGGAGCCTCAGGCCAGCCTGTTGTGGCCAGTGTCTAAAGGGTAATTCCTGACCTGGGAGAGGAGGTCCTGTACTTTAGGAGGCTACAGACAGAGAGCGTCCCTGCTGTCTGTTCTCCATCCAGCTCCTTTCTTTCCTGCTTGACAGCAGGACACTCATGGCTTCATTTGCATGTGTGGATGCCTTCACGGCCTGTCTCTCCCACCAGAAATGAGCTTCCGAAGGGCACATCCACCTTGCTTACTGCTGGCCCAGCACCTGGCAGGGCCTGAGAAGTAAGTACTAAGTAGCATTTCCATGCATAAATACAGGAAGGAGAAGCTTCGCTGGCGCCTGTCATCCATGCATTTTCGGCCAACACGCACACTTTGGGCATCTGCTGTGGGCCAGGCTCCTGTTGGCCTGAATAACTCCCTTTCGGCCCTGATGGTGAAAAGCTGGAGATACATCCTTTGCATAATGCGCCCTGACAAGGCCTGGATCCGAGGTCTAATGGAGATGGGGTTGAATGGAGGAGCACGCAGTGGCAATGACAGGCTCTTAAGTCAGTGAAATGGTATCTCGCCTGGCAGGATTTCCCCTGCCTGATTCAGGGAGCCCCATCTGCCCTGAGGCTACTGCCTTTGCTGACAACCTCAGCTGCTTGTTTCTGCTAATATTACAGTGGGGTGCTTCTATAGAAGCAATCTATAAAACACCATTTACAGCCATAACCGAACCACAAAAATCAATCCCCGACGCTCACTCCCATCAACAAACATGCTTTGAGGGCCTCCTGAGTGTGGGGGCACAGTTTCTAGGTGTCATAGGAGATAAGCAGATAAATAAAACGAGGACTCTCCCCCAAGGGGTTTCTAATCTCCCTAAGGAGACGGGGCATGTGAGGACGAGGTGATTAATTGCACATGTAAAATTGTGTATGCCCAGACGGTGAATAAAGGCCCTAGAGCTGTGACATCCAATACAGCAGCCGCATGTAGCTGTTGCCCACTTGAAATATAGCTAAGCACTTAAGTACCTTTCACACCAAGGGCCACTACATTTGCCAAATATACACATTGGATTATGGACAAAATGTATAAAATAGCTCCATTTGAATATATTGATTACATATTGAAATGTTGACATGTTGGGTAGACTGGGTGAAATATACTATGCTGGTGAAATTAATTTCATCTGTTTCATATACAGTTTTTTTTAATTGTTCTTTTTTTTGGTACTGGGGATCGAACTCGGGACTTGGTGCTTGCGCGGCAGGCACCAGAACCACTGAGCTAAATCCCCAGCCCCTCTTATACAGTTTTGTTTTTTTTTTTTTGGTACCAGGGATCAAACTCGGGTCCTTGCGCTTGCAAGGCAAGCGACGGAACCACTGAGCTAAATCCCCGGCCCCTCTTACACAGTTTTAAAATGTGGCTTCTAGAACATTTAAACTGCCGTGTGTGACTCCCGTTTTATTTCCTTTGGACAGCACTGGTCTAGGAGTTGAGAGAACCCAGCGGGGCACCAATAGCCTGTGACACTGTAGCTAGGGAGGATTCTGAGGAAGTGGGACAACTAATTAGGAGCCAGCAAGGGGCCCCTGAAGAAGGGTGTGGGGAGGGCATTGGAGAAGTATGATCAGGAAAGGAAGCAGGGAGGATGGCAGCGCCAGGAGGTAGCAGGCTCCCAGGAAAATGCTGTACACTTACCAGCCCCTCCTCCCTCTCCTGCCATCTTCCAAGAGGACAGGCCTGGGCACCTTCAGCCACCTTTCCATGGGTGACTCTAGAGTAAGGTCGCTTTACTTCAGTCCTGGACATGGGGTGCTTGCTGGCCAAAGTGTGCCAGGAGCTGCGTTTCAATGCTAAATGGTGGTGGGTAAAATCCTCAGCCAGGCCGTCCATCCCAAAGGGAGGTTAAATCCCCCTCCCCATCTCCCCGATCTGGACCTGGATGGAGACAGTGATGGGGAGGAGAGAGCAGGGACACCAGTGCCACTAGAGCTGGAAGTCTGGTCAGCATTGGATTGGTGGTGGCGGGGTCTCAGAAGGACAGGGTAGCCTGACAGGAGGAGGCCAGCCCCCTAACCAAGCCAGACTGGGACACATCTTCTCAGGGAAATGAGGTGGCTGAGATCTGATGTTCCATTCAGTTAGCTTCTCTGCCTCTGCCCTCCCTATCAGCTACCCAGAGAAGCTGTAAACACTCAAATACAAGGATTAGCTCTGCATGTGGTGTCTGGGACATTGTGAACAACTCTCAGTGGCTGTGTTTGTGTCTGTGTTAAATTGATCTTTTTAACTCCCAGCACCTAGGACCTGAGGCTTGGTATACAGCCAATGCTCAATAAGTATTGATGAATGGATAAACAAAGGAGGGAAGGAAGGAAGGAAGGAAGGAAGGAAGGAAGGAAGGAAGGAAGGAAAGAAGGGAGTACCTGGTAAAGAGATGACAAGCACAGAAGCAGACTCTTGGAATAGGCTAAATTTGCTTTGTGCTAGAATTTTGGAGATGGGCTCAAGAAGGGGTTTTCCCCAGGCCAGATCTCACAGCTTCTGGGTCAGATGAGGACTGATGCTCAGCTCAGCATCCACCATCCTACCTTCCACCATGTCACCCTGAGCTCCCACACTCTGAGAGGCAGTGCTTGGCCAGGCTGGAACCTTCCAGAGCTAAAGCTCTGCACCCAGCTTCTTAACCTATTGAGAACCATTTAGAAGCTCCTTGAGGCCTCTGTAAAAGGAAGGATAAGGTGAAGAATTCCAAGAACATTGGATAAGCCTGGTATGGGGTGAAGGTGGGTGAATTACTACTTCAGGACCACCTAAGGAAGGGAGGGGGTCTAGCATCGAGAATCCTGCAGTTTTCCCTTAAGACCGCTGGAGGGCACTTGGACCACAAAATACCAGATACACACTAGATTCACCTCCCCAGTCTTTGGGAGGCTGTGATTGAATTCAACAAACGTTTCTAAATCATCACAATAACGATTGCTCTCGTGTGTGTTGAATACCCAATACAGCACTATATAAAATTTCATTTAATATTCACTACAATCATTGTGAGTTACTTTGGCTCTTTAGGGAAGAAATCAAGACTTAAAGAAGTCAACTTACTAAGTTCACTTGGCTAAATAAAATTTGGGAGTAAAGATTTGAACCCCAAGCCCTTAGGGACCAAATATAAATAATGAAAAGGGGAATTCTCTGAATAGAGGTGGGGAGGTGCATATACCACAGAGGTATTATTGTTACTCGACAATGTACACATTCCAAAATTGGAGGATGGCTTACAGACAATTTGTATAGTTCATATGGTAATACCTCTTTTTTCCCTTGAAATGATGTTATTAAGTAAATGAAGTGTCTCACAATTCATGGTGTCTTAACTTGGAAGAAATAGTCTTAGTAATACAAGGCAGGAAATGATGACTTTCATTTAATAGTTAAATAGCACTTACTAAGTATCCAGAGCTATTGTAAACCCTTTATGCAAAGTTACTCAACTAGTTAGTCCTCATGGCTCCCCTCTGAGGGATGCGTTATTATGCCCTGCATTTACTGATGCGGCTGTGGAGACACAGAGAGGGAAGCAATTTTTTTCCAGGTCACACAGCTGGAAAGAGGAAGATCTGGGATGAGAGACCCAGGTAGTCTGGTTCGACTGTGAGCCCAGAGAAGGAATAACTGGGAGATGGGGCTGGAGCCGCTGGCCTTGCCAGTGCAGAGGGAAGATGCAGGAGGAAATGCCCTTTGGCAGTGAGAGTATTCCAGGCGGAGGGACCTCAGGAGAGCACAGGCCTGGGCTGAGTGTAGGGTTAGGATAGGCTCTGCCTTGGGGCCTCCTAGGGATGGGAAGAAGGGGGTGCAAAGGAAGGCCCAGGAGGGGGGCTGCTTGAGTCCAGGGAAGCGCTGAGTCCACCCTGGCCACCCTGGCCTCTCCAGGGATAGGCCATTCGGGAAGTGCACTGTGTGCTCAGGAAATGGCCAGATTGGATTTCAGGGAGCTAAATTGGGCCTGGGCCTGGGGGAGGTGTCAGAGAAGGGAACCATGAAGGGCCAGCAGCTAGAAGGCAGGGTGAGAGAAGCGCCTGGGACCTAAGGGTGGGGGCTGGGATCCCAAGCCAGGCCGGAAGCCCTCCTGACCCCAGCGAGGCCGGAATGTGGGGTCGCTGCACAAAGGCATCCTCACGTGGAGGGAGCTGGGGGTGGTGTGGGGGCAGAGACCCAGAGAGGAGGAGAGGCTGGGCCAGCAGAGGCGGAGAAGTTGAGGGTGCAGGCTCAGCGCCTGCTGTTGTCTTTGACCCCGAGCCTTGCCCTGGCTGAGCATTGGGGCCCAGCTTCTTGCTGGGTGTTTGTGGGGAGCTGTGTACAACACAGAGGAGCACCTAGAACCAGCCTGGGGCCTGCGCCCTCCCACTGTGGCAGCCCCCACTTGCCCCCCCAATCCCCCCAGCCCCTTCCCTCCCTGATTGGCAGCAGTGGCTGCGGCCCCTCCCAGTCCCAAGGGCGGGCAGGCAGTGGTCTATTCTGGTGCCAGGACAGCAGGGGAGCCTGGGGAGGGCAGAGGGAAGGCAGGACGAAGTGGGGGTGTCAGGAGGGGGTCTGAGAGGGCTGGGGTATAGGCTGTGGCTGATGTGGCTGGGAGAAAACACAGCAGTGCTGGTTTTGGCAAATTTGACCCTCTTAGGGCCCTTCACCTGAAAGGGGGCGTATCTGGGACATCCTGGGTGGCTCTGGCACTCAGGAGCTGGGGCAGTAGGAATCCCCAGCTGCTGGCAGGAGACTCCAGAGTCTCTTTCCAACCTGGACGCCTCAGGATCAAGGTTGGTCCCCAGTCCTAGTCCTCCAGACAGCCTCTGTGGGAGGGAAGCATACAGCAGTGAGGCCGGATGAGGGCAGTCTGGGCCCAGGGTGGCTTGGGGGAGTGTCTCCAGCCATGGGGGAGCCCTGGTGCTGGCCTATGGGTATCCAGGGCAGGGCGGACCCATTGGACCCATTGGCTTCTTTATTCCTCAGTTAGGAAATTTTCAGTACCTCGCCCTCCTGTGGGTTGGAGGCCCGATTTCTCTGCCAAAGGGGTCCCCGTGACCCTGACCCTCTGATGACTTCCCACTCCATGTCCAGCCCCCTCCCCAGAGGGCAGTGGGGGTGGGGAGAGGAGCAGAGCCGAACTCTGGGGAGGATCCCACATTGGACTAGGGACTTTTTCCTGTGAAGATCCCCATGGGGCTGAGTTAAAAGGGGAGGAGCCAAGGCTGAGCACATGGAATCCATCTGTGCTAAGGCCTTAGGCCCACACAGAGAAATGAGCAGGATTTCTGGGGCCACCAACTCAGTTCAAATCCAAGCTTTGCTTTTTACCTGCTGTGCAACCTTAGGGAACTTACCTCTCTGAAACTAGTGCCCACAGCTGTAAAATGAAATCCACAGCCCTCAGTTTCATTGTTGTGAGGATTAGAGGTACAGAAGTTTCTATGGCAGCTGCCCCAAATTCCATGCCTGGTGTAAAGTAGGTGCTCAATAAGTGGCAGCTTTGTTATTTTCAGAAGCAGCACAGCCCATGGGAAGAGCAAGAGCCTTGAAATCAGGCAGTCCTGGCCGTGAATCTTGATCCTATCCCTGCTGACCTTGAGCAAGGACTCCAGCGCATCCCTGGACCTCCCTGAGCCAGGGTCCTTATTGGTCAAAAGGGAGAAAATGGTGATATTGGCTGCCCCTTATGGAGTGCTTGCTGTGTGCCCGGGACTATACCAAGTGCTTTACATAGTGTCTCATTTAATCTTCCTGACCCCTTGTGCTGTTATTATCTATTTACAGACGAGGAAACCAAGACTCAGAGAGGTGACGAAACTAACCCAAGAGTATTAGACTTAGGATCTGAAGCTGGGCAGGGGCCCATCAGCTCTCCCCCAAGTCTTCCCTCTGCTTATTCTTCTGGTAAGTCATATAGAATCTAGACCTTGGCTGACTCTCTGCCAAGTGTGAAAAGATAGAGGGGTGATGCGCCAGGGTTAAAAGAACAAATCATGCTGAGGGCCCAAGAAGAGATGTCCCCTGGAACCCAAGATTCACTTTTATTGTGTGCTTAGATAGTTTGGAGACTAAAAATACTCCACCCGCCAACAAGAACAGTTCAGAGTGCTGTGGTGGGCTGTGGTCTGGCATGTCGGGGAAGGTGCTGGGGTCTGAGTGGACCCCAAACTGACTGTGACTCAGCTGGGTGGAAGAAGAGGAAGAGGATCCTATATGGCTATAAATAGAAGCTGAGCATAGTGGCCCTGTGAGGTCACTGCCAGCCTGCTCAGGCCCTGTTTAAAGCACTCCTCAGCCCCGGAGGGAGGTAGGAAATTGGAAAAGGCCCAGGACAGCAGGAGTATGACCAAACTGGAGGCACTGAAACCAAACAAAGCCTATGAGGGAAGATGAAAGGAATGGAGATGAATCAGGGCGAGAAAGCCGAGGATGGAGAATTCCAGGGAAGGGACAAATGTGACTGTCTCACCTAGGTTAAGGTATGAGAAAGAAAGTGGTGTGTGGTGATGCACGCCCGTAATCCCAGCACTCTGGGAGGCTGAGGCAGGAGGACGGCAAGTTCAAGCCCAGCCTGGCCAACTTTGCACTTATTGAAACCTTGTCTCAAAATAAAAAGGGATGGAGATGTAGCCTAATGAGACGACCCTGGGTTCAATCCCTAGCACCACCAAAACAAAACAAAACACACAAAAAAGTGCGGGCTTGTGTCTTCCTGTGGGGAGTCAGTAGAGGTTGGTCTCAGGGGCCACCTGGACTGCAAGCCCAGGGGACTGAAGGAGCCTGGGCACCTCCGTCCAGAGGGCCCTGTGCTGTCCCGGCCTGCTCTCCTGACACCGTCCAGCCTGGATTCTGACAGTCCCTCCTCTCTGCTGTCTCACAGCCTGCCAGGCCGGGACATCCTCCTCCCTCCTTGGGGTCACTGTGTGTTGGAGAGGGCCGCCTCAGCCCTGTCTCTTCCTCCAGGCTCAGGACTGGGTGCGACTCAGAGAGCAGGGATGAGCAGAGAGGTTCAAAGGCATCCTCTACAGGCTCCTGGGATAGGATGGAGTGGAGGGGACAAGTAGACTCCGAGAGCACTGCAGAGGGTGGGGCTGCTCTTGCTTTGCTGGGGAGGGACCTGAGGCTGAGTCAGGAAGGTTGGAACCTGGGGAGAAGAAGGGAGCGAGGAGGGCCTGGGGTTGGGGGCACCGTAGTGTAGACTCAGTCTTCATTGTTGTGTGTGTAGCCACACCTCGGCACCATGTGGCAGGCCTGCATTGCATGTGGGGCACACATCCACAGTTAGGGGTTTGCTATACAGTGAACATGGGGAAGGGACACAGAGGCTTCAAACCAGGGTACCCGGGGAGACACCAAGGCTCCAATAAGAACCGGGCCTCCCTCCTCCTGTCTTTAGGGTGAGAGCAGGGAGGCTGTCTGAGAATATTTCATTTTAAGCAAGGAGAAACAGATCCAGAGAGGGGAGGGGAACAGGCCAGGGTCACCTAGCTCGTCCCTGAGTGGACCCAGGACTGGCCTCTCCTCGTGCCCCCAGGTTTCAGCCACAGGCTACGGGTGCAACAGAAAGCCCTTCCAGATCCTTCTTTAAGGTCACCAAAGTCTCCTCTCCTTCCCCAAACAGCCTATGCCTTCCTGTCTCGTACGGCTGTGAATAACACTCGAAATTTACATGGCACTGACAGTCCCTAAAGCACGCTCACCTTCCTCAAACCAGACTGCTGCCCTTGAGGCTTAGCCCCCTCCTCCTCTGCCTCCTCCTTGCCTCTGTCACTGGCAAAGATGTCCTATTTGGTAGAGGTTGGGGGCTGGGGAGGAGAGCCTGAGACTTCTCCTACTTTGGCAGAAAACCCGCTGGGCTCCATGTCTGTAAAAGGAGCGGGTGGGAACAGGAAGGGGCTGGAGTCAGGGCTGAGGCTGAGATGAGTGAAAGAGGGAATTCTAATTGGGATGGGGGTACCAGTAGAGAAGGGCCCGGGAAAGGGTCTGGGGGCAGGCGGTGGGGTGGGGAAAACTGGGAGCAGGAAGACGCAGGCTAAAGCTCTTAAGCCAATAGGATGTGGAAGGCGGCAGACTGTGGGGAGGAGGTGGGGTTTGCTGGCAGTGCAGCAAAAGAAAGATGAGTTTCAGGGAGAATGTTGACACTGCCAGTTCACTATTCTGGCTGGGCCCCCCAGCTCTCTGGCACACCGCCCCCCCACGGGTGATATCAGGAAGAAACAATTGCCTCCGGACATTCCTTCCCTTTTACAGTCACTCAGGAGGGTGCCTCTGGAGCCTGGAGCCCTTGTAGGTTAAGCGGCTGCCACAGAGAAGGGAAGGTGGATGGTGCAGCATGGGGGAGGGGCTCTAGGCAGGAGTGCATGGGGTCCAGGGACTCTGGATGTCAGAGCTGAGAGGACCCCAGAGATGAGCTGGCTGGGTCTTGCCATGGCCACAGAGGAGAGGGACTTGCCTGGGCTGCATGGGTGGCTAGCTGTTGATTCCCTAGGAACAGCACCCATCTTATCCTCCACCATGCACTCCTGTCCCTTCCAACTGGCTCCATTCTGCCCAGCCCAGTGCTAAAGCTGATGACAAGAGCCTAGGTCCCAGAGTTCACCCCTGCCATGCTAGCCTCAAGGCTCTCTCATGCAATGACTGCCTCCTGGCCCAGCCCAGCTTGGGATAGAAACATGAGGTACTGGTCTGGGAAATAGAAAAAGAAGAGAGGGCCCAGAGAAAAGAGCAGAGGGTGAGCCTGGGGTGGTGCTGTAGGGTTGGTTGTGGTTTGTCCCCAAGCTTGGGCCCCCATGTGGTGATGTTAAAAGGTGATGGGATCTTTAAGAGGTGGGCCTAGTGACAGAAAGTGAGGTCATCAGGGCCCTGGCCTCTGAAGGGTGAAGGTATTCTGTGGAACCCCAGTTAGTTCCCCCAAGAGAGAGTGATAAAGATTGAAGTTGACCCCTAGATCACTCTCTGGTTTCTTAGCTTACCATGTGATTTGCTCTGCTCACACCCCCATTGTTAGTCAGCTTTCCCATCACTGGGACACAATATCCTTCACGCACAGCCTAAAGAAGAAGAGGTTTATTTTGGCTCACAGTTTCAGTGGGTCCAGTTCTTGGCTGGCTGGCTCTAAGTCATAAACTGCATGGTAGAAGGGCCTGGTGAAGGGAAGCTGCTCACATCATGGTGGCTGGAAGCAGATAGAGGAGGGGGAAGCTGGGGATCAGAACACACCTTCCAAGTCACACCCCAGTGACCTGTCCCTTTCAACTAGGCTCCATCTCCAAATGTGAGACTTTGGAGGGAACAGTCTACATTTAAACCATAACATTCACAATTGTGATGCTGTTCACCATGAAAACCTCACCATAGCCCAGTAGATACTAGTACTATGGTCTCAAACCTCCAGAACTGTGAGCTAAATAAACTTTTCTTTGTAAAATAGCCATCCTCCAGTATATTATTGTACCAACAGAAAAAAACAGATTAAGACATGTGAAATGTCAGTCAGCGGAGGGCACACCATGCATGGGGAGGAAGATTCTTGTCCTTTTCAGACATACTGTAAGAATCAGGTTTCTCCTTTTTGATCTTTTTCAATTTTTCCTAATCCAAGTGCCCTATGCTGACCATACCAGTGTCCTCATCTCAGCTATCCATCTATGCCAGCTACCCATTGTTCATCTGTGCCATCCATAAAATTGGCAAGGTCCTGTGAGTAGCTAGGGCCCTTGCCTTCCAACAAGCCCTCTTCAGAGATCTGCTTAGGCCCCCATTAGCCCTCCAGGCATTGTTCTTAGGAACAGCAAATATGTAGGTCTGGAGGTAACATCAACGACAGCAAAGAAACTGAAGATGATCCTGATGAAAGGGTGGATTAGCTGAAGTTGGCAAGGTGGCAGGGCCAGTCCAGTGGGATGTCAGAGGCCATGATGAGTTTCGGTCTTGCTGGTGCAGTAGTTTAGGAAAAGAAGAGAAACTGGAAGTGGCAAAAATGGCAAAGTTCCAAAAGGCATGAGCACTGCCCCTAACATTTTCAGGGTGGACTTATGGAAGGAGGGTCCTTCTTCCTCTGTATTGCTTCAAGGTTAGATTATATGGCATAGCAGAGCTACATCACTGCCCTCAAGTATGAGGAAAGATTTTCTACCATCAGAGCAGTCCCCTGCCCCACACTGCAGACATGTTAGGTACTCAGGGACCTTTCATGGAGTGGCAAGGTGTTCCCAGTCTCTGCAGGGACTCAAGCTGGACAAGTGTTTGCTGGAGTCACAGTGGAGAAAATGTGAGCCTTAAATGAGTAGGGAGAGCATGGGACTGATCAACTTTAAGAATTGTGATGAGCCGGGGATTTAGCTCAGTGGTTTCATCGCCTGCTGTGCAAGCAAGCACAAGGACCCGAGTTCGATCCCTGGTACCAAAAAAAAAAAAAAAAAAAGAATTGTGATGTTCAACCTTGGATTTCTAGGACTCAATGAGGCTTGAGTAACACAGGAAGATTTCAAATAGAGTAGGACAAACTTTTTTCCTTTATTCATACAACAAAATTTACTACCAGTACCCACTGTGCAAGGTGCCATACCACATGTACAAATATGAAAATTGTTCTCATTTTCTGTCATATACTGAATGAAATGGTCTGTCTTGGTGGAGTATCCCATTTCCAATATCAGTGAGCTAAAAGAACAGGTATGACCTATATAATAATGTGACTTGTTAAAAATAATGTAGAAAAACTTATATAGTCAAAAGTATGTCCTGAAGATATTCACAGCAGCATTGCTTATAATAGCAAAAGACTGAAAGCAATATATGTTTCCATCAATAAGAAACTGTCAAATAAATAATGCCAAATTCATACAGTGATTTACAAATGAAGATATTTAAAAGGATATTAAAACTTCATAATAAAAGAAGTGAAGGACCAAATGGCTTTACTGGTGAATTATACTAAACATTTTAAGAACACCACTCCTTCTCATATTCTTCCAAAAATTAGAAAAGAAGGGTGTACATTCTAAGTCATTTATTCCTGGAATGTAAGGATAGTTCAGCACATAAAAATCCATTGATATAATAGACCACATTAACAGAATGAAAGGGAAAAATCCATATGATCCTCTCATTAATGATAAATGAAAACAATTACATTTACAATAACATAAAAAGGAATAAAATACTTAGCTGTAAACATAACTGAGGAGGCATAAGACTCATGCACTGCAAGGTGTATGTGTGCTGCTAAAATAAAGACACAAATACAGTGGCACCTCGGTTCATGCACGTGATTCTTTCCATAATTCTGGTCACAAACTGAGTTGGACAAGAACTGAATCAAATTCAATGGTTAGGTTCAATCAACATTGAACCTAATTTCCTTATGGGGAAATTTGATTGGGTTCTTGTCCAGTTCAGTCAGTGACCAGAATTGGGGAGAAAATTGAATTTGCGACTGAGGTACCACCGTAAATGGAAAGACATCCCATTTTCATGGACTGAAAGACTTAATATTGTTAAGATATAAGGATTAACCCAAGTAATATATAGATGCAGTGTAATTGCTATTAAAATCGCATCAATTTTTTTGCAAAAACAGAAAAATCCACCTTAAAAATTGTATGAAGTCTCAAGGGACTTCAAATAGCCCAAAAAACCAAAAACCCCTCAAAAAAGAACAAAGTTGGCAGACTCACACTTCTTGATTTCAAAACTTACCACAAAGGTACAGTTATCAAAACAGTGTGGTACCAGAACAAAGAGATACAGACTAATGGAATAGGACAGAGAGCCCAGAAATAAACCTTCACATATATTATAAAATGACTTTCAACCAGGGTACCAAGATCATTCAATGAAGAAAGCTCAGGTTTCAACAAATGATGCTAGGAAAACTCGATATTCACAGGCAAAAAAAGTAAAGCTGGATCCCTACTTTATGCCCTATATAAATTAACTCAAAATGGATCAGATACCCAAACATAAGAGCTAAAACCATGAAACTCAGAAGAAAACATAGGAGGAAAATCACAACACTGGATTTGGTAATGTTCTTAGATATGACACAATAAAAGCATAGGCAATAAAAGAAAAAAAGATAAGTTGGACTTCATCAAAATTAAAAACTTTTGTGCATCAAAGAACACTATTGAGAGAGTTAAAAGGCGACTCACAGAATGGGAGAAACTATTTGCAAATTATATATCTGATAAGGGATTAATATCTAAAATATACAAAGAGATCCTATGATTCAACAGCAACAAAAAGAACAATCCAATTTAACAATAGTAAAGGATTTGAATAGACATTTATCCAAAGAAGATGTAAAGATGATCAATAAGCACACGAAAAGATGCAAACACTACTGACCATTAGCGAAGTGTAAAGTAAAACCACAATGAAGTGCAACTTCATACCCATTAGGATTGCTATTATAAAACACACAAGGCCAAACAATAACAACTGTTGTGAGGAATGTAGGGAAACTGGAACACCTGTACATTGCTGGTAGAAATATAAAATGGTGCAAACACTGTAGAAAACAGTATGCCAGTTCCTCAAAAAATTAAACAGAGTTACAATATGACAATAGTAATCCCACATCTGAGTACATACAGTAAAGTTGTTTTTTTTTTTGGTACCGGGCATGGAACTCGGGACCTTGCGCTTGCGAGGCAGGTGCTGGAACCACTGAGCTAAATCCCCAGCCCTACAGTAAAGTATTGAATGTGGGGATTTGAACAGATATTTGCACAGCAAAGTTCCTATCAACATTATTCACAAGAATCAAAAGGTAGAAACAACACAAATTTCCATGGACAGGTGACAGGATAAACAGAGTGTGGTATTACATACAGTGGAATATCATTCAGCCTTTAAGAAGAAGAGGAGGCTGACTCATGCTATAACATGGAGGAACCCTTAGGATATCATGCTAAATGAACTAAGTAAGTCACAAGAGGACAAACATATGATTCTATTTCTGTGAAGTGCTTACAGTAATCAAATTCATAGAAACAGAAAGTAAAACTATGGTGTTAAAATAGCCTGAAGAATCCTTAAACAGACAAAACCAACTGGGCCTCATAGTAAGTAACCTAATCTCTGCTTGTTTTGCAAAATACAAGTGAAAGTTAACTGGAGCTATTTTTTTTTGGTACCGGGAATCGAACTCGGGACCTTGAGCTTGCAAGTCAGGTGGTGGCACCACTGAGCTAAATCCCCGGCCCTGGAGCTATTTTTTAAATCTATATTAAAGGAAAACAAAACATAAGTGCAACCAATCAGAAACAACCAACAAATTCATAATTCTGTAATGAGGGATCTCCCAGTTAGACAGACTAAATAAGGAACTGTATAACTGTAACAGATCAAATAGTCTCTTTGCTTTCTTTTTGTGTCTGTCCAATGAACACCTACTTCCTCCTTGCATTTCTTCCCTGGAGCTCCTGAACTACTTTCTGCTTGGGAGCTCCCCAATTCATGAAATCACTGTTTCCTCAAACAAACTCTTCAGAAGATTTTTGTGCCTCCGTTTACTTTTTTTGGGGGGTGGGGATCGAACTCAGGTCCTTGTGCTTGCGCAGCAGGCGGTGAAACCACTGAGCTAAATCTCCAGCCCTTCCATTTACTTTTTTGATAGTGGCTACCAGGGGTGGGGAGGAAGGGAGAAAGGAGAATTATTTTCAATGGTTATAGAATTACACTTTGGGAAGATGAAAGCATTCTAGAGGTGGATAATTGTGATGGTTGACAATAGTGCAAATGGTTCGATGCCACTGAACAGTATTCTTAAAAATGGCTAAAATGGTCAATTTCATGATATGTTTATTTCGCCACAATAAAAAAATGAATCAGCTGTCAATGTACTAAGATGGAACAATCTGTTCGTGGAAAAAAAGCTTGACCAGTAGGGAGGCCCTCCATATACCCTTATAAGCATGTATATACACAGAGTATCTCTGAAAAGAGACATAACTGCAACAATCTAAAACTGACTGTCTTTGAGGAGGATTACAGGGTGGCTGGGTGTCAAAATATGGAAAGAAAATTCTAGTAGCTTATACATCTTGAATTCTGCACCATGTACATTATACATTCAGATAAAGTATGATTATTTTTAATGCATGCTCTTCTAAGCAGTGCCTTGGGAGGCTGAACTCTTGCTCTAGCAGTGTGGCTCAACTTGGGGCATGTTTTGGAGTCCTCCTCTTTCACCTGCCTTCCAGGCCCCAGGGTGTTGTTTTGCTGCCCTCCATGGTAGCAAATCCTTGGGCGTGGAACTGAATTTTGGAGACAGTCCCAGATGGTCCAGAGCCAAGTCTGGTAGCTGTTGATTTTGACTAGAGAATAAATGGCATAATTTATTTATTTGTTTCCTGCCTCATTTCACCAAGGAACTGAGGCCATGGGCTGGTTCAAAAGCCAATTTTCTTATGTTGTCTAGAGACTGTTCACAGACAGCAGTCCCAGAAATATCATCCTCAGTAGCATCATAGAAATGGGTGTGCAGCCTCCTACAGCAGATTAGTCAGGTTCTTTGGGCTGCAAGTAACAGAAGCCAATATCAAGGATTTTAAATGAAAAAAGCAAAATGATCATTGGCCCAAAGCTCAGAGGACAGAGGAGGAACTCACAAAGTCAGGCATGTGCCTATAGGAAGCAATGTCCCTGGGTCTAGAATTGAGAACTGGCCTGTTACTCCTCTACAGATTCCTCTATCTCTTATTTGTTGAGCTCTCTCCCCCTACTCCCTCAGTGGATAGGAAACAAAGCCCTCACAGGCTCCAGTTTCGCAATCCCAGTTCCATCTATAAATCCCAGAGAAAGTCTCTGATTGGCCCTCCTCAGGCCCAGGCCCAGCCATTGAGCCAATCACTGCAGTGAGGGGGAATGCAAAATCACAAGTATGTGCTTTTTGAGGATTGGGTGGGGACAGGGAGGAGATGCAGCTTTTTTGTCATCAAAATACATGGTGGGCAAGAAGAGCTTGTGGGCTACTTTGTTTTTTGTTTGTTTGTTTATTTTTTTGGTACCGGGGATCGAACTCCAGACCGTGAGCTTGCCAGGCAGGCTGCGGAACCACTGAGCTAAATCCCCAGCCCTTGTGGGCTACTTTGAATGACAATGACAATGGATGGTGCCGCCAGGCTTTTGTTAAGGATCCACAGTGCTTCTAAAATCCTCCTGGAGCATACAGTCTAGATTAGGAGCTGAGGCACAAAAATAACCAGAACACGACAGCTTGCACTGACTCGAAGGCTGGATAAGAATATCTCGAACTTCCCATCCAGCTCATAAGATTGTCTCTTAGATAAAAATTAGACATTTAACATGAAAGGGCTTTGAAAAGGCAGCAGTAACAAAGCCCTTTGCAGTTCACCTGGCACAGTCATACCAAGCCTGGAGCCAAAGCTCAGGCTCTGGAGTCAGATACCTCAGTCTCCTGAGCTATCAAATGGGAATAATGCTAGTCCCTACTGCACGGGGTTATTGGAGGACTGGGAGTCACAGGTATGAAGTGCTCACAGCAGTACTGGCATCCGGTAGATGGTCAGGACATGGAAAGTAGTGTTTTATTATTGTTATTATTATTGTTGTGGGCATTACTGTTGTCTGGGCCTCTTCGAATCCCTACAGGGTAGGTAGGTATCAGAGGCTGGCCTGCCCCAAGGTACAGCTGAGGACCGTGAGGCTCAGAGAGGCAAACAACACTCCTTCTAGTAACTCCTCCTGTGCTGATGGCAGGGATGGGGTAGGACTAGCTGCAGGCTCCCCATCCAATGCTCTGTTCCAGGGCTTGCATTCCTGAGGTCAGGCCTAAGAGAGGCCTGTAGAGAGCCTGGTAGATGTGTAGAGACAAGGCCAGAACTCATGAAGAAGTGTGACCATCCTTAGGGCTCAGTGAGTGTCTTACGGTATGGGGGCTGTGAAGGGACAGCCCAGCCCTCTTTGGGACTTCATTCTTGTTGGGGGTCTGGAGCTTTGTAGGGGTGGGAAGTGATTGAGGCTTGTGGCCCCTAGCCTTTCTTGACCATCTTACCCCTCAGGTGCCTTTCCTTTACCTTGTTTCCAGCCCCATGCATTCTCCTCTATAAATACCACCGCTGGTATTTTGGGTTGGCAGCTGTTGCTGCCAGGGAGATGGCTGGGGTAACACGCAGCTCCTGACAAAACACAAACCCCTAGTATGAGTGGGTGTGGGTGGTGTGAATAGGGGGATGAATCAGGGAGTGACTGGGACAAAGGGGCAGGAGCCAGGGGAGTAGGTGCAGGGCTGGGACCACACCCAGCAATCGAAAACTGACAGCACATCAGAACCTTTCTGGAAATCACACTGCTGCTTCCAAACTCGGAGTCCTCTCCATGGGCACAGGGGAGGGAGAGGGACTACATGCACCTAGGGAGAAACTGAGGCTCAGACCCAGAACCCAGGTGCCACTAGACACACATGGGCAGGGAGACTCTGGCCAGGATTGCTCTCTGCCCCTCCCTGCCTGCTTCGAGAGCCAGCCCCTGGTTTGACTGGTGGACTCCCGATTTTCACCCAAGCTATCCCCAAATTCTGCAACTTCTAGAGAATCTTTAGAAATTAGGTGGTTTGAGGCCTTTCTTGGGTACAGGCCGTGTCCCTTCAAATGACCCCAGATTTCTCTTTAGAGGGAAAAGAAAACCCTCAACCTAAATGGAAGTCCAAAGCCTGCTCTCCTCCTTGGCAACCCCAGGATTAGGAAAGCACCCAGGGGCTGGATGGGGCTGGCTGCCCTGGTGAAGCGGCCCTCTACCGATCTCCTGAGCGTTCAGCCCCGCATAGCGCCCCGCCGGCTCAGGGGCCCAGGGGCTCGGGGCGCGTGCTGGGGAGCTGCCTCCCCTCCCCCACAGCCAGCCCAGCGGCCTCCCTTTCCTGGCAGGACAGCGGGATCCTGCAGCTGTCAAGGGAGGGGCCACGGGGGCTGATGTCAGGAGGGCTACAAATAGTGCCTCCGGCTAGGGGCTCTATCTCCCCTGGCCGCATCCACTCTCCAGCCGGCAGTCCGCCGCCCGCTGCCTCCTCTGTGCGCCCGCCCAGCCTCGCCCGCCGCCGCCGCCGCCACCATGAGCCAGGCCTACTCTTCCAGCCAGCGCGTGTCCTCCTACCGCCGCACCTTCGGCGGGGCCCCGGGCTTCTCGCTCGGCTCCCCGCTGAGCTCGCCCGTGTTCCCTCACTCAGGCTTTGGCACCAAGGGCTCCTCGAGCTCGGTGACATCCCGCGTGTACCAAGTGTCGCGCACGTCGGGCGGGGCTGGGGGCCTGGGGTCGCTGCGGGCCAGCCGGCTGGGGGCGACCCGCGCGCCCTCCTACGGCGCGGGCGAGATGCTGGACTTCTCGCTGGCCGATGCCGTGAACCAGGAGTTCCTGACCACGCGCACCAACGAGAAGGTGGAGCTGCAGGAGCTCAATGACCGCTTCGCCAACTACATCGAGAAGGTGCGCTTCCTGGAGCAGCAGAACGCCGTGCTCGCCTCCGAGGTGAACCGCCTCAAGGGCCGCGAGCCCACGCGCATCGCCGAGCTCTACGAGGAGGAGATGCGCGAGCTGCGGCGCCAGGTGGAGGTGCTCACCAACCAGCGCGCCCGCGTGGACGTCGAGCGCGACAACCTGATCGACGAACTGCAGCGGCTCAAGGCCAAGTGAGGGCCCGGTGCTCCCAGACCCACTTACCTGGCACGCAGGCAGGGTCCCGGCTGTCAGCACCCTCCTCCGGGGCCAGTGTTCCTATCCCACCTCATGCTTGGAGGGGGTTGTCCCCTGTGTCCCCCAAGGGGAACTGAAGCCCAGGTCTCACCCAGTGCCCCTTCCCTATAGAAAGATTTCCTTGCGGAGATAGATCAAGGGGTAGAAATGGGGGGCCTTGGGAGGCCTTGGGAGGCCCAGGGCCGGGGAGCAGCCACTTTAAAAGGATCCCAAGCTGCTGGAGTAGCGGTGGTTGGGGGCGGGGTGGGTCTCAGGCAGGCAAATGGGCTGGAGGGAGCTGTGGCACAGTTGGTGGGTGGTTGATAGGCGCTAAGAACAAACCTTGGGCAGGCTGGGAAAGGCTGGGGTAGGGAAGCACAGCTCTCAGCTCGGCTCTGAGGACTCCCTGGGGACCACGCAAGGGGAGCGAAGGGGAGAGGAAACTTTGCCCCCAGGCCTAGCTGAGGCTGTGTCATTTCACAAGTGGACGCACTGGCCGGAGTAGCTGGGAGTGTGGATAGCGGGACGTGGCCCTCCAAAAGCTTGGGAGGACTGGGTGTATGCTCCACTGGGCATCCAATAGGAAAAGGCTGAGTGCAGAGTATTTATGGGTCCTGCTTCTGTTTACCCAAGTGGGCAGAGTCACCTTCCTGCTACAAAAGTCACAAACATTAATTGAGCAGTTGTATGGACCAGGCTAGAGCTGAGAACAAGGAACACAGAGGTAGAGAAAATGGACACATTTTCTAACCTCAGGAAGGTCATAGTCTGGTGGGGACATAGACTTCAAGGGCGTGGCTCCAGGGCAGAGACTGGGCTACTTCCTGTCCCCTCCCTGGGTGGGCGGAGCCTCTGCCACTCTCTTTCTGGGCCTCTGGTCTCTATTCAGCAGCCAGGGCTTCTCAGTGCGACCCACCCCTAGCCTGTCATCTCCACTGCTGACTTTACCCTCAGTGATCATCTCCACTGCTGCCTTAACTCCCTCAGCTGTCTGTCCTTCTGTCTGTCCTGGCCAGGCTGCAAGAAGAGATTCAGCTGAAAGAAGAAGCAGAGAACAATTTGGCGGCCTTCCGTGCAGTAAGCTGTCTTTGTTACCCCTGCAGTCTTCTCCTTTCTATCCCCCCCTGGCCAGCCTCCCTCTGCCCATCTGGGCTGTCTGTGAGCCTGTCCTTGTTGTCTGACCTTTCCCAGGATGTAGATGCAGCCACTCTAGCGCGTATTGACCTGGAGCGCAGAATCGAATCTCTCAACGAGGAAATTGCGTTCCTTAAGAAAGTGCACGAAGAGGTATGAAGGGTCCTTAGGCCATGGTGAAGCTGCTGGAAAGTAAGAAGGTTCCAGGAATGGGCTGTGAGGGTGCTCTGGGGGGCCTGGATGAGGACTGAAGCCCAGCCACAACCTGCAGGAGATCCGTGAGCTGCACGCCCAGCTTCAGGAACAGCAAATCCAGGTGGAGATGGACACGTCCAAGCCAGACCTTACAGCCGCCCTCAGGGACATCCGGGCTCAGTACGAGACCATCGCAGCTAAGAACATCTCTGAAGCTGAGGAGTGGTACAAGTCCAAGGTGAATGGCCTGGCCTGGGGACTCTGTCACCTTGCACCCCAGTTTGTAGGTGCTGCCTATGGCTCCATCCATGGGGAGGAGGGAAAACCCAGAGTCTCTGTGCTCCCTTCCCCACCCTACCTGCCTCCTGTTCTTCCTCATCTCAGGGGTTGTCTCTCTGCCCTTAGGTATCTGACCTGACCCAGGCTGCCAACAAGAACAATGATGCACTGCGCCAGGCCAAGCAGGAGATGATGGAATACCGACACCAGATCCAGTCCTACACATGCGAGATTGATGCCCTCAAGGGCACCGTGAGTCCCTGCCCACCTCTGAAAGCTCAGCCCCTTTTTGTCTGCAGCTCACACCTTCCCTGTGATCTTGGGCTCATCACAAACCCTCTCGGAGTTTCCATTGCCTCAAGTCTACACCAGGGATAAAGCTGGATGATGGATTCCCAGCAGGGCATTACGGAATCGGAAGGTTTCTGGTAGCATCTCCCGTGTGGGCTGAACACAGGAGGTCCCTTCTATGTGGCTTATTCTCTGAGTATCCATAAGACATCATTTGGGTGCAGGGTTCCCTGGCTACTCATTTGAAAATTCCTGGAGTTGACCATCTGAAGTTGCCTCCCAGCCCCAAGGCTGTGTCCCTTTCTCTTCTGGTCCCCTCCCTGCATGTGCTCTGAGTCTGTCCTTGACTTCCCCCCACAGAACGATTCCCTGATGAGGCAGATGCGCGAGCTGGAGGACCGCTATGCCAGTGAGGCCAGTGGATACCAGGACAGCATCGCACGCCTGGAGGAGGAGATCCGGCACCTCAAGGACGAAATGGCCCGACACCTGCGTGAGTACCAGGACCTGCTCAATGTGAAGATGGCCCTGGATGTGGAGATTGCTACCTACCGGAAGCTGCTGGAGGGCGAGGAGAGCCGGTGAGAAGCGAGGCAGGGGCTGGATTAGGGTACTGGGTGGGGGGTGGGGAAGGGAGAGTCCTCCCCTAGGGGCTCTGGATCGCCTCAATGAGACCTGGAAACAATTTTATACAAGGAACCACAGTTCTGCTCATTGGAAAGAATTAACCGAGGCCACTTGGGTAAAAAGTGATGTAATTAACAGCTTTTATAAAGAGAGAAATATAAGTATTCCCTCCTCTTAGAATTAAGAACCAGCAGCATAAAATCATATTCAGCAATCAGTAATAAAATATTACTGCCAGTCAAGGGAGAGAGGAAAGCAGAGTGGGGAATGATGAGGAAGGAAAGGGAGGGGCAGAAAGAGACAAGCTGAGACAGAGAACAGACAGAAAGCTTGCACACAGACAGGCTAAGGGGGGAGGAGGAGAGAAATGCATACACACCACACACACACACACACGTGTGTGCTCAAGGGAAGACCCAGGTGTCATGTTCAGATTACCACCTCCATCTAGACACGGAAACAATATACAACTGAAAGAGACAAGAGTAAAGCTTCTGGGTAACAGAAATGTTCTGTAGAAATGTGGGCTGGTAGATACATGGATATAGACATTGACTGACACTCACTGAAATGCGCATTAAAGATCTGTCCGTTTCACTGTATGTAAATTGAATCTCAGTTTAAGACAGGTCCATTATGTCAAAAAATGGTACTCGTTGATATTCATAAAAATAATATCTAAGCCAGGTGTGGTGGTACAAGCTTGTAATTCCAGCTTCTCTAGAAGCTGAGGCAGAAGAGTTGAAAATTGGAGGTCAGGCTGGGCAATTTAAGGGGACCTTTCCTCAAAATAAAAATAAAGAAAGGCCGAGGATTTAGTTCAGTGGTTCCACCGCCTGCCTTGCAAGCGCAAGATCCCTAGTTTGATCCCTGATACCAAAAAAAAAATTAATTAATAATAATAATAATAATAATAATGAAGCCCAGAGATGTAGCTTAGTGGTGGAGTGCTTGCCTAGAATGTGTGACACCTGGGATTCAATCCTCAGCCTCACACAGCATTAATAATATATAATAATAGTATCTAAAGACTTTTTTAAAGTGCCCAGTCTGTTTCTATATGGCCTACACATAAAGAGGGCTCAGGAATAGAATGATGTATATAGGGTGGACTTTGAAAGTGGTAAAGCTCTGTTCCCTTTTCCCAGCATGAATGTAAATGGTCAACTCATGGGACTGTCCTGCCTAGAGGGCACTCATGGCTAGCCAGACATCCTGCATCGTCAGAACAGAAAGGAAATGCTGGTGTCCTGGAGGGTGGCGTGGGGTGGGACATCCTGGTATCATACCAGCAGGTTGGGGTTGGAATGGCTGATCCTTCCAGAAGGGACAACTCTTGGGAATCTGAAGTTGGCCTTTGACCCCACACCCTATGCAGTGTGGACAGAGCGAGTGTTGGAGTCAGAGGGACTGGGGTAGCTGCAGAATATGTTTGGGGGGAGCCTTGATTGTTGTGGTCACAGAGAGAAATGGGAGCACCCTTAACACTTGAGGACTTGGTCTCTCCCTTTTCAGGATTAACCTTCCTATCCAGACCTTCTCTGCTCTCAACTTCCGAGGTGAGTGCATGCTGGGAGGTGGAGGGAGGGCTACATTGGCCAGGAGACCAGCTCGGGCACTGCCTGAGATCAGGCAGGAGGGGAGGCTGGAACTATGGGTCCAGTGCCAGGGGGAAGGGGGCTGCCTAAGGCAGGTGAGGGAGTTTAGGTAGAGGCAGGTGAGGCACCTTCTGAGAGAGAGCTTCTTATTGTGTTGTGTTGTTATATTGGCCATGTCTACTGCACCTTTTGAAGTGTTGGGGGTGTGTTCTGAACCCCAAACCCTAGAAGCACCAGGAGTGTCCCTGGAGACCTGGCAGTGGGAAAGCTCACACTCTGGGCTAGAAGGCACCTGCTGCCCATTGTCTGCCTGGCCTGTTACCCAATGCTCTCCAGCTATTTATTGAGCACCTCCCATTTATGGGAGCAAGATGTTGGATGCACCTTCGAAAAAATGAAGCCAAGTCTTAGCAAAGCCAAACAATGACAAGAACGAGCTCTTGGGGCATTTTGCCATCTTGACATTAGTAATATGCAGATCAAGTGGCTTTCCAACCCCAGAGAGCAGAAAAATATGCTCTAATGATACACTAGGAAAGCAAGTTGGAGTCATTGGCAGCTTCTCCTTTCCTAGATCAAACCTTTTATATCTTCGATGTTCATTTCCATCAGGAAAAATACACGCTGCACTCCAACAAGTCACAACATTCATCATAGGCTAGTTGCTTGCTAAGGAGATTCCTGAATGCCAAAATCCTGATACCACGGACCTAAATTTGACCCTCCCTATAAAAGTCAGGACCTTTCTTTTCAGTTAGTTGTTTATACGGACACCAGGTGTGAGTCTTGCATTTAAAGTCACTGAATGCTTTTTCAAATCAATAGCTCTGTGACTGCAATAGGGCAAGTATCACTGCTACCATTCCATAGCAAGGAAATTGAGGCACAGCAGGGCAAGTGAGTCAGCCTTGTGAACAGTGGCTGCTGCTCCATCTCACCTTCATGAAGACATCAAGCTGCACATTCTGAGTCTTAAAGAGAGCTGAGGCCTTAAAGGTCCTCCAAAAGAGCCTCTCAAGCTTGGGCTTTGGGGTTCTGTCTTGGGGACGTGAGTTCCAGGACACAAACTCATACAGGGCTCTCCTGGAGCCCAAAGGTGGAGAGGAAGCTAGGAGGGGAGGGCAGCCTGGGACTCAGGGTTCCCAGTCCCGCACCAGTTTGCACACTGCAGTCTATGAGCTCCTGAGCCCGTGTCACCTACAGGACTGGCCCTGGGGTCTGCAGAGCTACCTGCTCAATACTGGGCTCAGGGACAAGAGCTACTTACTGTCCTAATGAAGAAGTTAAAAGTCTGTCATGAGAGGGATGGACTTGGGCTCTGAACAGCCCAGCCTGGACTTGATTAGACTGAGCATGTGGTGGATCTATTACAGAAACCAGCCCGGAGCAAAGGGGCTCCGAGGTCCACACCAAGAAGACAGTGATGATCAAGACCATCGAGACTCGGGATGGGGAGGTGAGTGCTCTCTCTAGCCTCTCATCCTTGTTGGGGCTGTGAGGGTATTGGGAGGACTGTCAGCCATGTGTCTTCTACCAGCTGGGCTGGTTCAGGGCTGGATGGGGCTGAGTGGGTCCTGCTGTCTTGGGGACAGGGTGCACAGGGCTCCCCTGGGCCAGCAGTAGGCTGGACTAGGCTTCTCTTCCTCCCCAGGTCGTCAGTGAGGCCACACAGCAGCAGCATGAAGTGCTGTAAAGCTAGAGAGCCTCAGACACAGTCCTGGCCCCATCCTCACCACCTCCTGAAGCCAGCCAGCCTCCTTCCATCCTGGGATGCCACACCCAGTCACCTTGCTTCCTTCCCCTCAAGCTTCTAAGTCTTTCTCACTGGCCACCCTTCATGGTCCCCATCCCACTCAGTCCCAGGCAACACTCCAGCCACCTCTGCAAACCCCACCATGAGTCCTGGCTGTTAGAAGGGAGTGAGCCAGGCTCTTGTGCTGGATGGTGCCCAGCTTGAGCTGTGACCCTGCCCCTCCCAGCTCTGTGACCTCGGGCTCTAGCCTCTGGCTTTGGAGAATGCCTCAGAACAGCATATTGAGACCTGCAGGGTAAGGACAGAGCCCTATGGACCTCCCCGTCCCCAAGCCCTAGAGAAAGGGTAGGCTCCTCAGCAAGCTGGGCAAGGACCAGGGGACTAGCCCCTGTGGACACTGAGGGACTTGAAACTGCCACTATGGTCCCTTCCTTTCCTTTCCCCAGCCCAGGGTGGGATTAGAAAGCAGGGGCTGCAAGAGGGAACCCCCGAAGGTGCTGGATGTGGGAGCAGGAGACACAGAAGGAGAGAGGGTGGGTGAGATGCTGGAGAGGAAAACAGAGGAGAGGGAGGCAGGGTGTGTGCGGGCTCAGGCTGGCAGGAGGACTCCACCTCCCATGACTGCCCCTCCCACTGCAGGGGCTCTGGACAGAAGCAATAAAGAGATGAGCACAAGACTGCAGGCCCCCTACTGTCTTACCTGGTGGGTGACCGGGGGTGGGGCCGTGTCACATCACACATCACCCTGAGACGGACTGTGCCACCTTCCTATTCAGGCAGATGTCCTCCGGGCTTCCCAGCTCTGCCGTATGTGTGTAGCAAAATGGGGCAGTGGGGCTGGACAAGGGGCTTTTCTTGGAGAACCACAAATACCTCCTGTTGGGTTCCTGGACTACCCCCCTTAAACTACCTATGCCACCTTCAGAGGTAGGGCACGGGCACCACCTCCTGTTCTCTTGAAGAAAGCTGCAGCTCCTCAGCTGGCTCTGATAGAGGCCACCTCAGTCCTTTCCCCAAGAAAGTTTCCAGCTTGTTTTCATTAACCCTTTCCAAGGCCTTTCTATGCACGGGGCCAATTCAGGAAAAATAACAATGTTCAGAAAAATGGAAAGATCTAACTTGTTTTGGGGTAAGAAGGCTCAATACTCTGAAAATGTCAGTTCATCCTAGTCATCTTCAGGGCCTTCAGTGATCTTCAGTGACTTTGATGATCTTACATTCTCAGAGTCAGACCTCAGAAAGCCTCTGGGCAAAGATCCTGCCATTTCAATGCACTGTCATCTCAATGAAAATACCAAGGGGAAATGTCGGGAGAATGGGGAAAGATGGAAGGAATCTAGGACATATGAAAAAAACAAAAAACAAAAAAGAAATAATGGAATACAATAACATCAATCATTCAAATGTATTATTAACATAAGTAAATATAATATTTTAAAGATTTGTTAATGAATAGGAGGTATACAAATATTATGGAATAAAAGAGCGTTTAGAACAAGACCCACAGACACATGGAATGCTAGCATGTGTTAAAGCAGGCATTTCAAAGCTGTGGGGAAGTCTTAATCAACAGAGGGCTTGAGGGGCAATCGGGTAGCCAAGGTTATCAGGAAGAGATGTGGACACTTTCTTTTCCCTCCTTCCAAAAAGCATCCGCATTCCAGGTGGATCCTAGATTTAGGAAAGCTGATGGATCCAAGTAGGCCTCAGGCTTCACACTGTTCCTCCCATATGTAAGGGGCTGTCCTTCAAAGGAGATGGGAAGAGGATAGACGTAGAAGCATGATAAACTGAGCCAAATAGAGCTAGTTAGGTTTTAGTCTTAAAGTCCCTGCTGTGTTATTCCAAAAACTTCCAAAATCCTTCCTGGTGGCTCTTCATTCCTGTCCTTCGAAGTAGCCCTCACTCACAAGTTGCTTCCTTTCTCTAAGAAGGACCCCTTTATCCTCAAGAAGCTGGGTACACCCCAGGTCCACCTCTACCACTAGTGGCTCAGGTCCTTTGCTGCTCCCTCCCCTATCCAATGGAATGGACTGAGCCCTCTAGGCCCAGAATTCCCCTATCAACCTGTAGAGAAACTCCACGATTCTCACAAAACACAGAACCGGAAGCAGCATTCCCAGTGTCCTCAGCTTGTCTTTGAGCTTGTTTGAGGTATTAGCATCTGAGTTGGCCTCTCTGTGAGGGAAACACCGGGGAGAGGGGGACACTGGGCCTTGGTGGATAAAGGGGAGGAGTATATCCCTGAGAAGTTTCTGGAACCTTGCTCCTTCCTTCTGCTGGATGAGCTATATGTGCACTCACTTGCTCTACAAAGCATAAAGGGATTCATAAGCCAGGAAGGGCTTAGGTACATGCTAGTTACTAGGCTGGTGGGAAGGTACAGATCTTACACTCTCAGGGTCAGACCTCAGAAGTCCTCTGGGCAGTGACCCTCCTGGTACAGAAACTCTCTTCTCAACCTCACCCCAGCTTCGGTGATGGCCAGTGACCAAGTTCTGCCCGGATATCCCCAGTGTCAGAGAACTCCCCACTTCACTGGCCTTCCAGCTGGAGATGGTGCTGAAGTAAAGCCCTCCCTTCTCAGTCCACTGTCTCCTGTAACTGTGCCCACCTGTCATTAGAGAGGAGGCCAGAGCTGCCCACTGTCCCCCAGGGGTAGCATTCTCTGAGTAGAGCCATCCTGGCCCTGTCCCCTTGGGGCCCACTCTGACAGATAGACAAGTGCAGCCAGCTGACCCAGGGAGCCCAGGAAATGGACCCCCCCCAGAAAATGTTTGAACTGCACATGATCATGTGCATACAACGAGATTTTCAACACATTCCTCCACATACACCCCGTTACCTCCATGGCCCCTCGGGGAGCTCTGCAGTCCTCTTCTTCAAGACTCTAAGCATCGAGAAAGAAGAGGACTCACAGAGGGCTGACCAGCCTCCCACCGGATGCAAAGGACCAGGCCTAGGTCAGCTCGAACCCCTTCGGAGGCGAAGCAGGAAGGACTGAGGAGCTGGACCCTGTGCCAAGAGCTGAGGACCCAGTCAGCACTTTCCTACCCCCTCTGTTCACCTGGCTGCTGTCCCCGCCTTGTCCCTCTGCGTCCCGCCCACCTCTCCTTCCTTCTCACCACAGGCCTCACCAGGGTACAAATGCAAATGAATCTTTGACCTTTGGTGCCCAAGGGTGACTTTGATTCATTTTATTCACCACTATATCCCTGGTGCCTGGAAGAATGCTTGGTACATAGTAGGTACTTATTAAATATTTAAATACTTCTTGAATGAATACCCACTGGGCACTTTTATTTACTTTTCTCTAAATTAAACATTTACCCAGAAGGGCTGATAGCTGCCCCTGACACTTCATTCATTGATTCAATGAATATTTACTGAGATTTTTCCATGTGTTAGGCATGTGGTGCATCATTATAACTTAGAGGAAATGCTCCATGGCCCAGAGAGGTGGAGTGATCTTCCAAGGTCACACAGCATTCTGTGGCAAAGGAGGATGGGGCTCCAGGCTCCTTGGCCTTCAGAGCCCAGATCTCTTTCCATGACACCATAGACTTGTGACCAAAAGGCAGGGCAGACTGGCAGCACATACACTCAGCCTGGCGCCAGGCTGCAGGGCACTGGGGGCCCACATTGAGGGACAGATGAGCGCCTTGCAGTCAGCTGCCCTGGGCAACTGGCCCAGCCAGAGCCTGATCACTTGCAGCTGTCACAGCTCATGCGGGCTCCTCCAGGAGAGGGCACCGGCGACTCACTGCGGCCCACAGACCCTTGGGTGCAAGTCAGTGAATGCCCCTGTTGGAGACAAAGGAAGCGAGAGACAAGCCATGTTCCAGTCTCTGTGCCAGGCCTTTTTAAATAGTTAATATTCATTTTAATATTTAATGTAACAATTTAATGCCATCCCAATAATATAAGTCAGATCGTGTAATTTTGCTCAAAACTCTGAGATGACTTCCCATTTCCCATAAAAGTGCCACAGCCTGCAAGATGCTAAGGCATCTGGCCCCTGTAAGCTGTCTGATCCATTCCCTTCCACTCTGCCCTCACACCCTCCAGCCTTGCTGGCCTTCTGGTACTTCTTGAACCACCAGCCATACTCCCACCTCCCAGACGTCTGTACCAAGTGCTTCCTAACCCTTCAAGATCAAGATCGGCTCCAGTGTTTCCCCGTGGAGGCTGGCTCCAATCACCTTGTTTGCAAGCTCAATCCCCCACCACACGCACATACTTGCTGAGCTTTTCCCATGGTACCTATATCATTCTCATAATCTTTACACTTTCCTTATGTTTGCTGCATCTCTTTCCTCTTGAGCATAAGCAACTTGGAGGCAGGAATCCTTGTCTGTTAGTAGAAACCCACAAATGTTTGTTAAATGAACAAATAAACCCTGAGTTGGGCTTCTCCCATTTTTAGATGAGTAAACCAAGGCTTGAAGATGCTAAGAGAGTCACTCAAGATTATACGGTTCATTTATTCAACTAACCAACCAGTCACCATTCATAAGACACAGGCTGCACTCCAAGCAATTGTTGACATACAGTGCTAGGTAGCTTTGGGTTATTACTTTTTTAAAAGCAGTCTCTATTTCTTTGTTCTTGATGTTCTGTTTGCAATGCTTTCTCCCACACTTTAAACCTTTTTAGAATTCAGTTTATGTTGTAGAATTTAATTCACCATCAGTGGTTGCCAAGGGTTGGTACAGGGGAGTGGCTGACCACAAAGAGGATGCACAAGAGAATATTTAGGGTGATAGAACTGCTTTGTATGGTCCTGGGGTAGCACTAGCATGAGTCTATGCATTTGTCAAAACCCACAGAACCGCACATCACAAACAGTAAGCTTTAATGTATGCAAACTGCAAGAAAAGTTATTCCTCAAGGCTCTTAATCTCTATGGACATAATTCAGTGTTTCAATTGTTTCTTCTGTACCATGGTGGGCACGGATACCACACACACACACACACACACACACACACACACACACAGACGCACACACACCATTTTGACTTCAGTATCTCAGAACAGAGGCAGGGGATGAAGAGGCAAGATCAAGAGTAACTTTCCCCATCTCTGAATGACTCATGGCTCATTTTAGCCCTTCCCAGGCTTCGTCCCTCAAGGTTCAAGGTAAGGCTTGGGTCCCTTATGGACTTAATTTTTTTTTCCTGTCCTGGAGATCAAACCCAGGGCCTCATGCATGCTAGGCAAGCTCTCTACCACTGAGCTACCCTTCCAACACCGAGACTTTTTTTTAACTTTTAATTTTGAGATAACCATAGATTTGTCTACAGCCATACCACCCTGAATGCGCCTGATCTCGGCTGATCTCGGAAGCTAAGCAGGGTTGGGCCTGGTTAGTACTTGGATGGGAGACAACCATAGATTCACAGGTAGAGATCCTGTGTGCCCTTCACCTGCTTTCCCCAGTGGTGACACCTTGTATGACTAGAGTAGAGTATCACGGCAGGAAAGTGACCTTGATATTGTCCCTTCACCTTCCTTAGATTTACCAGATTTACATGCATTCTTTTGTGTGCATGCGTGTGTGTATGTATGCATGTACATTTAGTTCAATGTAGTTTTATCACTTGTGTAGATTCATGTGACTATGTGACTACTGCAGTCAGACACAGAGCTGGGCTATTATAATAGTCTCCATTGGACTTTAAAAGCTATAATGTCCTATTTTGATGTTTCTCAAAGTGCAATCCTTGGACAGATCAGTCACCTAGACCACTTGTCAAATGGACAAATTCCCATGCTGAGCCCAGGTCTCTGGGGATGGGGCCTGAGAATCTGCACTTCTAGCAGGCTCCACCCTTGAAGGACCACCACTTTAACAGGCCTCCCACCTCCAGTTCACTCTCCACACTGGCTGCCCAGGGATCCTCCTGAACACAGCTCTGATCAGTCGTTTCTCTGCTTGTTAAAGCCCTGTGGTGGCGCCCCCTGTTTTCAGAATAGATACCGTAGTAACCAGAGCCTTCTGCAGCAGGCCCTGCCTCCCTCTCCACCCACCACCATTCATCCTTCCAACCCCTCCGATTCTCAGAACACGTGGTTTTCTTTGATCACAGTCTCTCATTGCTCACATGGTCCCTCTGCCTACAGTGTCCTTCCCACTCTTTTCTGCCCTGTTCAACCCTAACCAACTACCCATTTGTACAGATGAGGGGTTGGAGGTTGAGAGAGGTTTGATGTCACCAGACAGTAATGCAGGACCAGCTGGGTGCCGGAATCCACCTGACTGCCAGGCTCCTGATCTTACTGTTTGCCAGCAGCAATGGAGGCGCTGGGGAGGCCACTGGGCCCTCAGCCGCTGCTCAGCTCCTTAGACTTGCCTCTCCATCCACCTCTCAGGCTATTCCTCTTCCTCTCCACCAGCCCAGTGGGGCTGGGGCTCTGGAGTCCGAGAGCAGGGAGGAAGGGAAATGGGATTGAGCCCAGGGGTAACTCTACTCCCCAGATCCAGGTGGTGGGGCGCAGACACATCATGGAGGAGGGGCCGTGAGCCAATTCCCAGGGACTCCTAAGCCGGGGCTGGCGAAGGGGGCTCGAGGAGGGCGAGAAGGAGCGAGTGGAGTCCAAGTCCCCTCCTCTGCTGCCCCCTCCCTCTACAGCTCCCTCGCAACCCGAGCCGGGGGGCCTAAAAATAGCCCCCGAGGCGCAACCGCCGGCCGCCCTGGTGACCTTCTGGGTAGCACAGGCCGAAGCGGGCGGGCAGCAGGAAGGCAGGCCGCCGGCCCCCCGGACTCCTCTCCCAGGGCACCGTCCCACGGTGCCCCCGTGGCCTCCTAGTTCCAGCATCCGCCCCCAGCCCCGCTTGCAGAGGCCATGCAGAAAGCTCGGGGCACGCGAGGCGAGGACGCGGGCACGAGGGCACCCCCCAGCCCCGGAGTGCCCCCGAAGAGGGCCAAGGTGGGGCCCGGCGGAGGGGCCCTGGCGGCCGGGGCGCCAGTCTTCCTGCGGCCCCTGAAGAACGCGGCGGTGTGCGCGGGCCGCGACGTACGGCTGCGGGTGGTGGTGAGCGGGACGCCCCAGCCCAGCTTCAGCTGGTTCCGGGATGGGCAGCTCCTGCCCGCGCCCCCCGAGCCCAGCTGCCTGTGGCTGCGGAGCTGTGGGGCACAGGACGCCGGCGTGTACAGCTGCACGGCCCAGAACGAGCGGGGCCGGGCCTCCTGTGAGGCGGTTCTCACGGTGCTGGAGGTCGGAGGTAATGGGGAGGAGGGGCGGCGTCTGGCCAGGCTGAGGGGGAGCAAGGGTAGAGAAGGGCTGGCCGGGCCACGTGAGCCAGGTAGCAGTTCCTGGCCTTCTTCTCAGGCGCCAGGCTTCTCAGCTGCGGGGGCAGAAGTGGAGATCAAGAGGGAGATGCAGGGAAGTGGTGTCCGGGAGAGGCTCCCCCTGGGAAGGTCAGAGGTCAAGGGTCGGTGGTGGAGGTCAAGCCTGAGATTCACACAGGCTTCTTGGGGAGCTGTGGCCGAAGCCCTCCTCTTTCTCTGCTAGAGAGAAGCCTCCTGGGGGCAATCTTCTCCGATGAGGGAGCTGGCAGTTGTGAGCTCCTTAAAGATGTGTGCTTGTCTGAGGGAGGGACTGGTTTCCTCTGGTCTGTGGTGCACTGGGGAACGGCTGGGTCAGAGCTCCTTGCAGGCCATTGCTGTGGCAGGGCTGTGCTCTCAGTACCAGGCGGGGTGGAAGGGGCCAGTGGATAGACACGAGTGAACAAGGTCCCGGGCACCAGGAAGTGGAGCAGGGACCAGAGCATGAATGGAGGTGGTTTCTTGGGAATCCACAGGCATGCACGTGTATGTGCACATTTGTAGGCTGTAGAAGGACAGTGATGGTACAAACAGATGCAGGACAGGGCATGTGGAGCTGGCGTGGGAAGCCTGTGGACTGTGTCTACTGAGGTTCCAGAGTGGGTGTTCAGAGGGCATAGAAGGGGATGCTCTGGACAGAGTGGAGGTACAGTTCCAGGCCAGTGGTCTGAGCCCAAAGAGGAGGGACAGGAGCCTGGACCCCATGTTCTCTGCCCTGCTGGGATTGGGGAAGAATGCCAAACCAGCACCGATTCTCCTTGGGTTAATTTTTGGGCATTTCCTTTCCTATTCCCCAACTCCAGAGTTAGGTGCATGGTTCTTCTCTAGGCCAAACACAGAGCTTTAGGTAGCCTGACCCTTGAAAAACAGAATTCTGAGAAAGTAGGCTGCATTTGGAAGAGGTGGCAAAGAGCCAGGGGAGGGGTGGTGGTGACTGTCTTGGGCATTTGCAAGAAGGGTGTCTCATTCCAGCTGGGTGGTGTCCTGTAGGGGTCAATCTTTGGGGCTGGGGAGGAGGCCAAGGGGTGAAGGAACTCAGCAGCCAGATGAAAAAGAAGGCTCCT
The DNA here is from genome assembly GCF_000247695.1 of Heterocephalus glaber. The sequence continues at coordinate 5,617,240 of NW_004624823.1, read as the reverse complement.
GGGTGCAGCCCAGTCAGGAGATGGAGCTCTCAGCATCTCATCTCCTCAGGCTGGTCCTGCCCACCTCCCAGTCTCCAACCACTAGTTCCTTGTGGTCTCTGTGGCCAGGCTTGGGCCAGAGAGGGCCAGGGGTGGCTTCTCTTGATTGGTCAAGAAGCTGACCAGGTACAGGATTCCCTAGCTTGGGGACAGGGGAGGCACATGTTCTGGTAGAGTTCTGACCTAGAGAAAGAAGAGACTCCTTAGGCTTCTTACTTAGCTCTGGTCCCCTCAGGGGCCAAGGGAGCTGAAAAACAGGAGGTAAATTGAAGGCTAAGATAGATAAGTTAATATGAATAGTTTCAGGAGAGAGCTATTAGGGAAGGGAAAGGTAGGGCAGAGAAAGAGCAATGGTTATAATATTTGTTTAATGTTGGGCAGGTCCACAGAGAACTGCAGCTTCAAACACTTCCCTTTCCAGGTGAGAACACTATGGACCAGAAGGGAGGTAGACATGCAGCTGCTTATAGCCATCCCATTCCAGATCTAAGAAACTTGTCCTCCTGGCTTGGGCTCTGGAGCCTTTTTGTTACTCAAAAAGTTCTGATGGGGGATCACTGTCCAGTGTTGGGGCGTGGCAGCTGCATGACTGCTCCTAGCCTGCCCTGCCCCCTCCAGAAGAAGAGATGATGAGGTGGGAGAACCCCCAGCAGGGCTGTTTCCTCACTGCTTTGTAATCTGGGTGGCATGGTGGGCAAAGCTGAGCCTGCCTGGGCCTACCTAGATTAGACAGCACAGGAGCAGTGTCCAGGCTGGTGAGCAGTAGGCTTGAGGAACTTACAGTACAGAAAGGGCCCTGGGTGTGTGGATTTGAGACTTTTGGCATTCATGTTAGAATAGGAGAAGGATGGGGCTGCAGCATGTTCCGTTTGAGAATGTGTCCAGCTTGTGCAGACAGAAGGTGCCAGAATAAGTGGAGGTTTCATTCTGCCCCACTGCACATGACCATGTGGTTAACTATTACAACTTCTTCCATGATTTGGGGGAGGCAGAGGCTTTGCTTTGTTGATGCTGGGAGACTGACTGGATGAGTGTGGCTTCTGTCCCTGTCTGCTGCCCAACCCTCACCGGTCCCTTCCCAGTGACAGCTCCTGGTCCAAGGCAGCTGCACAACTCTTCACCATTGCTCGAGCTTCCTTGTGGAAAACTTTCTGGGTTGGAATCAACAGCAGGAGGACTTTAGGGTACTCGAGGAAGCCAAGCAAAGACCTGGCTACAGAAGGAAGGAGGCAATTTCTGGCCAGGATTGCTCTCAGCTCGGCAAGACAGGGTGATGCCGAGACTCTTGGCACTCCCAAAGCCTGGGACAGTACCTCAGGATGGAACAGTGTTGGCCAGGGTTAGGGAGGTTAGGGATTTGAGGAGACAAGGGGCCTGAAGGCTGGTGAGTGTGCAGAATGAGAAACTGGTGTGGTAGTGGTAGGATTTGGGGGTGCAGAAATGAGGAAAAATAGGAAACAAAGGAGGTGAAGATAGCAGAAATGTAGGATACTTGTAAAATCCTCAAATGTGTAAGGCACACTATCTAAATATTTAATGTTCCAAACCCCAGATTATTATTGCGACCATTATTAATGTGAGACAATTGGGGTTCAAAGGGGAAGATTACCCAAGGTCACGTGGCCAATGAGGTGGCAGGGCTGGACCTGAATGGTTGGGTCGCCAAGCCTGGGTCCACAGAAATAGAGGAAGGAAGACTAAGTTAAGGATTTGTCATTGTGACCATTTTTCTCCTGTCATAGCCCAATCCAGTCTCCAACATAGGCAGGCATTCTTCTCTTTCCAAACACTGGGCTCCCACCTGCACAGGCTGAGCAGCCAAGTGACCCGAGCAAGTGCTGCCCTCAGAGAAGGGCGCATGGGTGGCAAAAGGGGGAGGCCTCCTAGCACAAAAGGGTGGGGTGGGGTGAGAGAGGACACAGCTGAGAGGAGGGGCAAATGCAAGATGCTTGTGTGTGTATGTTGGTTGGAGTTTTGAAACCAAGGTCTGAAAAGACTTTGGTATCAACCAGAAGGGCCAAAGGCCCATAGAGAGTAGTGAACCATCCTGGGTTCTTGAAGGCAGAGAGGGAAGAGGTTAGCAATAGGGAGAGAGAGGGCCAGTGGAGGCCAGGGAAAGATGGCAGAGCACACAAGAATCTGCATTGAGAAATATTTGGACCATTTTTTTTCACCTGGAATTTGGAATGTCTGGATAAAAAGCCAGGAAGAAACTAGTATGGAGTTGGGAGTGGGTATGGTAAGTGTTGCCATCCATTCAAGCCAAATACCAATCCAGGAGAGGTGGAGGCACGAGAGTGGGAGCAGAGAAGAGCCCTGGGAGGGAGGCAAGGGGAGCAGAGAGGCCCCTGGAGTCAGCCGAAGCCTCTGCAGAAGACAGTTTGCTTCTCTTTCCAGAAGACCTGGGTAGAATGGTCACTGCTCCAGCTCTTTCCTGGGAAAGGATCTGGCTCAGGACAGAGAAAGGGAAAGGCTAGGGGAAGGGAGCCGTTCCGGAAAATTCACCAGCTACCACTCTTCATCCCCTCCCCAGGCTGTGCCACCCATTCCCTCCTGTGTGTCAGGTACTGGTCTAAGTGTTTGGGATGCATGGGTGGGGGAGGGGAGATTATTCTTGGAGATTACATTCTAATGGGGGCACAGACAATGGGCAACATAGTAAATTACACAGTATGTCAGAAATTCAGTGCAGGGCAGAGGCAGGCAAGAGAGGAGCCAAAGGGGAGGATAGCGGGTGCATGCAGCTCAGTGGAGGATCTGCAGGAGGGCTCAAGTGTGGCCCAAGGCCATGAAGTTTCTCTGGTTAAGGGGAAACGCTGGCACAGAAATGGGAATCCCGGGGAAGAGGCAGGGGAGCACAGCTGTCTGGCCTTGGAGGGAAAATGGGGCATTCTGGGGCCAACTGTGGAGGCCCAACCTGAGAGCACGGCCCAAGCCCGGCCCTTCCTTCAGGGGTGAGCATGCAGGCCCAGGGCAGGAATACACAATCACTGGCCCCTCCTCGGCCCAGCTGTCCCATCACTCATGCCTGCTGCCCATTGGCTATTTTTGCTATGGAATGTGCCAGCCCCTCGGATTCTCCGGGGGAACAGGGGCTCAAGTTACCCGCTGTCCCCACTCAGCTCCCCATCTGTGAGTGGGTGTATTTGGGGGTGTCTGGGGTCTTCTGGCCGGGACTAGTACAGACACACACGTGTACCCTCTCAGTACACCTCCCTGAGCACGTGTCTGTGTGTGTAACATTTGCCGCTGGTGGTCTGGGAGGCCACCTGTATGTACCCAGAATGTACAAGGCATGGCCTTAAACTTGAAGATGAAGGGGCCCCAAACTCAACTTCAAGAGCCAATCAGAGCCTGGGATGTAGCTCAGAGGTGATGTGTCTGCCTGGCAAGCACAAGATCCTGGGTTCGATCTCCAGTACCAAAAAAAAGCCAAGTACAAACCGGAAAATGAGGGAGGTGCTATTGTCATTGTCTGAACTTGAACATTCTTATCCTACCACCCCAAACATTGTGGAGGTGGAACAAAAGTCATCAGTCTATCTCTATCTGATTTTATCTTACGGTTCTGGCAGTGGAACTTAGGGCATTCACAGCGAGCTGTATCCTCTGCTCTTTTTAGTTAAAAAAAAATGTGTCAAGTTGCTAAAATTCCAACACTGGGCTCAAATTTAAAATCCGCCTGCCTCAGCCTCAGCGTCCCAGAGTGCTGGAATGAATTATGTGTGTGTGCGCCTCCACGCCCGACTCTCTGTATGTATTTAGTACCCAGGCTTTAATTAAAGCAATAAAGTTAGGGGTCATCCTGGCCAATCAGCATGGAACACTTTATGACATAGTGGTCAATAACCAGCCATAGAGCCACAGAATCCTGACTCCTTTAATTTGTTAGCTATGTGACTTTGGGCCTCAGTCTCCCTCCTTGTTGGGAAGATGGAATGAGTTTATTCATGCAATGTGCTTAGCACAGTGCCTAGTACAGACCAAGAATGAAATAAATGTTAATAACTACATAGTACTGGGCTGGGGATTTAGCTCAGTGACATTGCGCCTGCCTCGAAAGCACAAGGTCCTGAGTTCCATCCCCAGTACCAAAAAAAAAAAAAATTGCTTAGTACTGAAGTCATAGCTCAGAAACCGGGACTAGCACTACCTGTGCATGCTGAGATGAAAATTTCAGTTTGAGTACTTGCAGTCTCAGAAGCTGTGCGGCTCTGGCTAAGTGACAGGACTTCTCTGAGCCTCAGATGCTTGTCAGTTAAATGAGGATGGACATGGTCATAAAGACTGCAGGCTCATGGGTTGCTGTAAAAGAGAAAACAATAGCAAAGCACCAGGCCCGTGGTAAATGAGAAAGGAACATAAGAGGGGAATAGAACTTTGCAGTTTGCTGGTGGTGAATGGGGCAGGGGTGGGAAGTGAGGGGGAGAACACGTTACAAAATTTGGTGAGTGTGCTCACCTGTGGGAACATGGGGTGACTCTGACTACTAGGAGTACCTCTGGACACCTTGTGTTTGTATGTATGGAGCGAGGGTGCAGGAAACAAGGTAAATCGAGGAAAGCCTTCTCTGCCCACTTCAGGGAGCCTGTGGAGGGGGTTCTAGTCAGGGTCCATGTCAGCACAAGGCCTCCTTCCCCAAGGAGCCTAGCACCGAGGATGACCTAGGAACTACCACCCGGTGCTCTGCCTTGCGGTGAGCTGGGTTGTCTGGCACAGCGTGCCTGTGTGCATGTTTGCCAAGTAAGCGAGATGTTCCTGACCTTCCAGAGCTGCCCTGCAGGAAGAGGCCGCGTTGGGCTGCCAGTGAGAATAGCCTGAGCTAGACGCCACTGCACCCCTTTCTGTGCCTCAGTTTCCCCATGTGCCCAAGGCCCGGGAGGCAGATGTGTGTGTGTGGTGTGTGGGACTGCCAACGTCGGGAGCTGTCCCGTGGGCGTGCTGGGAGGCAGGTGAGGGCCGCCCCAGGGGAGGCAGAGGTGCAGTGAAGAGAAAGGGCGCCAGGTGGGGGTGCAGGCTGGCTGGGGAGGGGCGGGCTCTGGGCGCCGACGCCGCCTTCCCGGTACCGGGACTCCTGAGGCCAGGCCTCTCCAGCACCCGCGCCGGCTCCCGCCCGCTCCCCAGCTCGCCCCCGGCCCCGCCTCCGACTCCGCCCCGCCCCCGCCCGTCCCCTCCTCGCCCTGCCGCCGGCCCGGCCCCCTCCCCCGCCATGAAGAAGCTGTGGGTGAAGAAGCGTTTCCAGGTGAGGGCTCCGGAGGCGGGCGGCGCCGGGAGGGGGCAGGAAGGGCCGGGCGCCCGGGAGGGAGGGCGGGTCACCGCGGCTGGGCCCGGGGGAGGGGGCGCCGGCCCCACCCCAGCCCGGCGGAGGGCGGCGGGTGGGACGCGTTCCGGGGGTCGCGGGGCCGCGTCCTGAGCGCGCAGGCCCCTCCGTCGTCCCCAATCCCCGCGACCACCTGGAGCGGCCCCCGCTGCAGCCCTCCGCGCGCAGGGCCCACTTGCTTCTTTACCATCTCGTTCAGTCGCGCTTCTGTCCAACCCCAGCCCCTCCGGCCCGCTCTCCCCAGCCCCCCACCCTGGAGCCTTCCATCTTCCGGAGCTCCTGAAAGCAACGCACAGGGATCCGCGCTGAGCTCAATAAATGTCCCCAAGCCCTGCCCTGCCCTCCGCGTACCCGGGCCTCCTGCCTGCCTTCGAGAGCCTCTGGCCATTTAGGGGATCTTACTCTCGCCCTCCCCCATCATCTTCCCCCGCCCGCTTGACACCAATCCCAGGTATCTGTCCTTTCTCCCCAGCAGGAATGGGTGTCCTCTGCCCTTCTCCCAGTCATTCGAGCGCACCCCCTCCATCTTCTCCTCCTCAGTCATCCTGACTGCCTTATCTCCTCTCTGTCTCTGGGGATGCTACTCTGACCCAGGCTGTGAGCCTCTATCCAGCAAGGAGTCGAAGCGATGGACCCACAGCCTCGCTGTCTTCTGGCTTTCCTCCTTGCTTCTCCCCAGAGCCAGCTGGGCAGCTGGAGGGAGGCAGAGTGGAGACATTCCCTTCAGTGCAAGCCAGTGGCTCTGGGTGTCTGTGCCCCTCCATTCCCTGCCCCTCACACGCACACTGGCCCCTAGTATGACTTTCTGCTTGTTAACAGCAGGTTGGAATGGGAGCCACAGGGACTCAGGAGCAAGCCTCCCCATAACTACTCATTCTGGCTTTTCTCTTTCAGAAAACCGGCCATTCCCGCCGGGCCTTTGGCCGACTTACCCATGGTGCGTGGACTGTGGGCTGCTGTAGCCTATGCCCACTCCACCTCCTGGTCCCTGTCCCTTCATGAGGCATCAAGACCCTGAAGACAGCCCACGAGATGGGACACCCCCACTCATCTAGACACCCACCCAACAAGAGCCCCTGTGCACTACAGCTGAGAGAGGGCTTAGCAATGGGGAGGGGCTCAGTAGCTCGCGCCATGGGGAGGGGCTGGGCTTCTGATCTCCATCTGTGGGGCCAAGTAAGAAGGAGCTCATTGCCGTGCTCTGGCCACCAGCATATGGCTCCTGCTTGCCATGGCACCCACAGGGAAACTGAGGCACAGAATCTGATAGACTGAGAAAGGTGAAAATATGCCAAAGAACCTTGGTTCCAAACATAACCACTGGTCACTTTTGAGGACCATTCAGCAGAAAGAAGAGAGGGTTCTTGAGGAAAGTGCCTGTCAGCAAATGCAGACAGATGGGTCTTCAATTATAAGGCAAGGTCAAAGCACACAGCACACACTACAACAGAGGGTGAGCATGACCACTAAGAGTAGGGAGGTCCAGGTCAGTGGCTGAGCTGGACACAGACAGGCGTGTGTGTTTGTGGCCAGTGGGACCATCAGTAAGTGCTGAGGGTACTAGAGCATCTGGGACAGTCGGGATAACCAGCTTAAGGGTGTGGGCTCCCCAGTCCTGAGCACACCCCTACCCATCCCCAAAGGGCAACTCTGGACACTGGGGACCCTCATGCCCTCTGTCCTGCCTGCCCTCTGTGCCCTACCCCACAAACACTCTGATAACTGTCTGTCCACATCTCTCTCCTGCTGCTCCTATGGAAGCGAAGTTTTCCGCTCCTGCAGAAAGCAAAGTTACGGTAGGAAGCTGGCTCCTGCCCTAGTCCCCCACCCACCCCTTCTTCCCCAATCAGCCCAACCTCTCCTCACCCTGCCTCAGCTGCACCGATGCCTTCCAGCTGGTTTGGGGTGCAGGACAGGCTGGCCCTGCAGTTGGTCGAGTACCCTGACAATAGGACTCTAAGGTGACTCCCCCGGGGCACTGGAAACCAGACTTTAGAGCCTTAGAGCCTAGGACTTTGTTAATTTGGGTGTTGCAGAGGGACTTTGATGACAGGGAGAGGAGAGGAAGGGGTTGGGGCCCCGGTAAGCCATTAAGTGGATGGGAGCAGGGGGGAGAGCAGGTTTGAGGATCCCACAGAGGCAAGGTCAGTAGCCAGGGGCCCAGGGATGGAGTCAGGGCATTGACAGGGAAGGGGCTACCCTGAGCAGCCCCAGGGGATGTCAGGCGCAAAAGAGGGGAGATGGGGTCCTGAACATCCTCCTTTTGTAAGGTGGAGCCTGCTGTGGAGGAGGCAGGAGGCCACAGGGAAGAGTTGGAAGGAGAGGGAGTAGGGCCCTGCCCACACAGACCCCTTCTTCTCCAGACTCGGAGACGGCTGAGGATGACATCAGTGATGTGCAGGGGACCCAGCGCCTGGAGCTTCGGGATGACGGGGCCTTCAGCACCCCCACGGGTGAGCTCTGGGTGCTCCAAGAGCAGTCAGGGGGGCTTCCTCTGAGGCCTGTCTCCACTCACTGTGCCCCGTCCTCTAGGGGGCTCTGACACCCTGGTGGGCACCTCCCTGGACACACCCCCGACCTCCGTGACAGGCACTTCGGAGGAGCAAGTGAGCTGGTGGGGCAGCGGGCAGACGGTCCTGGAGCAGGAAGCGGGCAGTGGGAGTGGCACCTGCCGCCTCCCGGGCAGCCCAAGGCAAGCACAGGCAACCGGGGCCGGGCCACGGCACCTGGGGGTGGAGCCGCTGGTGCGGGCATCGCGAGCTAATCTGGTGGGCGCAAGCTGGGGGTCAGAGGATAGCCTTTCGGTGGCCAGTGACCTGTACGGCAGCGCGTTCAGTCTGTACAGAGGACGGGCGTTCTCAATCCACGTGTAAGTAACGGCCTCACCGGGGCCTGCCCTGTCCCATTTCACTGTGCTGTCCTGCACTGCCTGTCACTGCCTCATCAGCCACCAGCCGTCTGTCCCGCCCCAGGCATCTCTGTGCACCTCACCCCCACGGCTTCCACTTCTGGCCTCGGCTACACTCTTTTCCCACACTGCTCCCTCCTCTGTGCCATCACCACCCACTTCCCGCTCCCACCTGTCCTGGCTCACCTTACCATCTCCACAGTCTTGGGGATCCCCTGTCCCTTCCTCATCTCCTCCAAGAGCCCCAGTTTGTCAGGGGCCCTCTCCTGCCTCACCCATTCAGGCTCCAGTTGTCCCCAGAATCCACCCCCCCAGGGCCCCCTCCGTGCCTGCTGTCTCAGCAGCTGCTGCCTTTTCATCTCTCTGCACATTCCTGTCCCCATGTGGGCCTTTTTCTGGGAGGAACAGAACCTTTCCACACGGCAGCTCCCAGGAGAGCAGGAGAGAGCAGGGGAGCAAGCGAGCAGCCAGGAGAAAGAGTGAGGTGGTCAGGGGCAGATGGGGTGGGGGGGCCTGCCGAAGTGGAGGGAGGGTGGGGGCTGTGGGGAGTCAGGGCGGGGGGAGGGGGGAGGTACTGGAGACGAGGTTGGGTGGAGGGCCTGCCATGACAATGGCAGGGGTCATATGACAATGTCCTGGGAAATATCCCACGGAAAATGCCCGAGGGTGGGGTCCAGGGTTGTCCCGGTAGGGGCTGGTGAAGAGCGGAGGTGTTGGAGTGAGGCATTGGAGCCATTTTTGGATATTTGGGGGCCGGCAGACACAGGAGGAAGTGCTATAGCAGAAGAGGGGAGTGGCTGATGGTAGAGGTAACAGGGGCATTTGGGGAGCTGAGAGGGGGCCTGATTTGTGGTGGCTTTGGGTGTGGGGGAGGTGCCATCATGGAGGAGAAAGAAAGGGCCTGGTGGGAGGCTTTCTTGAGGGTTGCTGGAGTGGCCAGTGGTGGGCAGGGGAGAGGTCTGGGTCCCATTGGACTCCTGCACCCCCACCCCAGAGCTCCCTTGGCTTATTTCATTGGCGTTACCAGCTTTCCTGTGCCCTGGACTCGCCTCTCCTTCTCTGCTTTTCTTTCCCAGGCCCTAGCTGGAGCCCGGGGTTGCTATGGCAACTTAGGAGGAACCCATTTCCTTAGTGATGATGTCTGTGGTACAGAGTCTGGCCTGGAGCTCTTGGAGCTGCCAGCAAGAGGCCTCCTCTGATCTCCCCACTTTCTCTCTGGGCCTCACCCACTTCACAGAGCCCATTCCCCTGGAACTCTGTTGCTACCCCCTAGAAAGTAAACTCTGCCTCCCTGCAGGGGGCTGGCTGAGGTTTTTCTCCCTTGCAGGGCCCTAAGAATTGCCACTCTTCCCTTCCCCCAGGCAGGGGTGGGTCTGCAGTGTGGGTAACTGACCCAGGTAGGATAAAACATCACTATACTCACACACTCCTAGAACTTCTACAGCTGGCTGGTACTCTGCTATTTCTCCCTTCTGTGTCCCCAGAAACCCAGAAAGAGAACAAGGGCTCAGAAGTCAGACTACTTGGGTTTCAGTCCTAGTACCAACCATTTCCTAGTTATGGCACCTAGTTAAGTGCCTTCAAAGGGTACACTTAACCTCTCTGAAGCCTCAATTTCTTCTTGTGGAAATGGGAGTAATAGCAGTTCCAGTCTCAAGGAACTGCTGGGAGGATTAAATGACAATGCATTTGAAGCACTTAGTATATGCCTGACACGGTAAATATTCATCGAGCCATTTCCTAAGTTTTTAAGCTCTCTAATGTGGGATATAATAGCTTTCAGATTCCTTTTCTTGCCCTTCTTTATATTTGATGTACCTCCTCCAAGGGCCTTGATGGGGGAAACTGAGGCCTGGCCCTTGGGCATCACAGCTTTATTAGGTGAGGGTGTACTCAGGGTTGACAGGCTCCTTCCCTCCTCATCTCCCACGCCCCCTGTTCAGGCCCACTTGGTAGTTATTTCTGAGCTGAGTTATTTCTGAACATATCTCTTGGAGGGAACTTAGGTGCTCTTGGGATTTCTAAGACTCAAGATACCTTTCTGAGGGGCAGGATGGAGACAAAGGCCTACACTGTGGGCAGACTGAGCAGAGGGGATGGGAGCTTGGGTATCCCATTCCCAGGAACCCCAGTTCCCACTTGCTGGGCCCTACTAGCACTGGTGGGGGTGACAGGGATGGGTTCAGGTCTGTGTAGGAGCTGGGCCATCGCAGGGATGGGGTACTGCTTCCTGAAGCTTGTGCCTGGGGCAGGAGGCAGTTAGTGTCTTCTGGGGACCACTATAAGGGGATGTGTCCTGCTGAGGTTGGGCAGGGCTGTGGGAACCAGCTGGGGGCAGGAATGAGTGGGAGGCCACATTCCTGAGAGGGTCCCTCCCCATCCACCCCTCCTGTCTTCCCTCACCACCTCATCTTGAGTCCTAAGCCTCATTCTTTCCTTTCCCTCATGCTCGGTTCTGTTCCTGCTATTTTCCCAGCTTCTGGGGCTGGGGGGAGGTGCTGGCCAGAGCCCCTGGGGCTGAGTCTGTACCTGGACCCAGCCACTAGCCTGGGCTTTTGGTGCATGAGCCGCTGGCCTCTCCCCAGCACCTGCTCTGGCTGTGCCCTCCTCGTGGGGGTGGGGGGCAGGAGAGTTTGGCCCATGTCACCCCCAAGCCTGCCCAGCATGCCCCACTGCCTAATCCCTTTCACAGGCTGAAGGTCTAGGAGGGGAGACCCCCTGAATCCTCTACCCTCTTGGTCTTGGTTCTGCAGCAGCGTCCCCCAAAGTGGATTGCACAGGGAGGAGCCTGACCTTCAGCCTCAACCGGCCAGTGAAGCCCCACGTCCCCGCCCGGCCCTTCCACCTCCCTCCAAGTCCGCGCTGCTCCCCCCACCGTCCCCTCGGGTGGGTAGGCGGGCTTCTCCGGGACCCAACGCTCAGCCCCCGGCCACCCCCACATCGCCCCACCGGCGAACTCAGGAGCTCGCGCTGCCCGAGGACGCCACCACCGAAGAGAAGCGAGGGAAAAAGTCCAAGTCGTCAGGGCCCTCGCTGGCGAGCACGGCGGAGTCGCGGCCCCAGACGCCACTGAGCGAGGCCTCCGGCCGCCAGTCTGCGCTGGGCCGCTCCCCGAGGCTGGTGCGTGCCGGCTCCCGCATCCTAGACAAGCTGCAGTTCTTCGAGGAGCGACGGCGCAGCCTGGAGCGCAGCGACTCGCCGCCGGCGCCCCTGCGGCCCTGGGTGCCCCTGCGCAAGGCCCGCTCGTTGGAGCAGCCCAAGTACGAGAGCGACGCGTGGGGCACCCCCGGGGCATCGCAGGAGGAGCTACGGGCCCCGCGGGGCAGTGTGGCCGAGCGGCGCCGCCTGTTCCAGCAAAAGGCGGCCTCCTTGGACGAGCGCACGCGACAGCGCAGCCCGGCCTCCGACCTCGAGCTGCGCTTCGCCCAGGAGCTGGGTCGCATCCGCCGCTCCGCGTCGCGGGAGGAGCTGGTGCGCTCACACGAGTCTTTGCGCGCCACGCTGCAACGCGCCCCGTCCCCGCGAGAGCCTGGCGAGCCCCCGCTCTTCTCCCAGCCCTCCACCCCCAAGACCTCGCGGGCCGTGAGCCCTGCGACCGCCCAGTCACCCCCTTCAAGCATCGGGAGCAGGTCCGGGGACGAGCCTGGGAGGCCCCGGAGCCGTGGGCCGGTGGGCAGGACGGAGCCAGGGGAAGGCCCGCAGCAGGAGGTTAGGCGGCGGGACCAGTTCCCTCTGACCCGGGGCAGAGCCATCCAAGAGTGCAGGAGCCCCGTGCCGCCCCCTACCGCTGATCCTCCTGAGGCCAGGACAAAAGCCCCTTCAGGTCGGAAACGGGAGCCACCGGCGCAGGCCGTGCGCTTCCTTCCCTGGGCCACGCCGGGCCTGGAGGGCGCTGCTGTGCCCCAGACCTTGGAGAAGAACAGGGCGGGGCCCGAAGCGGAGAAGAGGCTGCGCAGAGGGCCAGAGGAGGATGGTCCGTGGGGGCCCTGGGACCGCAGAGGGGCCCGGAGCCAGGGCAAAGGTCGCCGGGTCCGGCCCACCTCTCCTGAGCTCGGTAAGGCGGCCGAGAGGGCTGAGAATGTGCCCACACCTGAGTGCCAGGGACTTTGGAGACTTTAGGGCTGCTTGTAGGAACAAGAGCCTGGCTTGGGGCTGCTAGGCTGCCTGTGAGGGTGCGGTTGGTACTGACACAGGTTCCGGTTGGAGTGGAGGACTGTGAAGGTCCTTGTGCAAGAAAAACCTGCCACGGTGAGATGGCGTGCGAATGTGTTTGGCCAGAGGCCGAGCGGAGCTGGGGTGTGAGCGATACTGGTGCCCAGATGCCTGATGTAGGTCCCCTAAGGCCCAGTGATCCTGCTGTGTCACAGATCATCAGTGGGAGGAGGCACTGGTGGGAACCTAAGGAGCCCTCAGTGTTCCCCCATCCCACTGTGGGGGAAGAGACAGTAGCTGTCACAGCCTAACCCTTCACTCTGCCCTTCCCTTTCCAGCACCGTCCCCTGACCCAGCTGTAGCCACTGAGGTCTGACCCAGCCTTCCCTTCTAGCCTCCTCTCTCCGTGCCCTCGCATCGTGCATCTCTGAGCTGACTGGTCCTTACACACGGCAGCCTATGTGTGTCTGCTACCTTCTCAGGGGTGATAAGCAACATCAACCACCGGAGAATGCTGCTGCCCCAAACCCAAATGTCCTGAACAGCAACTTGGGCCCATTCCTGGAGAGGCAGAAGAAGCCATCCTTGACTAGCTCCCACTCCCTGCTGCTTCTCCCTCCTCATGCCTCTCCCCACTGTGCCTGGGAGACCCTGCTAGTATCTCTCTCATTGACTTACCACCTTGTATTTTTCTACATCAAAATTATTTTGCATTTAAGTACTACCACCTTAAAGCCTTTAGGGATGATTAAGCTCTCATCCATCATCCTACTAGTCTCCAGTACTGGATACCCACCACGATGTCCCAGGCGTTGTGTTTACTCAGCCCAGAGGGTATGGGCTATCTCATTTCAGCCTGTGTGCCAGCTCTGCACAGTATTGGGTGTTATCCCTCCATCTTCCAGATAACACAACCAAGGCTCAGAAAGATTATCTCTTTTGCCCCAGGTGATGTCGCTAGAAATCAGCAGAATTGGGATCCTCAATGCCTTTTGGGCTGTCCAGATTGTCCTTTATCTAGTTTAGAGATTGTCAGGGTTGGAAAATACCCAGAGAGAATCAGGACAGTGGGGTTTTATTATCTCTTTGTATGAACTCCCTGTAAGCAGAGACCACATCTTATTTCCTGTCATATCCTGGGTACCCATCAGGGCTCTGTGTGCGGTAAGGACAGTGTTACTGTCTGGTGAAGGGACAAAATTAAGGCTGATCTTCGTAGGGCCGTCCAGTCCTTCTGCTGCTCCTTCTTTGGAATCTGGTGGCCTCAAGAATTTGACAATTCCCCACCTCTTGCCCTGTGCAACTAGTGTTACCATTTAGGTCTTGGCTACTCTTAGCTTGTCCTCATTTGAAACTGATGCAGTCTTGCGACCCTCCACGTGCCTTGCGTAGAGCCTTCGGTGCCACACATAATGACTGATTCATGTGAAGATACCCACAGCAGGTCCTCACCTTCCTCCAGAAACCAGCACTAATTATGGATGAAGTGGGGTCTCCGCTGCCCTGTCCAGGTTGAGAACCTTCCTTCTGGCTTACTCTTCCTTGTCTCAGGACATTCCAGAGAGAGACTGTTTGCTCCCCCAGCTCTGCCTTTCAGAAGCCCCTCTTTGGAGCCTGGCTTTCTAGGATGTGGGGCTGCCAACACTCCCCCTCTAGTCATCCCTGCAGGGATGGAGTCCTCCTAACTATCACCCCTGTGCCTGGCAGAGTCCTCAGATGACTCCTATGTGTCCGCTGGAGAAGAGCCCCTGGAGGCCCCGGTGTTTGAGATCCCTCTGCAGAACATGGTGGTGGCACCAGGGGCCGATGTGCTGCTTAAGTGCATCATCACTGCCAACCCCCCAGCCCAAGGTGAGCAGCAGGGCAGGATCTGGGAGGGGCTGAGGTGGGGGCATGTGGGACAGGGAGGGGGAGGTTCAGCCAGAGTCCTTTGAGGGAGGGCTGGGTAGGAGGGGAGCCATCCACTCCCTGGGGGCTGCCTTAACTCTGTGTTTAGGTGGATTGCCCAGGACCCTAGAGAGGAGGGCAAATTTGTCAGAGTTTCCTGGGGTGGGGAGAGGAGTGATTTGGGCTCCTTGTTGGGAGGGCTGGGTGAGAGAGAGTGCCCTAGCGAGCCCCGGTGAACCATGGTGAGCTGGTTCCCACCACTTCCCCACAGTGTCCTGGCACAAGGATGGGTTGGTGCTGCGCAGTGAGGGCCGACTTCTCCTCCGCACTGAGGGCGAGCGGCACACCCTGCTGCTCAGGGAGGCCCAAGAAGCTGACGCAGGAAGCTACATGGCCACTGCCACCAATGATCTGGGCCAGGCCAGCTGTGCTGCCTCACTGGCTGTGAGACCTGGTAGGGAGCCCGTCGAGCCCAGGGCCGGGTGGGGGTGAGCTGTGACCATTCCCTGTGGTTCTGAGGTCATGCCCCAGGTTCCCTTCCCATTTGCAGCTGAGAGCTCGGTTTCTCAGACAGCGTGCACAGTCCTTTCTCACGTGTCACACCCCCCAGTCCCCCACCCCAGAGAAAGCATTTTCAGTGGTCCTACCCTCAGGGCAGGGCCCACATTCCCAAGGTACACACCAGGCTGGCCAATTCACAGTCAGTGAAATTTGTCTTTTAGACAGCCTCCAAATGCCATCTTCCTATGTCAATTCCCTGAACTGGGTCTGTGAGGAAGGCAAATTATCCTCAAGTCTCTGAGAAAAAGAATCTCTCAGCTCAAAGGGCTGGAGAGCTACCAGGAACCTTTTGAAGGCATTTTCTTCTCCAACCCCAGTAAAAAGTGGCTTTCAAGTGCCACTCTGCTCCTCCTGTTGAACCCCAAGCCCGGAGGAAGTGCAGCTGAGAGCACCTTCTGGAGATGGCAGTGCTGAGCCTGCCTTGTTTTCTATTTTTATGAAACCTCACTTGATGTCAGACTGTTTCCTTTGGGTTGCAGCCCAATTTCTCTCTGGCTCAGGCGGGGCTGGACTGCTGTCAGTGTGCATGGCCAGTTCTGCTCATTCAGGTGGCTGGGCCTGACACCGTCCTGGCCCTGGGCCGCAGGGCAGGGGCAGGGAAGGATGGGGAGAGGGTGTCGTAGAAGGCAAAGGCACAAACTCAAATCTGAGATGGTTTACCATTGGGCGTCCAGACCTAGCATGTGGACAACACAGGACAGAAGCATTCAGTGCAGGAACAGTTGAGCATTGGTCAGTGTTCTGGGAGACATCAGGGCTGGAAGGAGGCTGAGACTTAGACTGAGGGGGCGAGGGCAGAACATGCCCGGAGGGGAACAGCGCACACTGTTCTGTGCCTTTCTTTTTTTTTTTTTTTCTTTTTGGTACCGGGGATCGAACCTGGGTCCTTAGCTTTCAAGGCAGGCGGTAGAACCACTGAGCTAAATCCCCGGCCCTGTTCTGTGCCTTTCTTGCTGCAAGAGACAAGATGACAGAGCCCGTGTGTGGGGTCCCAGGGCCTTAGACCGCTCCAATGCAGAGATGTCGCAGTGGGGTCTGATCTCAGGCCCTGTGCTACATTAGCTCCTTTGGTCACACTACAGAGCTTTGTGGAGCTGCCGGTCCTCTTCCTTTGCTTGCTCATCCCTCCCAGGAGCCATGTTTGAGGCTTGCTCCCTCTCACCCCTCCTGCCTCGCTGAATCATGCCAACCCTCTACATGGTTCCATCCTTCCATCACCTCTGAGATCTGGCCTCTGACTCAGCTCCCAGCTCCCCTCAGGGGCCAAGCCATGGCTCTGAGACACCAGTCAGTACCTGGCTTGGGCTGTGATTTGGTGAGAGGTGGGGTGAGGGGTGTCCCAATACTGGCTCAGGGCCATTTGGGAGCCTTTTAAGGTTGGAAAGGCAGCTTGGGGCATGGCAGCTGTCAGCACTTGACTGGGAGTTCTGTTTGCCACATTGAAACTCTCTGAGCTTCAGTTTCCTCATTTGTAAACCAGAGATAATAATACCATCTTTACAGATTAAAGTGGATGTGCGAATGAGCTTTATGAACTGTAAAGCTGTAGACAAATGTTTGTTGTTAGCATTCAGGGGTGATGTGCACATGGGCTCAGCTTTCCAGGAGGACCTAGGAAGTGCCTTCTCCTTCCCCGCTCCTTTCTTCAGCCTGTGCCTTGAAGACTTCATCCCTCTTTTTCTAGCCCCATGTCCTTGGGTGCTTCAGCATCGCTGTGCCTCCTTTGCCCTGGGGAGCCAGAAAGCCTTCATCACAGTAGTTGATTGCACCAGGCATTGCAGCAGCCCGCATAAGTCAGGTTGGCTCCAGGGCCCAAGAGGCTGGCACTCGGGTCCAGACTCAGCGCTAGTCATTGTGGAGCAATGTGACTTTCTTACCCTACAAGGCACTGTTTGGTCCAGAGTGGCTGGATAGGGGCCAGTGGACCCAGAGAGCAGCTGGAGTAGGCGGAACCAGTGGTAGCACAGACTTTGGCAAAGGAGGTGGTTCAAGGCCTGGAGTCTGTCAGGAGTAAGGAGTGGAGCTGGGGAGGGTACCCAGCAGGGTGGCTATGGGGGCCTAGGGTATAGGCAGAGGGAAGGAATAGGCAGTGTCTTATGGGAAGAAGCTTACACGGAGCCACCACCCTGTCTTGGTATCTCCCCATCCCCATGCCTAGTGCCATGGAAACCAGGGCTGACTGCCCAGTGTGCTCCTGGGATGCCCACCCCAACAGGGTTGCTTTTGAGAGCCCACAGATCTGTTCCTGGCTGGGTACCATGGTAACCAGGAAATGGGTAACTACAGAATGCAGCCCCCTGCTTTGGGGGGCTGGGGTATGCAGGCAAAGCCTGGTGTTCTCCAGCTCCACCAGCCGCCCCCAGCCCTAGATCCCTCCTCCTCCCTGAATAACTCTTTCAAAGGGGAGGGACAATGACTGGGACTCCTGACTTGAGACTGTGAAGAGTGTGCTTAACCCAAGTAAACCCTTTTCTCTTGGCTACTGCCAAATGCATCACATAAGCATCTATTGAATTTGCATCTGTGGCCAGTGCCCCATTTCTTCTGTTTTTAGAGTGCCATATGGTTATCTCAAACCCTTTCATATCTCTTAGTTTTTTTGGGTTTTTTTGGTACCAGGGTTCGAACTCGGGACCTTGTGCTTGCGAAGCAGGCGGCAGCACCACTGAGCTAAATCCCCAGCCCCTTTTCATATCTCTGTCTTTGACCAACATCAGATTGGGGGTGTCAGGTGGTGACGTTCCCATTTCACAGCTGGGAAGACTAAAGTGTGAAGGGTACTGTGACAGAGCTAGCACCAGGCTAGTAGCCTTTTTTGAGCATCTGTATCTGCCTGGGAATGTTATAAGCAATAAATGGTTTAGGGTGAGGGAAGGAGCTCATCCAAGAAACAACTACATTTAGTGTGACTAGCGGATAAAAATAACACAGTTAGTTAGCATTAATAGAGTTCTTTCTATGTACTAGCCCAGTGTTGATTGGGTAATCACACTTAATCCAGCCCCGTGAGATAGATTCTATAATTATATCCACATTTCAGATGAGGAAACTGGGACTGGGAAAACTTTAGCACATTGCTGTAGGGCAGTGCAGACCTACAGGACTTGCCATGATAACAGAGGTATTCTGTGTCTGCATTGTCCAGTGTTAGTTGCCACCAGCCACATGTAGCTATTGAGCACTTTAAATATGGCCAGCATGACTGAGGAGCCAAGTGTTTCATTTGATTTCATTTTAATTGCCATTCATTTTAATAGTACCTCTGGCAAGTACCCTACCCTGTTGAATGCCAGGCTCTAGAAACACGGGACCTGTTGGAGGCTGGAGTCATGCCCTGACGCACCATCTCCAGGTTTCCCAGAAAGATACTCCTAAGCGTTGCATTGTCCCATCCCCTTTCCAGCTACTCTGAGAGGGTTTGGGTGTAAGATACATTTGTGCTCCTGAGCTCATGGGGCGGGGACTGCCCAGGTCCTCTGTGGCTGGAACAGACAAGGCTTTTTCTGCTTCCTCTTTTGACTCCCTGCCTCCATCCTGGCCATGGTCCGTTTATTTGGCCAACTGCCTGGTGTGCTGCACACACTCTACTCACTCCCACAGTGGGCTCTACAGGAGGCTTTCCAGGTGCTGTCAGGAAGAGAGTGATGTGGGGGGCCCCATCCTGCTGCCTGCAGCGCTCCCCTCAGGCACAGGTCTCATGTGCTTGAGCCCAGCAAAGACCTTCACGTTTAGCTGGCCATGGTTTTCTTGTCTGTAAAGTGAGGCTCATCCTGACTCATGGGCTAAATAGTAAGAATTGTGAGACTCAAGCTAGGGGTGAGTCAGCCACAGACATTTGGGCTAAGGGATATGGTGCTTCAAGGCTTATTCTGGTCCCACTCATATGATCAACCCTATCACAAGAGGTTGTTTATTAGGGGTCATGAATACAAAAGAAAAGGAAGAAAGTCACACCACCTACCCCTGCCCCACTCTCCTGCTCTGGGTTCCAGGCCACCTGTAGCATAGTTGCGGGTTCTCTCTGGCAGTGGCAGTGGGTGCCAATGGAGGGAACATTGGAATGCCGCACGGCGCCTGTTGTCCATCCTACTGGGGGTCTGGGAGACACTTGAGAAAGCAGGGTAGTGTGGGCCACTTCACCAGATCCAGCCCTCCCTCCCCACTCTGTCTGCCCCGAGCAGGTGTACCCTCTGCACAGACTCTTCACGGATGTTATCCGGAGTGGAATTTATCACTCACAGCCTGTCATCCAAATGGGGACCTAATGTATTGTGGGTGCAAACACTTCCTCTAGCCTGGAGCACCTTAGTGTAATCATATGTGGGAAATCTCAACACTTGCCTGGCTAGGCCAGGCTGACCGTGTGACAGTCTCTCTGATGCTTCATGCATTTTAAACCTGAACCATTCTCAGCACAGTTGTCCTTCCTGTCCTGAGGAAACAGTCATCTCAGCGTCCTGTGGGAACCCCCACATCCCTGTGGCCTGTGCCCTCTTTCTCCTCACTTTTCCATGGTGGGGTCATGGCAGTAACCATTTGCTCATATGCCCTCCTCTGCCAAAAGCATGGGGAGCCGCCCTTGGCCTTCAGGGTAAAAGCCACACACCTTCAGCTGCTCTCTGTCTCCTGGATCCATGGGGCCAGCAGAGGCCTGAGGATGCCCTGAGAGTGGCCTGAGCAGCAAGAGGCATCTTCTGTCACACAGTGATGCCTACTTCTTTCTTCTTCACTCAGATGTGTCACCAGACAGTTGAGCTATGGGCCTCCATGCACCTGTGTTTTTTGACTCAGAACATCTGTTTGCGGAGGTTCTTCTGCCTGGACTGCTTTTCCTTTCCCCCCGCCCCTGCTTCAACCAAATGCTAATACCACTTCTTCTGTCAGTTCCCTTTTTCCCTGAGCAAAAACTCATCTCAAGCCCTCTGTGCTTCTGTGACCATCTTATCTGCCCCTCTTGTGTCGCCTTGTCACTCATTCCTGCTGCTTTTCAAGTCGCCTGTGTATCTGGCTTGTCTTTCCTGCCAGCCAAAGGCCCCTGAGGACACGACTGCCTTTTTCAGTCCTTAGCCTTTGGAGCCACTCACGGAGGCCCTCTAGGATGGTGGGGACTGTGTGTACCGCAGTGAGTGGGCATGAGGCAGTAGTGGGCTCAGAGAGACGCAGAAGCTCCAGGCTCTGGGAGCAGTCTGGGTAACACACAGAGTCTGGGCAGGACACACAACTGCAAAGGGCAAAGAGTCTGTGCCGAGGAGTGGAGTTCGGGGTGACAGAAGAGACCATGGAGCCTCGGCCTTCAAAGTGTGATCCTCTGACTAGCATCCTTTTGGCATGTATTAGAAATCCAGACTATCAGCCCCAGCCCTGACCTAGGGAATGTCAAAATCTAGGAATGAGTCCCAAACGTCTATGGGCTAAGGATAGCCTTCCGCGTGATTCCAGTACACAGTAAAGTCTGAAAACCACCACCAGGGAGTTAAGAGACCTGGGTGAAGATGAGAAGCCCTTTGGTGCAATTCGGAAGCACATGGACTATGAAGTCAGCCCTCAGTCCAAAGCCCTGCACTGAGGTAGAATGGTCAAGTGCGTGGAACTCAGTGAAACCATCTCTTGCGGTTGTTCTCCTTGAGAATTGGCAGTGCTCCCTCAGCTTTCATATGCATAAGAATCACCTGGGTGCTTTTGAAAATTTCAGAAAGTCTAATTCCGTGGGCCAGATAAGGCTCAGGAATCTGTACGTCAAAGAAGTTTCCAGCTGGACCTGATGTGGGTAGTTCAAGGATCATTCTGATAGTCCTGATGTAAAGGCCTGAGTGACACCTTTCATCGGCTAGATACTGGCAGGTGCCTACAGCTATCTCTATGGTGGGAACATGGGAGGGGACATTGAAGACAGTTGGGATGTTGGGGCCAACAGGGTGTGCTTGTTAGTCCGGGGAGGGACAGTTCTCTGATTCATGGGTTCCCTAATGGCGGTATATTCTTTTTGTGTGTGTGTGGTACCGGGGATTGAACCTGGGTCCTTGCACTTGCAAGGCAGGCAGTGGAACCACTGAGCTAAATCCCCAGCCCTTGGCAGTATATTCTTTAAGCCGGTTTGACCAGGGAGCAGTGTGGAAAGGGCAGATAGGTTCTTCACGGAGTGGGGGACAGCTATGGAGGAGTAGTCTTTACATGGTATAGGTTTTGGGGTACCTGCTCCCTACTTCCTGGATGGCGTGACTACTTCTATAGTGTGAGTCAGGCTTGTGGGTGGAGCAGGGCAGGAATGTTAGAGACTGGCTATAAAAATGGTTTTGACAGTGGGACAGTGACAAGTAGGTGGCACCAGAGCCTGGTCCCCCATCAACCTTCTTGAACAAAGTTCGGGGGTGTGGCAGGGTCTTGTCTCAAGGAGGCCTAGTTCTGCCACTGTGGCACTTGAGCCTCTTGCCTGGCTGCGTTGACAGTTCCTGTCTCCCAGGGGCTTGAGGACTTGGGCTGCTGGGTGACTGGATGCTTCTGGGGTGCTGTTCCCCCCAGCCACCACCAGGGGTCTCTGAGCCCACCCCACCCCAACCTGGCCAATCCTGTGCTCCAGAGCCACTGTCCAGCTTGGAGGTGACCCTGGAGTAGGCATCCCTGCTCTTTGGGGGCGACCTCAGAGTCAGCTGGGGGCCAAGCCTCCAGCACCAAGTGCCCTGATGCCCTCCCCACCCCAGCCTCAAGACAGCCAGCCCAAATGGAGGGCCCCTCCTCTGGCTGGTCCCAGCCACTCCTTCCTGGGCAATGCTGGGAAACACAGGTCATAGCTTGAGAATGTGGCCCCGGGTGGGGGTGAGAGGGTAGGAGGAAGGAGAAGGACATGTGACCCCTGCTTAACAACCCCTTCCCCAGCCCAGATGCAAATGGGTGCCAGTTAATGGGGTGCTGGTGAAGCAGCCCTCACGGTCCTCATCATTGACCCTGGTGGGGCTCATGGTTGGAGGGCAGATTGCCAGCAGGTGCCCCACAGAACTTTTGGGAGGGTTAAGCATAGGCTCATGTCCTGGGCTGGCTGCTGGGCCAGACCTGCTATGGCAGAACTCAGTTGGCAGAGGGGGACTCTGGGCCCCCTTAGGTCGAGGGGGCATCTCTGGGAGAAGAACAAAGGTTCTGATGGGTCTCTGTTTGCAGGGCCAGATAAAGCAGGCTGTGACCTGACTCTGTAGTATTTTGGACCATTCAGTGCATTGCCAGGTTGGGATCTTGGTGGTTTGGTCAGGATAAGGCGCAGGTAGGGGCATTTGCCATTGGCACCTCCTTTGGTGGACTTGTTGACCCTGATGGGTCAGGCAAGAGTCTTGGATACTGCAGTGCAGTGCCAGCCCACCCCTATCTTCCTCTGGGGCCAAAGGACCTGGAGTCAAGGCCCCTCGGAGGGGCTCTGCTCTTGTCGGTGTCAGAACTGTAAGGAGAGAAAAGGCAGACTGCTGTTGGGGAATGAGCTAAATTCAGCTAGGCTGGGCTCTGCCCCTCCCTCGCTCCCCCTCTGCTCCTACCGGCTGCCTGTGGTCTCAGCAGGCACCACCTTCCCAGCCAGCCCAGCGCCTGCCTGCCTGCCTGCCTGCCTGCCTGCCTGCCTGTCTGCTTGCCACCCAGCCTCTAGCTGGCCACCTCCACCTTCCCCTTCCCCTTCCCCCTCCTGGGCTCCTTCCCCTCCCCCAGGGCCAGCTCAGTGCTGGGCCTCAGCTGGATCAGTGAGTGAGTGGGGCTGGGCAGGCTGGGCTCGTGCTCCTGGGGGAGCCAAGGCAGGGTGGGCAGTGGGCAGGCAGCAGGAGGGCCTGGTGCCAGGGCAGAGCCTTCAGGAAGGTGCAGGCTGGGGTCCATGTGCAGAGTCTCAGGGTGAGTTGGGGAGCAGCCATTCTGGGGGCTTTGGGTGGGGGAACCAGGAGGAGGGGCCAGGGGGCTGTGGCAGATTCATGTCTGTATTTGGCAGTCGGATAGGAGCCAGCTCTGTGAGGCTGGGCCCCTGGCCAGTTGCAGGGGAGGGTGTCAGGGCCCTGGGGACTCCCCTCTTCCAGGCAGACTCTGGTGCCCCCCTCTTCTTCCTCAGGCTGCCCTTTTCTGTAGGTGACTCCAACTCTCCTATCCCCTAAGTTTGGGGGTCCATGCTATAGGGCTCAGGCCAACAGGTGCCCCTGGGGTGTCTATGGCAGGAAGCTGAGAAGGGAGAGGGGGAAGGGCAGGCTGGACAGTGCTGCCTCATTGGCCCTGGATCAAGGTCAGAATGGGGATTGTCTGAGGTGTGTGTTCCTGTGCACCAGACCCAGCTCGCCTAAGAAATGAGTGTCTCGGCTCTGCCACTCCAGGGTCCCAGAGATGAGCACCACCTGCTTTTGGAGTCTGGCTGGTAGTTTGGTTCCCCAGTCCATGCCAGGAATGTGGGCACCCTGATCCAGTGGAGTTCCAGGTCTCCCTTAATCCCCTTTGCTGGCCAAGTCCTTTGTATCAGGCCATTCCTGGTGATGTCCCCTCCCAGGAGTATCAGCAGAATAACCGTTGGCAGAGCCTGTGGCAGATGAGGAATCAGAGGCTCTGGGAGAGGAAGTGCCTGGGCAAGGTCACACAGCGAGCGAGCAGAGCCCAGGAGGTGAAATCAGGCCAGGGGCCGCAGGAGCTACCTGCACTCACTCTGGGCTCTGGAGAACAGCCCAGCCTGCTTTCTCCGACTCTGCCCCCTTCCTCCTCTGGCATCCTCTCTGTCTCTCCTCCAGGTGGGTCCACATCCCCTTTCAGCAGCCCCATCACCTCCGATGAGGAGTATCTGAGCCCCCCAGAGGAGTTTCCAGAACCTGGGGAGACCTGGCCCCGAACCCCCACCATGAAGCTCAGTCCCAGCCAGAACCACCATTCTTCTGACACTGGCTCCAAGGCGCCCCCCACCTTCAAGGTCAGACCCCTGAGGCTGGTGCCCAAACCCCATGGGCCCCCATTCCTTTGTGTGCTCCCTTGTTCTTGGGGCCATGCTTAGGCTCCAGCAAGACTTGGAACTTTGCCCCATTAACCCTTCTTGCCCAGAGCATGCCTCAGTAGACTGGCATGGAAGAGCCCTCTGCCCCTGATCCCCCAACCCCAGGAGCTAGTGCTATACCCTGACTGTCACCCCTGATGCTCTGGGGTCACCCTCAGGTCTCACTTATGGATCAGTCAGTAAGAGAAGGCCAAGATGTCATCATGAGCATTCGTGTGCAGGGGGAACCCAAACCTGTGGTCTCCTGGTGAGTAACAGCCACTTTCACCCCCCACCAACACCCCCACCCCAGCCTGGGCCCTCGAGCTGGCTTTGCTGGAATGGAGTAGAGCCCTAGAGGACTTCCGGGGGGCCTGGTGCTCAAGGCTCGTTCAGGGCCTGCCTTCTGGGGAGGGGTTTGGTAGCAGTGGTCTCACATCTGCCCACTTAGGATGAGTAGCCAGGAGTCCTCTCACCCTGCCCTTTCAGTGGATGGCAGGGTGACTTTTGCGGCCCACTGTGTGCCTAGTGCTGTGCTGAGCCTGATCATCACAATTTGTTTTCGAGCTCTTGGAAACCCACAGTTAAATGTGGGTCTCAGCTGTGGTGCCTTGCTCACCCTGGGGGCCTGGAACATCGACTGCTCAGCGTGTTTTCCTGTTGGTTTAGGTTCTGTTGTTCATTTTTAATTGATTGTCTGGTTTCCACTGTGATATTTTCAACACTGTAAGTTCTGTCATAGCCCTTTTGGGAAGCAGAAAAGCTATCTTTCCATTGTAGATAAATAACAATAAGATGGGGGGAATTAAGAACAGTCCAGAGCTAAATAGCAAGGCTCTGTTCCAAATGCAGTGGTTCTGAGCAGAGAGATCCAGGTGGTCTTCTGTGTTCTGGAAGTTCTTGGAGGGGCATGGAGGTGGAGGTAGGGTGAAGACCTCGCTCCACAACCCCTGGGTGCCCTGGTTACTGGGACAGGTTTGGGGAGCAAGTGAACAGCATGGAGATGAGAGAACTACGTGGCTCTGTAGCCCCTCTGCTGAGCCTGCAGGTCAGGCCCTGGGGCTCTGGGCTGAGTTCTTGTCTCTGACAGGCTGAGAAATCGCCAGCCCGTGCGGCCAGATCAGCGGCGCTTTGCGGAGGAGGCGGAGGGTGGGTTGTGCCAGCTTCGGATCCTGGCAGCTGAGCGCGGCGATGCTGGCTTCTACACCTGCAAAGCAGTCAACGAGTATGGCGCTCGGCAGTGCGAGGCCCGCCTGGAGGTCAGAGGTGAGAGCCTCACACCCTCATGGCCTCCACCTGGCCCCAAGCCCACCTGCCCACAGCTCTCACACACCCTCGGTTTCAGGATGCCACACTCAGGGCTGGGCTGACCCCTAGTCCGGCTGCTTATATTGGAGTTGAGTAAACCGAGGTCCAAAGAGAGGAAGCAACTTGCTCAGAGCCACAGAGCCAGAGAGCAAATTGTTCCACACTTAGTTTTGTTCTACCCAATACTGCCTTGCCCGTGTTTCATCACGGCAGCCCCTGAGGCCAGGCGCAGACCCTGCTTCACACAGCCCACCGTCCTGTCTTCACGCCCTTCTAAGCCTCTGTCACCACGCTGTGCCAGGCCCCTTGCTCATACCCACGCCCCACTGTCCTCTTGCACCCTTGCCCTCCCTGCCCTCCTTTGCTGTGCAGAAGCTCCTGTGGTTGGGGGAGGGGTGCAGTGGGAGTGTCAGGGGCTGGACCCGTTCGGAGGGACCCTTGGGGTGATTTGGGCATGGAGCACTGTAGGGACCCAGGGGTCCCGGGGTGAGCAGATCCCTGAAATGTGGAGAGAGCCGAGCACCCAGGGTTAGGGACAAACACAGAGACCTCTTAGGAGTGGGGGTGACAGGCCCAGCCAGGCTGCTGTCCTCTCGGCTTACTGTTGCTGCCCTCCCACCTCCACCTTCCCTCGGATGGCTCAGAACCAGGACCTCTCCTCGGTTCTTCACTTTTCCATCGTCCCTCCCTCCTCTCACGAGGCTTAGTTCCTTCGCCTGGCACAGGCCAGTTCTGGGAGTGGCCTGAGTCACCCCTCGGCACTTGTAGTCATGGGCCCTCTGCCAGCCCTCACCTGCCTCAGCTCCCTGGTGCCTCTCGTTCGTGTGGTTGCCACCTCTTTGGTATCTATTCTTCAGTCCCCCCCCCCGCCTGCTCCCCCTCCTCCAGGGTCCAGCTCTGCCGCGCTTCTCTGTGTTAACCCATGTCTTGATGCTTTTCTCTTTGGGATTCCTCCCGACATCCTGCAGGCTTCGGGGTGCTCCTGATGCCTGTGAACGCCTCTCCCCTGGTTGCCCTGGGTCTCTGCTGCCCAAGAACCCGAGGGACGCGCCCTCTGGCTAGCCGATGGCCCTCCCATCCCAGGCCTGGCCTTGGGGGAGCTGAAAGCGGCAGTGCTGCCTGCAGTGTTAGAGGCAGCTCCGTATTCCAAAGGGCCCTAGCCAGGTCTGTGTGCCAGTGTGTGCGTGCGCGTGCCTGTGTGCGTGCGTGTGCGTGTGCTGCACTAACCTGCCGCTTGCTGACTGAGGTTTTTGTCTGTATACAGGCGAGTGAGCTCAGAGAGCCGCCTGCGCTCCCCCCGCTACCCTCCGAGCTGCGCCCCTGTCTCAGGCACCTCTCGGACCTCGCTGTGTTTCACTGCCTCCTGCCCACAGACCCAGCCGGCCCGCCGGCCCGGACCTGTCCCAGCATCCCCTACCCTCCCCCGCCCATGCAGCACCCCAGGGCAGCCCACGGGCCCCTGCAAACCTTCCCTCCCCAAGTGGACACATGGCTGGGAGGCCCCCAGATGGACTGAGTGCTGAAAGGGGTGGCCAGGAGGGGTGGCCAGCCCATGGGGAGCACCGAGCGATTGCATGTGCTATGCTGCTGCAGGCCACTGTCTGTCTCTCCGTTTGTCTGTCTGTGTGTCTGTGACAGTCAGGAAAGGATGTCTCTGATCTGGGGTGGGGCGAGACCACAGGAGAGAAGAGGTCGTGGCATCCACAGGATGGAGGGGCCGGGAGAGGAGGGGCTGTGGTCAGGGGGCCTCACTGGGAGGGGCGGGACACCGGCCATTCCAGAAAGGGCTTTCAAATGGTTCAGCACTTTCTGTTCCACAGGGGACCAACAGCCCTGGCTGGGTGAGGGCCCAGTGGGGACTCCCTCATTGGAGGTCAGGGCGGGAGATGCTCTGTCTGGGAATGAGGGAGTTAGCCAGGCTTGGTGCAGGAATGGGGCCATAGTGGGGGTGGAGGTATTTGGAAACACTATTTCTAAGCTCAAATAAAGTCCAGTTTGTACCCAGCTGGTGTGCTGTGTTGTTTTTTTCTGCCTCCGTCGCTACCTCCATGTGACGCTCTCGGTGTCCCTCCCTGTGTTCCCTCTCACCACTCATGAGCTCTCCCTCCCCGGGCCAGCTTCCGGGTACATCTCAAAGCCAGATCCAGGGCTCCTTACTGTTCTGGGTGGGTGGGTGGGCTCCCCCCATCTCCAGAGGAACAAAATGCATCTCTCTCTCTGTGTCTGTCTGTCTCTCTTGTGTGTGCGTGTGTGTGTCTCCCTCACCCTGTGTGTCTCTGCTCTGTGTGTGCCCCCTGTGGCTGCCTTCCCCCCAGCACACCCTGAAAGCCGCTCCCTGGCCGTGCTGGCCCCCCTGCAGGACGTGGACGTAGGGGCCGGGCAGATGGCGCTGTTTGAGTGCCTGGTGGCAGGCCCTGCCGACGTGGAGGTGGACTGGCTGTGCCGTGGCCGCCTGTTGCAGCCAGCGCTGTTCAAATGCAAGATGCATTTTGATGGCTGCAAATGCAAGCTGCTGCTCACCTCTGTGCATGAGGACGACAGTGGCGTCTACACCTGTAAGCTCAGCACAGCCAAAGGTAACTACTCACTCAGGCCCTTGGGCTGCCATGGATGTCTGAGAGCGGAGGGAGGGGACTGGAGGTGCAGATTGAAATGCCCAGGAAAGGGGTCTCCAACTCCTTGGGGAAGTACAGTGGGGTGAGAGATAGTGCAGGACGCCAGCCCAAAACAGCACTTAGAGGAGCACCTGGCATGGAAAGTGCTGCTGTCATACCTGCTGTTCCCACGAGTGAGCAAGTCCCCTGAGATGCAGCAAGCAAACCAGGTCTTGGCCTGCCGTTCTCGCCCTGCAAGTTCCCAGCCAGTGTCTTTGCACAAGTCACTTCCTCTGTCTGAGCTTTAGACTATTCATCTGTTAAAAAGGAAAAAACTCATGCTAATTCCTCCTTTGTAGGGAGATAGGCAGGATTAGTGAGATAACCAATGTAAAACAAAGCGGAGGGTGGCACCTAATACATGGCAGCTGCTAGGACTGATGACATCTCTGACCTGGCCTTGTCCTCATGGGAGACAG
Source organism: Heterocephalus glaber (assembly GCF_000247695.1). The sequence continues at coordinate 5,589,024 of NW_004624823.1, read as the reverse complement.
AGATGATGGCACCTGCCTCTCCATGCCATGAAGCTGGAGGGGCTTAGGGAACAAGAAGAATCATCGGGTCAGCCCAGGGGCTGTTAGCTCCTCCAGAAGAGTTTTTCTTGGGGGGGTCAGAGTGGAGCCAAGGGGCATCTGCTCAGGTTGTGGGACAGGTGGGAGGGAGCATGGGTATGAGCTAGGTGCAGAGAGAGTTCTGAGAGTAGGGCCATGGGAAGGCAGTGGCTTGGTTTCTAGGATGAGGGGGAGGTCAGGGGGAGGGCTGGGCTAGGCCCTGGGCTGCTGTGGGGACCCTGCCTGCCCTTACTGACCTCTACCTCCCGAGAAGACTTGGTGGATATACATGTGGATCTTTGCCCACTGCCTCCCTCGTGCTCAGAGCCTTGTCAGGACTCTGCCTAGGCTCCCTAATTTCAGACAGGATCTGTAAGGTAAGGTGCTTGGGCCTGCAGGGCCTTCCCTGCCCAGTGTTGCCTCCTCTTCCCTCCCAGAGGAACTGACCTGCAGTGCCCGGCTGACTGTACGGCCCTCGCTGGCGCCCCTCTTCACCCGGCTGCTGGAAGATGTGGAGGTGCTAGAGGGTCGCGCCGCCCGCCTTGACTGCAAGATCAGTGGGACCCCACCGCCCTCTGTTTTCTGGACTCATTTTGGTATGTGCACCCCACCCTCCAGATGCTGGGAGACCCCCGTGGGCCCAGACCAGGATGGGGTGTTTCCTGAGGACCTGTCCTACATCCCTGTCCTCCTGCCCCTAGGCCGCCAGGTAGAGGAGAGTGACAACTTGCGGCTTCGGCAGGATGGGGGTCTGCACTCACTGCACATTGCCCACGTGAGCAGCGAGGATGAGGGGCTCTATGCAGTCAGTGCCACCAACACCCATGGCCAGGCCCACTGCTCTGCGCAGCTGTATGTGGAGGAGCCGAGGACAGCTGCCTCAGGGCCCAGGTACCGCTTGGGGCCCCAGGTGCTGCTAGGCACTGCTACTGAAGGGTCTTTACCCTCTCTGAGGGGCCTCTGCCCTGTGCTGGAGGTGCAACCCTGCACCTCTGGACAGCTGTGTGGTTCTTACAGCTCAAAGCTGGAGAAGATGCCCTCCATCCCTGAGGAGCCAGAGCAGGGCGAGCTGGAGCGGCTGTCCATTCCTGACTTCCTGCGGCCACTGCAGGACCTGGAGGTGGGACTGGCTAAGGAGGCCATGCTGGAGTGCCAGGTGACTGGCCTGCCCTACCCTACCATCAGTTGGTTCCACAATGGCCACCGCATCCAGAGCAGCGATGACCGGCGCATGACACAGTGTATGTGTCTAGGAAGGGGCCTTGGAACTGGGGCCCCTTTCTCCCTAGGCTCCCTCTGGGCCTTCTTTCTGTAACTTGCTTAGAGATGGGGTTCCTGGGGGAAGGGAGGTCTCAGGGTCTGTGAGGTCATTGCACTCCTCTTTGAGCCCACACAGTGGTCATCTCTGCTGGTGGCCCCGGTGGCCCTTATTGAACAGTCAGTAAGGAGCTAATAATGGAGTTGTTAGGAGAATTAAATAAACTCATAATATGAAGTGCCAAGAGCAGCGCCTGCAGACAGCAAATGGCCAGCGAAGTCTAGGCCTTTTGCTCTTGCTGTTGGGCCATTCTCACTGTTGATGACAGTGCTGCCCATGTTCTGGAGGGAGGTCAGGGAGGGCTGGGGTGGGCATGCTCTGGCCAGGAAAGGATGTTTGTCCAGGGTTGTTAACAAATAGCAAATAAGGAAGAAGGAGCCAGAGAAAAGCGGAGGTACAGATTTGGGTTGGTGTCCTCTTGGCCAGGGAACTCCTCTCTTGCATTCTTGAAGGAATCTGAATCTCAAGTGAGGTCCACCTGCCTCCCTTAATGCATGCCCACACTGTCACCCCTGATGGTTTCCTCCTACAGTAGCTGCAAGTGACCAAGTTTACCTTGTAAGTGCTTTCTAAGTGTCAGATTCTGAGTGCTAACAATTTGATGTGGATGATCTTACCTTTTGCAGGCCTGTAGGCAGATACCCTTAGCCCTGTTTACAGATGATGAAACTGAGGCCTAGAGAGGTACAAGGACTTGCCCAAAGGCAAGGGAGGATCGCTTGACTCATGCCCATCTCCAAAAGGCTGTTCCTAGCCACCCATGTCCCAGTCTCCTGACCCTACCCGTCTCCAGTGCTACCACCTTGGCTATGACCCTTGCCCTTAGTCCCCTGCTGCAGCTGGGGTTTCTCAGCCCTGGGCCTCCCTTTCTCCCTGTCTGCTTTGAGGCACCAGGTGGGTGTCTGTCAGGATCTGAGCTGGCGTCTCAGCTTCTGCCTTTATCTGGGGTCATTGGCAGCTTTTGGCTTCTCCTCCCTTATAAATAGGTGAGCAGAGATAAATGAATGAGTGGCTCTTCTATGCAGAGATAGCTGCTAAGAGAAGGGAGGGGTGTTTGGTGACATTCCTGATGTGAAGGAGGACACTGCAGGTCTCCTCTTCATGCCCTCCCCAGAGGCAGCCTCCTTATCATGCAGGGAGCGGGGTGTAAGGAGAAAGCTTTGGAATGAAACTAAGATGGAACTCAGGTCCAGCAATGGCTTCCTATTTATTAGCTGTGTGACCTTGGACAAGTCAATTAATGTCTCTGACCTCATTGGTAACGGGGATAATTTGGTAGCATTGTTGAAAGCATTGGGGGTGGGCAAGTACTGGCCTAGGTTGGACCTAGGAGTGGGGGTGGGGCATAGAGGGTGCAGTGGAAGAGGAGACCTGGGAGTGCGGGCAGGCAGACAGATCTCATTATAATTTATAACAGAATGAATTGGGTACTGCAGGCAAGACACTGAGATCTGGGTGGAACAAGCAGATCTGGACTAACACAGGCCTGCCTTTACGAGAACAACCCAGCTACGCAAGCGCAAGGAGCCGAGGTCCATCCCCGGTACCAAAAAAAAAAAGAGAGAGAGAACAACCCAGACAGGAGCTATAACTCAAAAATAAAGAGGAAGGACCCCCTCCCCCTCTGCAAAGCAGCATGGGCTGGAGTCCCAGGGAAAGAGTCAAGGAACAGATTGGACCAGGGTTCAGCCATGGCAGGGTGGGATTCATGGGGCTGTACTTCCTTGAACTATGTCCTGAGGGAAAAGGAAGGTGTAGGTAAGAGAACATTCCAAAACAAGGTGCTTTCTTCCCCTCAGAATTGAGGTTTGAACTCAGGCTTCATGCTGAGCTACATCCTTAGCCATTTTTTATTTTAAGACAGGGTCTTGCTAAGTTGCCCAGCTGGACTTGAACTTGCAGTTCTCCTGCCTCAGCCTCACAGAATGCTGGGGTTATAGCCATGCGCCACCATGCCCTGCCAGAGGGAGACATTTTGTAAGCAAAGGCCTGGAGAGGGAACACACGTGGCTTGTTCAGGGATGATCTGTCAGCATCAAGCCTGCAGAAGGAGCAGAAAATCCGGCTTGGAGTTTGGGCTGTGGCCTTTCCTCAGGCTGTGCTGGAGAAGGGCAGAAGGGCAGAGGATGTGGGAATAGGGAAGAGGGGACTTGGGGAGGACCTAGGAACAAAGCCTTGGAGGGTCTGACCCCTTAGAAGTGCAGTGATGAGGCAGTGCACAGGGGCAGGGACCCCAGAGGGTGGCCCAGTGTGGAAGGAACATGCTAAATTGCTGGGGCTGAAGTGCTGGAAGGACAGCAAGGGGGGCTAGGGTGCAGGCACACGCTTGGGTCCACCTTTGGCTACTTGAAGAACATACTTCTTACTGCCTCCCCACTCTTCCCCCAGTGTGTGAGTGGCCGGCCCCAGAGCAGCATGGGTCCACCTCTCCAAGCATCTCCTCTTTTTTAAAAAAATTTTTCCCCCCCAGTAAGTTTATTGGTACATTTTAGGTATAAAATACAGGTACATTCATCATTGGGATCTTGCACCATTACATGAGTCTCTTGGTTCTTATTTTTTCCCTTTCCCCTGCCCTCCCTTTACCCCCTCCACTCTTCCCTATTTGCAAAAACTTTGTTTCCATTTTTTTCCTTTTCTCATATTTTTTCTTTTCCCTTCTTTCCTTTCCCCTACCCCTCCCACTTCCCCTGCTCTTTTAGACCTTTTCTTCCTGTTATGCAATATCAATCATAAATTTTTTAAATGGCAATATCAAGATCTAGGAGACATTACCACAGATTTTACAGAATTTAAAAGGATATAGAAAGCATGGGCTGGGGATTTAGCTCAGTGGTTTAGCCGCCTGCTGCACAAGCACAAGTTCGATTCCCAGCACAAAAAAAAGGAAAAAAAAAAAGAAAGAAAGAAAGAAAGCATATTACAAAAATTTTTTTTAAAATAAATTTGACAACTTCTAAGAAGTACCTTGGAAGACAAATTAATAAAACTAACTCTGGAGGAAATATAAAATTTGAATAGCACCTATTAAAGAAAGTATATTCCTAGCTCGCAAACCTACCTATATGACAACAGTAGGCTCATATACATTTTAACTGATAAATTATATCAAACATTAAAAGCAGAAAAAAGAAGGAACACTTCTCCCCTCATTTTTAGGAAATCAACATTGTGCTAATGCTAAAACTGGATAAAGATCCAAGCATCTTCTTAGCTCAGCCCTGGTGTCACTGTCCCTCTCCAGATAGGGATGTACATCGCCTGGTGTTTCCGGCTGTGGGGTCTCAGCATGCAGGTGTCTACAAGAGTGTCATCGCCAACAAGCTGGGCAAAGCTGCCTGTTATGCCCACCTCTATGTCACAGGTAAGGCAAGGTACCCTCCTGGGCAGCTGCGCCCACAAGCTGACTTCTAGAATCATTGAGAGGGTCGGATAAGGGAGGGTCCTCCACATCAGCTTCTCTAGGTTCCCTGAGGACCACTGGCCTTGTCCCTGCCCCTGGGCCTGGGCCCTGGTCCCTCGCCTTCTGCCCCTGAGGCTTGATGACCCTGTGGAGCTGTTAGGCCCTAAAGGACTCGGACTTGTGGCTTTCAGATGTGGTTCCAGGACCTCCAGACGGTGCCCCACAGGTGGTAGCTGTGACTGGGAGGATGGTCACACTCATGTGGAACCCCCCCAGGAGTCTGGACATGGCCATCGGTAGGTCACAGGGCACTGGGTGGGGATGAGGCGTGGACAGGGCAGGGAAAGGGGAGGGCACTAAAGGATCCAGGTCCCTAACAATGTGGTGGCAGGGTGGGGACAGGAGTGGGTAGAGTACTGGGAACAAGGTCAGCCAGAGCACATTTGCTGTCTTCTTTCCACAATGGATGAGGCTCTTGCTCCAGATCAGAAGACATGAGGTGCCACCATATTCCCTTCCCTTTTTCAGACAGACTGGGAGCCTGGATCATAGGTGTGACACTGGCAACATCCTCTCCTGGCCTAGTCTAGATCTTTCACTGGGGTACAAGTCCAGCTCCCTCCGGGCCTATAACTGGTGGCTTGTTACTTCAAAGATGGCCAGAGCAGTGGGTAAGCAAGTGCAGAGGGGAGGCAGGCAGAAAACAACAGGGCCGATCAAGCCATGAGTTCAGAGAATACTGGAGATGAACTCCAGGGGCCCAGGCCAGCAGGGTGGGGAGCCACAGTGCTGCCCCAGCAACATCAGCCTCTAGCAGCTGCCTTCCCTCCAGACCCAGACTCCCTGATGTACACGGTGCAGCACCAGGTGCTGGGCTCTGACCAGTGGACAGCGCTGGCCACAGGTCTGCGGGAGCCCGGGTGGGCAGCCATGGGGCTGCGAAAGGGACTCCAGCATGTCTTCCGGGTCCTCAGCACTAGTGGCAAGAGCAGCAGCAAGCCCTCGCCCCCCTCCGAGCCCGTACAGCTGCTGGAGCGAGGTGAGCGGGGTGTCCCTGTGGGCATCAGTGTGGGTAGGCATGAGATGGGGTGGGGTGGGATGGGGTGAAGGCTTAAGGGCTGGTCTGCACTTGGTAACTGGCAGGAGCAGCCTGTCTGGGCCGGGCCTTTGCCCATCACTGGCAGCACGGCTTAGGACAGTTAATGCTTTGGGGTCAGACAAGCTGGAGTCCAACCTTTCCTCTGATTGTGTTCCCTGGTTGTATGTCCTGTGTTCCCTGGACAAAAGGTTAAACCTGGGCCGGGATTTAGCTCAGTGGTTCCACCGCCTGCCTCGCAAGCACAAGGACCCAAGTTCAATCCCTGGTACCAAAAACAAAAACAAAAAACAATCAAAAGGTTAAGGCTCCCTCGGCCTCAGCTCCCTTGTTTGTAAATTTGGGGCTTGAGTGGTGATTGGGGGTGTAAAAGGAGCAGTAGGTGCCAGCAGCCCAGCAGCAGCCCTGCATAGAGCCTGCCCTCTCCTGTCAGGGCTGCCCCTGGAGGAGGCCCCTGCTGTGCTGGACAAACCAGATGTCGTGTATGTGGTAGAGGGACAGCCGGCCAGTGTCACTGTCACCTTTACCCACGTGGAGGCCCAGGTCATCTGGAGGAGGTAGGGCCCCTGCTCACCCCACTCCCTACATGTAACAGCCATGCCTCAGCCTGGCCTAGCAGCACCTCCCTGTCATGTGTCCCTCAGCTGCCGAGGGGCCCTCCTGGAGGAACGGGCAGGTGTGTATGAACTGAGCCAGCCAGATGACGACCAGTACTGCCTTCGGATCTGCCGGGTGAGCCGCCGGGATGTGGGGCCCCTCACCTGCTCAGCCCGCAATCGCCATGGCACTCAGGCTTGCTCAGTCACACTGGAGCTGGCGGGTAGGTGACAGCGGCCTTCTTCCCTTTCCTCCCTCTGAGCCACACTCCCAGGTGCACACCCACATCTGCCACCCCTGGGGATCTGATCCCATGCCCTCCCCCTCAGGCCCATCCATCTAATGGCAGTAATGATATCAGTACTAGTAATAGCCTCAGTAATATACTAGCAAGACATTTACTGAGCACCTCATATGTGCGGGGACCAGTACACCTCGTTTAATATGTACGTCAGTTATCCCCATTTCACAGGTGAGGAAATTAAGGCTCAAAGAGTCACTAAGTAACTTGGCCCAAGGTCATACAACCTGCCAAGCACAGGAGTCTGGATATCAGGCTCCAAAGCCTGGAAGTATTCCTAGCTCCTATGCTAAATCCAATATGAAATAGTATTTCAGCTATAACAAGCATGGAAAGACTGAGTTGCTTTTAAAAAACAAAAGCTCATGTGCCTAGCTTATCACTTGACTCCCAGACCTGTGGCTCCTGGCTGCCCTTTTGCTTGAATCTGTTTAACAGAGCTTCCCAACCTTTGCAGCAAAGGCCCTTTTTATAATTTCGCCTTTAAAGACGTAGCCTCTCGAGCTATACTATGTATTAGGCAGTAATTATTTTGTTTTCCGGTTTGTTAATTAACTCTAGACATCTGTAACTGCCACTCAGAACTTCACATCCACATGAGCTGAACAGTGTTACCTGCTGAGTAGCTAAGATTCCAGCCAAAGCAAAGAAAGTGACATTTTAGTTAGCACAGGCAATCTGTGGGCAAATGGTGCTTTAAGACAGTCACTGATATTCATGGGAAAGCCTCCAGTGCTTTGACCTTCATAGACTGCCCTCTCACACCCCTTTAGACTAGGGAGCAGATTCCCAGAGGGAGGGAAAGTGGCCATAGAGGATGTCAGAAGAGATGGGCTCCCCTGGCTCCTGTGGGGATGGTGTGTGGGGTGGAGCACCAGACCCCTGGGCCCTGGCTCTCCCTTTGATGAATCTTGCTCCTTGCCCAGCCTGCCATGCCCAGCACTTCCTACTCAGCCACCACTTTGCTCCTTGGCCATCTGCTAGGCTCATTTTCCTTCCAGATGGAACCCTAAATCTGGTACTTAGGGAGGCCCTGACCCCAAGAGCCCTACAGCCCAGCCTGGACAGAACAGTGGCTGAGGGAGACTGTTTCCCTGCCAGCCAGACCTAAAATGGCCCTTGGGCTTGCCTCAATACCCACGTTCCACTAAGCCTCACTCCACACCAGCCAGGCAGGGCAAACGGAATGGTCGCCCCCTCTCCTCCATGTCTGCACACCCCAGCGTCTTTCCCACCCCCGGGACGGCCTCCTGGTATCTGTATAAAAGCTGGTGGTCCCTGTGTTGGGGGGTGCCCTCTACCTGGCCACCCTGTTCTTCACTGGAAGCCTGATCATTCCCACTCCCCTCAAAGCAAGATCCTCAGACATACTCAGGATGGGGAAGGTACATTGCAAAATGTGTGTAATTCCGCCGTGAGAGTGATATGCTGCTTTGCAAGGAATACTATGCCCATGTGACATGCGTGGAGAATAAGATCACAGCCACATGTGGGAGAAGTGAGCTGAGAGTCAGCTTCTAGATTGCCCAGTTAGTATTTAGGGTTACTAATTTGTTCATCTGGCATCTCCCAGATGGTAGATGGGTCCCTAGCCATCCAAATAAGATTCAGAAAGGAGAAACCTCAAGACACAGGTAGTGTCATCCATGAGCTGCATTCTGGGTGGCAGACAGCCTCCTGCAGATTCCAAGTACAAGCACAGAGAAGGCAGTGGTGGGACCGTGAGGAGATGGCCTCAAGGGGGCGGCATTGAGCCACACCTCACCCATGGGTTACTGGGAGGGAAGCAGTTTAGGGTGGCCAGTCCTGATTTTTCAAGAGAGACAGCAAATCCAGATTTCCTTTGTGTGTGCAAATCTCCTAATTTCAAAGTTGGCAAATGAACATCGATGGTCTAACAAAGCAAGCCTGCCCCTATAACGGTTTTTCTGAGATTTAGAGAACATCACATTTGGATTGATAAAGAGGGCATTTGGAGCAGGTGACAGGAGCTGTGATGTTCCAAGGGATGGGGCTCTGGGAGGCCCAGGCTTTTTTTTTTTCGGTTTTTTCCCCAGTACTGGGGATTGAACCCAGGGCCTTCATACTGAGCTACAGCCCTAGCCCTTTTTATTTTTTGAGACAGGGTCTCACTAAATAATCCAGGAGGGACTCAAACTTGCAATCCTCCTGCCTTAGCCTCCCAAAGTGCTGGGATTAGAGGCTTGCGCTACCACACCCAGCTCAGCCTGGTGTTGGACTGAGTCCATTCTTGATGGGGATTTGGAGAGGGGCAGCGGAGGCCTTTGGAGTGATGACATCCTGCCCATTCCCTTGCCCTCTCCTTCCCCGTGCACTTCAGAGGCTCCAAGATTTGAGTCCATCATGGAGGACGTGGAGGTGGGGGCTGGGGAGACTGCTCGCTTCGCTGTGGTGGTTGAGGGGAAGCCAGTGCCAGACATCATGTGGTACAAGGTGAGAGAGGTGCAGGCCAAGGCAGGGAAGCAGCCAGCTGGCCGGGAGCCTGTGGGAGGAGGAACGGGTTCCTTGGGGAGCTGGGCTCCTGGGAGGCCTTAGGAGGGGGAACCTGGGCAGAGGTGTGGTTAGAAAGAGGAGGCAGGGACCAGGGGCTGAGGGCCGTGGGGCTATTAGTGGAGCTGAAGGGGTCCTGGGGGAGCAAAGCCCCTGGGGTGGAGCCCCTGAGTGGAGACAGAGGTGGGGCCTGGGAGACAGGCCCCTGGCCCTTGGGTGGAGATGCCATTGGGTCCCTGGCATGGAAGTAAAGCTGAGCCCCAGATGGAGGTGGGATCAGGCTCAGGCTGGCATGGATGCCCACCTCTGCAGGATGAGGTGCTGCTTGCTGAGAGCAGCCATGTGAGCTTCGTGTACGAGGAGAACGAGTGCTCCTTGGTGGTGCTCAGCACAGGGGCCCAGGATGGAGGTGTCTACACCTGCACGGCCCGGAACATGGCGGGCGAAGTCTCCTGCAAAGCAGAGTTGGCTGTGCATTCAGGTGGGCCAGAGCTGCCCCCAGGATTGTGGTGTGAGCCCCACCCACCCTGGAGCCAGTTCACTCCACTGCGCATCCTCCACCCCAACACCCCACCTTGGGCCACACTGTTCTTGCTCCTCTTCTGTCTTCCTCTGCCCCACCTACCCCACCTCCTCCGCCCTCGTCCCTTTCTTGCTCTCCCCACCTATCCCCAGGACATTTGTCTCCTCTTCAGCTCAGACAGCTATGGAGGTTGAGGGGGTTGGGGAAGACGAGGAGCATCGAGGAAGGAGACTCAGCGACTTTTACGACATCCACCAGGAGATCGGCAGGTGTGGGGCCAGGAGGAGCCAGTATTGGGGCCACAAGGGTGGGGCTTCTGGGTCTGAGGGCCCGGAAGGGTGCAGAGCCAGTCCTGCAGTGACATCTGCCACCCTCCTTGTCACCCAGGGGTGCCTTCTCCTACCTGCGGCGTGTGGTGGAACGTAGCTCCGGCCTGGAGTTTGCAGCCAAGTTCATCCCCAGCCAGGCCAAGCCCAAGGCATCAGCGAGGCGGGAGGCTCGGCTGTTGGCCCGGCTGCAGCACGACTGTGTCCTCTACTTCCATGAGGCCTTTGAGAGGCGCCGGGGACTGGTCATTGTCACCGAGCTGTATCCTGGGAAAGGCTGGGGCATAAAGGCCACCTGAGCGTGAATGACGGTCTTCATAGCAACCAATTTGCAACACGTGTTACCATTTAGTCCTGTTGAGCCTTGGGAGGGAGGGGTCGGAGACTTCTGCAAAAGCCAACATTTTTTTTTTTTGGTACTGGGGATCAAACTCGGGTCCTTGCACTAACATTTTTTTTTTTTTTTTTTAGCTTAGACTTAACAGCATTTAACAAGTGGCTGGAAGTGTTGTACGAGTTTTATAAATGTTAAAACATTCGCTGCTCCTGTATACCTACCTCATTGAATTGTATTAGCCCCATTTTATCAATGATGAAACAGGTAGAGATAGGTTAAGTAACTGGCCTGAGGTCACACAGCTGGCAAATGGAAAATGCTCTTTAATCATAAATTGCAGAGCAGTATTTGTGCACATTAGAATGAACAGAGCTTACTCTTCTGTGATTAAAAAAGGTATATTGAGCTAAGGCTGCTGGGTGACTGGCTGAGCTCTCCTGTAGCGGGGTGACCATGACCTGCACACCAGCCTCCTCAATGGCACTGTTAAATCCAAATCTTAGAAAAATGACAGATGGCCGTGTCCTGGCCCCCGGGCCCATTATCAGTTGAATCAACAAGATTCTGGTATAATTTGACCCCTATAAATACTGCTTCAAGTGGGCAGGAAAGGAAATGGCATCCCCATTTTACACCCAAGAGAAGGCTAAGTGACTTGCCTGAGATCCTATAGTAAGGGAGAGTTCAAGCAGAGTTGTCCCATCTGTGAACCCCAAGAACAGGAAAGGGTAAGGTACCACCTCTGGTGCCAGATGTGCTTTAGGGGGAGGAGAATCCTGTGCTGCATGGAGCCTGAGCTGAGCTCAGGGGCTGGGCTGGGCAGTCGACACTGGTCTCTGTCTCCTTGACCCCGACACAGCTGCACAGAGGAGCTGCTGGAGCGAATGGCTAGGAAACCCACCGTGTGTGAGTCCGAGGTGAGGGCAGTGGGTGGCAGGGGCCAGGTTGAGCACCAGCCTTCACCCACCTGAGCCTTGAGAACTGATGGGTGGGCCCTACACATGCCATCTGTGCCCATGAGGGATCCAGAGGTGACGGTAGAGAGTGCCTGCCGTGAGGCTGGCAGCAGAATGCCCCGCCCCAAGACCTCCATCTATCTGGGACTTGCACTGTCCTCTTTAATCTCAGCAGGCCCATCCCAGCCCCCCTCTGTTGTTTCCCAGACATACACGTTCTCCAAATATGTCTTCCCACATAGGTCCTACCTAGAGTCCTGCCATGTATAGCTATGTATGTAGTATACTATTCATTATAATGTAAATGTCTGCCCCCTATAATAGTGCTATGTCCAACCTGTGCAGCTATATGATAGTCCTAGGCCTTAGCAACCCCAAACCTCTGTGAGCCATCTGAAGGCCACTCCCAAGGCATGATCTGACCTCTTGCCATAGCCCTGGTGGTTGGTAATCAAGCATAGTTCCCTACCCAACCCCACAGACCCTGGGCCCCTTGTTTCCACAGATCCGGGCCCATATGCGACAGGTGCTACAGGGAATATGCTACCTGCACCAGAACCATGTGCTGCACCTGGATGTCAAGGTGAAGTGGGGAGTGGGGAGCAGGCAGCTCCTGTGGGAGCCAAGAGATAGGTGTTCATCTCTAGCTTGCTTGTGTCTCATAGCCTGAGAACCTGCTGATATGGGACGGCTCAGCGGGTGAAGAGCAGGTTCGCATCTGTGACTTTGGAAACGCCCAGGAGCTGATCCTAGGGGAGCCCCAGTACTGTCAGTATGGAACACCTGAGTTTGTGGCACCAGAGATTGTCAACCAGAGCCCCGTGTCTGGAGTCACTGACATCTGGTAAAGCTGTGGTGCTGGGGTGTTGAGGCAGGGGATGATGGAGACTTCCTCCCTGGCAGAGGAGTATTATGAAGCCTGGATTCCTTCTCTGCCTGGGTGTGGGGGGCTGGCAGCAGTGCTTATAGGGTCCCCTGCCCTGTTGACCTGGTCCTTTGTCAGTTAGGGCTGGCCAATCATGCAGGGTCTCAGCTGTGCAGTCCTTGGGTCCTGCCTTTGCAGGGGTGGGGGCTCCCCCAGTGAGAAGGCATGGTCCCACTGGTCCCCAGACTTTTCTGGGCTTCCTAAGCCAGCCCTGCTGAGAATGACCCTTGACTTCTCCAGAATGTCTAGACTGATGGATTCAGAATCCTTCCCAAAGAAGGCCCTCCTGTGCCCATTTGTCCAGGGCAGTGTTCCCAGGAGGACACATTTCTTTCAGATCTGAGGTAGCAGGGAACTGCTCACTTCCAGCTGGGCGGGGCGGGGTGGGGGGCATCCTCTCACTCATCTGCTCTTCTTTTCTACAGGCCTGTGGGTGTCATTGCTTTCCTCTGGTAAGGACCCCTCTGCAGTCTCCTGGCAGGCCCACCACTACTATTTACAAGGCTCACAGTCCACCTCTTCTCTTCCATAACCCCTGATCCTTCTCGCACTGCCAGGGGCACATGAGTGCATGAACATGGGTGCCCTGGTCCATGTGCCCAAGCTCTGTCCATCACATGCCCCTCCATAACAGCTGGGCACATTGGACTGAGAGAAGCCAGTGCAGACCCAGTGCCATTTTGGTAGGGAACTGCTTGGCCCAGAATGTGCAGAACAAGGACTAGGAGGGGCAGAGCACATCCCCAAGGTGGAGAACGAGGGTGGAGAGGCCACACCGGAGGTGGGACAGAACAGGTCCTCTAAAACATGGGCAATCAAGTTCCAAGGCAGGACTGCCCCTTGTCCCCTGCGGGGGTTGGGAGTAGGACAGGACAGTAAGAGTCTGAAAGCTTTGCCATTTTGTCCAGATTCACCTAGCATCTGCCATCCTCACAACCTGGGGCCCCTACCCCCCATCTGCTTCACCCCTGCCTCAGCCCAGGGCTCTGCCCACCTCTCCTGATATTACTGCCTCCCCCTGCAGCCTGACTGGAATCTCCCCATTTGTTGGGGAAAATGATCGGACAACATTGATGAACATCCGGAACTACAATGTGGCCTTCGAGGAGACCACGTTCCTGAGCCTGAGCAGAGAGGCTCGGGGCTTCCTCATCAAAGTGCTGGTGCAGGACCGGCTGTGAGTACATGACCCTGAGGACTCCCCTGACCTGTGGAGACCTTTATGTCATCCCCCTACTCCAACCCAGTGTCTGCCTTTAAACGTGCAACCCCAGCTCCTTAAAGGCCTTGTTTTCTCAAATATTTATTGACTGTATGAATGAGTGAATGATAAATCCCTATTTAATTCTTATTCCTTTATAGGAGGCCTACTGCTGAGGAGACCCTAGAACATCCTTGGTTCAAAGTGAGTCTAGTCCTGCTAGGTGGTGGTACAAGGGGTAGAGAGAGAGAGAAGGTTACCAACAGCTCCACTTACTGAGCACAGATGTGCAGTAGCTGATATGCATTTTTCTGTACATATGATCAATTAGCCTAACAATAGCTCTGCAGAGTAAGGTTTCATGCACCCATTTTGTTGATAAGGAAACTGAGACTCCAACCAGTGATCAGTTTGGGATATCACGGACTCCAGGCATAGGTCTGGACCCTTCCCCACTCCAGGGGTCCTCTTCAAGGTGTTCGAGACCAGCCTGGTCTCCCTCACTTCTGTGTGCCACATCTGTCCTGCACTGATTAGTGGGTGGCCTCTCTGGCTCATCCCCCCAGCTATGAGCTGGGTGTGGGTAAGGTTCTCTTTCATCTTCAGACCCCAGCACTGGAGCACAGTGCCAGGCCAGGATGGGGGTGCAGTGGAGTTTAGAAAGCACCTGAATAAACATACCATTGAGTGCCGAGCTAGGTCAGCTGAAGACAGGTCATCATTCCACTCGGGGCCTTGAAGTTAGAGCCTCCTTCCTCAGACCAGAAACCAGCTTCAGGAGAGCGAGCCTGGGTGGAGCCTGGGCCGAGGGAGGTTTCTGCCATGGTCTGGACCACAGCTCCAGATGTCTGATTTGCTAGCCTTACATGGAGACACTGGGAGCTGGAGGCCAGCCAGGGGCCCAAGAGCACAGGCCTCCCCTGGCAGCCAGTGTACCAGGAGAGGACCTTGAGCCCCAGCTCAAGCTGAAAAGCCATCCCTGGTACCATCTGTTTTCTGCCTCTCCCCTTGGGTTCAGGGAATTTCTCCACGGCTGTGACCCTTTGCAGTGAGAAGTGTCCTGGAGCCCAGACTCACTCCACACACACCCCCCACCCACCATGGACTGTCTCTCCATTGCTTAACTGTGAGGGTCTAGGTGACAGAGAGCTGTCCCCGAGGCCCTTTTTCCTGGGTTTGCAGACACAAGCAAAGGGTGCAGAGGTGAGCACAGATCACCTGAAGCTCTTCCTGTCCCGGCGGAGGTGGCAGGTGTGTTTGGCCATCCTTTCCACCCTCTCATTCCTCTCACCCAGCCTTTGTGTCTCCTTCTCCTCTGCCTCCCTGCTCTTTCTTGTCTTTCCCCCGTCCCTGACCTCTGCCTGCCTACGCCTCTTTTGCCTGGGGTGGGGCTGGGGGCAATCCTGCCCTGGACCCTCCGGTCTGATTCTAACACCCTGTCTCCAGCGCTCTCAAATCAGCTACAAATGCCACCTGGTGCTGCGTCCCATCCCAGAGCTGCTGCGGGCGCCGTCGGAGAGGGTGTGGGTAGCCACGCCCAGAAGACCGCCTCTAAGCGGGGGCCTTTCATCCTCCTCTGACTCGGAAGAGGAAGAGCTGGAGGAGCTGCCCTCGGTGCCCCGCCCCCTGCAGCCCGAGTTCTCAGGGTCTAGGGTATCCCTCACCGACATTCCCACTGAGGATGAGGTCCTGGGGACCCCGGAGGCCGGGGCTGCCACCCCCATGGACTGGCAAGAGCAGGGAAGGGCTCCCTCTCAGGACCAGGAGGCCCCCAGCCTCCAGGCCCTCCCCTCTCCAGGCCAGGAGTTCCCCGCTGGGCCCAGCCCCAGGCGAGGAGAGCTCCGCAGGGGCAGCTCCGCGGAGAGCGCCCTGCCCCGGGCTGGGCCAAGGGAGCCGGGCCGGAGCCTGCACAAGGCGGCGTCTGTGGAGCTGCCGCAACGCAGGAGCCCCAGCCCGGGGGCCACCCGCCTGGCCCGGGGTGGCCTGGGCGAGGGCGAGTACGCCCAGAGGCTGCAGGCCCTGCGCCAGCGGCTGCTGCGGGGAGGCCCTGAGGATGGCAAGGTCAGCGGCCTCAGGGGTCCCCTGCTGGAGAGCCTGGGGGGCCGTGTGCGGGACCCTCGGATGGCTCGGGCTGCCTCCAGCGAAGCAGCGCCCCATCACCAGCCCCCACCCGAGGCACCAGGGCTGCAAAAAAGCAGCAGCTTCTCCCAGGGTGAGGCGGAGCCCCGGGGTCGGCACCGCCGCGCGGGGGCGCCCCTCGAAATTCCCATAGCCAGGCTTGGGGCTCGCAGGCTCCAGGAGTCTCCCTCCCTGTCTGCCCTGAGCGAGGCCCAGCCGCCCAGCCCTGCGCGGGCCAGCACCCCCAAATCCAGTACCCCTAAGCCTGCGGAACCTTCCGCCACCGCCACGGCCAGCAAACCTCCCCAGCCCTCCGAACCCCAGCCTGCCCCGGAGAAGGCCCGGGAGCCCACACCGGAACCAGTGCGAGCCCCCAAGCCGGCACAGCCCCCCGTGGTTCCGCAGACCCTGGCGCTGCCCCTCACTCCCTATGCCCAGGTCATGCAGTCGCTCCAGCTGGCGGGTCACACCCAGCCCCCGCAGGGCCCGGCAGCACCTGCGTCAGAGCCCCAGCCCCACGCCGCAGTGTTTGCCAGGGTGGCCTCCCCGACTCCAGGAGGTCCTGAGAAGCGCGTGCCTTCCGCCAAGGCTGCTCCGGTGGTAGCTGAGAAAGCCCGGATCCCCACGGTCCCCCGCAGGCCAGGGAGCAGCCTGAGCAGCAGCATCGAGAACCTGGAGTCTGAGGCCGTGTTCGAGGCCAAGTTCAAGCACAGCCGCGAGTCAGCCCTGTCCCGCGGGCTCCGGCTGCTCAGCCGCTCACGCTCTGAGGAGCGCGGCCCCTTCCGCGGAGCCGAGGACGAGGACGGCATCTACCGGCCCAGCCCGGCGGGAACCCCGCTGGAGCTGGTGCGCCGGCCCGAGCGCTCGCGCTCCGTGCAGGACCTCAGGGCTGCCGGGGAGCCGGGCCTGGTCCGCCGGCTCTCGCTGTCGCTGTCCCAGAGGCTGCGGCGGACACCGCCCGCGCAGCGCCACCCGGCCTGGGAGACCCGCGGCACAGACGGGGAGAGCTCCGAGGGCGGCAGCTCGGCGCGGGGCTCCCCAGTGCTGGCGGTGCGCCGGAGGCTCGGCTCCACGTTGGAGCGGCTGTCCAGCCGGCTGCAGCGCACTGGCAGCAGTGAGGACTCTGGGGGTGGCTCGGGTCGTAGCACGCCTCTCTTCGGACGGCTGCGCAGGGCTACGTCGGAGGGAGAGAGCTTGCGACGCCTGGGCATTCCGCACAACCAGCTGGCTTCTCAGGCCAGTGCCACCACTCCTTCCGCCGAGTCTCTGGGCTCTGAGGCCAGCGCTACTTCGGGGTCCTCAGGTGAGGGAGAGTCTAGGATAAGGTGGCAGGCACAGAGTGTGGAAGATGGTGGGGTGCCCTGCTGAGGAGCTCTGGGAGGAACAGGGGGCTGGGGGCTGGAGACCCTAAGGGTAGAATTGGCTGGAGGGGAGGGAGGCAGAGAGGCAGAGGCTGGGATGAGATCCGGGCAGGATAGGGGCCAGATGTTCTTTCCTACTTCGAGCTGAGGGCTACTGTGAGAAAAGGCAGGAGCTTGCTTGCTGGCACTGTCTGGGGGAGGTGCTCATGGGCCTGGGTCTCCACAGCTGCAGGGGAAAGCCGGAGCCGGCTCCGCTGGGGCCTCTCACGCCTGCGGAAGGACAAGGGCTTATCTCAACCAAACCTCTCTGCCAGTGTCCAAGAGGACTTGGGTCACCAGTATGTGCCCAGTGAGTCAGGTAAGAGGTGGGCTGAGTGAGCATTTCCCTGCCCTAGTCCTAGCTGAATGGACCTCCAGGAACATGGGCACCCATGGAAGGGGCCTAGAATCGAAAACGGCGGTAACCATCAAAGCAGCTGCCATTAATTAGCAAAGCCAAGGGTCCTATTAAGCATTTTATAAGCTTTGTCTCATTCAATCCTGTAGCATTATTTAGCAGCAATTATGGTCATTTTACAGGTGAGAAAACAGGCTTAGTGATGTGATGCTAAGTACCTTGTGCAAGTCGCAGAGCTGGAGAGTGGAGCAGCTGGAGTTGGACTGTGTGGCCCTCTGAAACCAGGGCTCCATACTTAGGGGGTTTTTTTGTGGGGTTTTTTGGTACTGTAGATCGAACTCAGGACCTTGCGCTTTCGAGGCAGTCGTGGGAACCACTGAGCTAAATCCCCAGCCCTCTTAGGATTTTTTTTGACTGGCCTCATCTCTCACAGGAGACTCTAGAAGGTTTCTGTATCTGGGTATAGTTTTGAAGAAGCTCTAGATCACATTCCCCTCAGCCAGGTGTGGTGGCACATGCCCATAATCCTAGCACTCTAGGAGGCTGAGGCAGGAAGATAACAAATTCAAGCCCAACTTGGACAATTTAATGGCTTAACAAGACCTTGGCTCTAAAAATAAAAATAAGGAGGGGGTAGTTCAGTGCAATCTCCAGTACTGCTGGGAGGAAAAATGGTGTTGCTTTTCCCCCTCCCCTTGAGACGTGTGCTTCTGTGTACACCCAAAGACAGCCTTGCTTCCCAGCCTGGACCATGACCCAGTTCTCTAGTTCTCTATAGCCCTGAACACCCAGCTACCTCTCCTGGTCTCCCTAACCCCACAGAAAGTACATTTACTAGGAAAGGGCTCTTTGGGTCTCTGTTTCATATCCAAGTGTCCTGGGGCTGCAGGGAGGGAGGCATTCTCCATCTGAGGCCATTTTACCCAAAAAGAAACATTACTAAAGAACTTAGGAGGCCAGATTTCCAAGACCAGCAGGAAAGACAGGAGCTGGCCACCAAGCAGAGCATTCCCCCTTTTTGGAAGCCAGCAGCTCCACTCTCCCCTAGTTCCTGGTTAAGTTGCTCAGTGTTGTTCTAGCCTTGTCTCAACCGGGCTGGAGGAGACTGTGTCCAGCCTTGGCCAGGGCTGTGGGGCTGCAGTGAGTGTGGCGGGGGGGGGGGGCAGCTGGTAAGGGAGGGTGGAAAAGGGAAGAGAAGGAGAGCATCCAGCAGAGAGGCCTGGGGACAGCTGATCCCTTCCCACCTGGGCCCTCACTCCCGTAGTCCTTTTTGCTTGTACAGCTGATTTCCTGCTGAGCAGTGTGAGTGACCTCATCCTCTTCCTGTAGGAAGAAGCCTGTCCCGAATCCACTTGACCGACTAGGCCTGGCCCCATGGGAGCGGGGGGTTGGACTGGCAGAGCTGGGCTGGGTCAGTGGTCACCTCTCATCCTGACCTCCCTCTCTGCCCCCTGCCCAGCACCCTCACTGGGGGCAGCCATTGATGAGACTGCATGGGAGCCTCCAGGGGGACTCCTCTTTAGGAAACGAGAGGGCACAGTGGCGGAGGGGACACGCTGCTGTCCTGATCACCCATTCCTGCTGAGTATTTCCTGCCCAGCACATCCCCACTCCCAGTCCTTCCAGGTGCTCAGGCAGGCAGCAACTGGGGCTCCCAGGGGTCTTTTCTCTTTGCCCAGGTGAAAAAAGGAAAAAACCTTCCTACCGCCCATAGACAGACCAGACTGGGATTTTTCTAAAGGTGCCTTCCAGGGATCATGAACTTGAATTCCTCATGGCATCAAGGAGCCACAGGCCACTGTGCTGGAGCACAGATCTTGGCCCTAGCCCTTCCGGGGGCGAGGCCACCAGCCAGTGGTGAAGTGGCTTCTCCGCTTTGTTGAAGCAGCCTTTTTCTAGGTTCTGCTCCTGGCTTCTCTGCTGAGCATGTTAATGAGATGACAGTAACAATCACAATAAGAGCTAATGTTTATGAGCACTTATTTTATGCTGGACACATGCTAAGTAGTTTATATGCCTTTTTTAATTCTCACAGCAACGCTCTGTGCTTGGTATTATTATTTTCCTCAGTTTACAGTAGGAAATGGGAGTTTCTCAGGGGAGAAAGGACTCACCCAAGGTCAGGTAGATACTGTTTCTTGCCCTGTCAAAAGCTTTCCTCACTTCGTTGATCTGAAGAGTACATGGAATGTCTAGGAGCCTCCCCTGGGCCCCAAGTGGAAAGACTAGCAGGGAGGTGGGTATACTGCCAGGAGCTGGGAGCTGCCCTTAGCTCACTATTTCCTCTCCTTTCCTTTCTCTCTTGCCCTGCAGTAGCCCAGAGGGAGTGGATATTGCAGAATATTAACTGTTAATGTTTTTCAGTGTTTGTTTTTATTTTAACAAATCCTTGTAGAGCACTTACAGAGCCTGCTCTACATGATTTACAAACATGAGTTATGTAGCAAGCATCGTCAATAATCAGTGCAAGGAAAAGACACTTCTACACGTGCTGAGGGCCCAGGAAAAGTGATGCTGGCTCCAGAGAACATTCTGAAAGGCATAGTGTGAGGTTCTGCTTCCCACACGTGGCCAGGAGGAGACCAGCCGCACTCTGCCACCCTAGGCTCATGCACACCCGCCACACCCTCAGCAGCATGTGGCCAGGGTCCCCATACAGATGGCTGTCTTTGCTGCCCCTCCAGACTTCCCTCCAGTCTTCCACATCAAACTCAAGGATCAGGTGCTGTTGGAGGGGGAGGCAGCCACCCTGCTCTGCCTGCCCGCAGCCTGCCCTGCACCCCGCATCTCCTGGATGAAAAGTAAGGAGGCAGTGTCGTCCACAGAGAACGGGGTGGCAAGAGGCCGCGAGAGCAGGCACTTGGGGTGTAGGGCAGATGAGGGGCCTGGACATGTGCTGCCTCACTCCTCAGCCCCTCCTCCTCCCCGTGTCCAGATAAGCAGTCCCTGCAGTCAGAGCCCTCGGTGGTCATTGTGTCCTGCAAAGACGGACGGCAGCTGCTGAGTATCCCCCGGGCGGGCAAGCGGCATGCTGGGCTCTATGAGTGCTCAGCCACCAACGTCCTAGGCAGCATCACAAGCTCCTGTACCGTGGCCGTGGCCCGTGAGCCTGGGACAGAGCCCAAGGGGGTAGTGATGGAGACGGTGGGGCAGGGTTCAGAGGACCCTTAACCAGGCCATCACCGGGCCTGTCCTCCTCTTGCCAGGTGTTCCAGGAAAGCTAGCTCCTCCCGAGGTGCCCCAGACCTACCAGGATACCGCGCTGGTCTTGTGGAAGCCAGGAGACAGCCGGGCACCTTGCACTTACACGCTGGAGCGGCGGGTGGATGGTGAGGAACGGCGCAGGATGGTGCAGGTGGCGGCGGGTGGTTCTGTGTGTAGCGGAACCTGGGAAGCCAAGTGTCCTCCCTGGACAGAGGTCCCTTCCCTGGGCGCCTCACAGACAGCATCAGGAGCTTGGGCCACCCCCTCTGCGGCCTCAGCTCCAACCCCATGCTGCCCACAGGGGAGTCTGCCTGGCACCCAGTGACCTCAGGCATCCCTGACTGTTACTACAATGTGACAAAGCTGCCAGTTGGTGTGACTGTGAGGTTCCGTGTGGCATGTGTCAACCGTGCTGGGCAGGGGCCCTTCAGCAACCCTTCTGAGAAGGTCCTTGTCAGGAGCACCCAAGGTCAGTGGACAGGAGGGGAGGGTGGCAGGAGCAGGAACGGGTCCCCCAGGAGCATCACGGCTTTGCTCCCAGGACACATGGTGATTACTTTCTTCTCCTCTCCTTAAGAGTCTTCAGCCCAGCCATCTGCTGCTTATGAAGACGGTCCTGTTACCTCAGGGCCAGCCAGGGCCCCGCCTGACTTGCCTACCTCACTGGCCTCGATCCCTACTCCTGCTCCTCCAGCCCCCCAGTCAGCTGCTCTCAGCCCCTCATCTTCCCCCACAGCCCCTAGCCAGGCTTTGTCCTCACTTAAGGCTGTAGGTCCAGCACCCCAAACTCCCCCACGAAAGCACAGGGGTCTTCAGGCTGCTCAGCAAGCACAGCCCACCCCACCCAGTGCCCAGGTCACCCCAAGGGAGCCCAAGTCTTTCACCTCTGACACTAGGACCCCAACCCCAGCCTCCACCCCTCAAGGAGTTAAACCAGCTCCTTCCTCCTCTACTGCCCTCTATATGGTGACTTCCTTTGTGTCTGCACCCCCAGCCCCTGAACCCCCAGCCCCTGAGCCCCCTCCTGAGCCCACCAAGGTGATAGTGCGGAGCCTCAGCCCAGCCAAGGAGATGGTCAGCTCCCCCGGGCCTGAGGGGACCACTCTTCGCCAGGGCCTCCCTCAGAAACCCTACACCTTCCTGGAGGAGAAGGCCAGGCAAGCAGGGCTGGGGAGAAGGAGAACGGGGGAGTGGGTGGAATGTGGAAAAGGCAGGGATTCGGAGAGCAGAGCAGAGTGTCCTGGCCAGGCTGGGGGGGAGGTAGACACCCAGGGCCTTAGAACGATGGACTTCAGACGGGCCAGGCACTGTACTAAGCTCGTTAGCCACATGCTCTCATTAATCTGAAAGGGAGACACTGCCTTATTATTACCACCCATTTCTCAGATGGGAAACTGAGGTTGGGGAGGTTATGGGATTTGCCTAAGGTAGAGAGCCAGTGAGCGCAGAGCTGGAACTGGAATCTTGATTCCTAGGACTAAATTCAGCAGCCCACACTGGAGCCACTGCATGCTTGTCCCCAGGATCCCTTTAGCCCTCGGGACAGGAATGTCCCTCTCTGAGCCTGTGGCATCCCCCTACACACACAGGGGCCGCTTTGGTGTTGTGCGAGCATGCAGGGAGAATGCCACGGGCCGAACATTCATGGCCAAGATCGTGCCCTATGCGGCTGAGGGCAAGCGGCGGGTCCTGCAGGAATACGAAGTGCTGCGGTCACTGCACCACGAGAGGCTCATGTCCCTGCATGAGGCCTACATCACCCCTCGGTACCTCGTGCTCATCGCTGAGAGCTGCGGCAACCGGGAACTCCTCTGTGGGCTCAGTGACAGGTAGCCGGACGGATGTTCCAGCGCTGCAGGGAGGGACAGGGAGGGAGGCTAGGCTGGGACATCACCTGTGACCCATGCCACCCCCAGATTTCGGTATTCAGAAGATGATGTGGCCACTTACGTGGTGCAGCTGCTACAAGGCCTGGACTACTTGCACAGCCGCCACGTGCTCCACCTGGACATCAAGCCCGACAACTTGCTTCTGGGCCCTGACAACGCCCTCAAGATCGTGGACTTTGGCAGCGCTCAGCCCTACAACCCCCAGGCCCTGCGGCCCCTTGGCCACCGCACAGGCACCCTGGAGTTCATGGGTGAGGGGAGCAGCTGCCAGCCAGGGTCTGAGGTTGGGGCACTGCCAGAGGGCAGCTCCAGAGCTCACCCCATCTCACCTGCATTTATTGTGTGCTTACTGTATACAAGCAGCATGTCCTTTATGTGGATTTTTTTCCCCCAATGGATCTTTACAAAAGCCTGGAGTTTGGCATAATATTACCCCCTTTCTACAGATTTGGGAACAAGCACACTAAAGTTCAGTATTTGTCCAATTAGACAGTTACAAATGGAAGAGGCAGCATTTGCGAAAGCTGGAAAGACGGGAGACTCAATTATTGTTTTATATACATAAGGATAACCAGCTGTCATTTAGCCACCTGCTAAATATTTGATGTTTATCATCTCTGTTCCTAAACCACACTTTATAGATGAGACAGTGGAGAGCCAGGCAGGTTTAGTAAATTGTCCGAGGTCCCATAGCTGGAGGGGCAGGCCTGGGATTGTTGCCAACCAGCCTGGTTTCAAAGGCTCTTAATCTTGGTGTTGGCCACATTCTTTGTGAATGGGAGTCCACCTCGGAGTCCACCCAAGGGAACTGGTGACCCTGCTCAATTCCTCTGGAGTTCTAGGGACGCTAGCATTCAGTGCCCAGGCTTATTCCTCAGGCAGCCTTTGTCCTTCCTGGGAGCCAGTCCTGCTTCTGGCCTGCTGCTCTGGTTGTGCCCATAGTCAAGTGACCAGGGCATTGTCCTCTTCAAGCCCTTCCACTCTCCCTGCTCCCCTGTCACTGGGAAGCCTGGCCAGCTTGGCCTCTGTCTTTTGTCAGCTCCTGAGATGGTGAAGGGAGAACCCATCGGCTCTGCTACAGACATCTGGGGCGCAGGTGTGCTCACCTACATCATGTGAGTACTCCCGGGGCTGTTCCAGCCCCTCCCCACTTCCTGCCCACGCTTTCTCCCTCGTGGCCTGCCTCCCCAGCACATACCAGGTGCATGCAGGGTGGCACTGTCCCTGAGCATGGAGTGCTGTAGGCCTGTGAGTTGACCCTTAGTCCACACTAAGGCCGAGGGCCCATGAGTGGCACAGCTGGGACTATGTCAACTGAACTGTCTTCCACAACAGGCTCAGTGGACACTCTCCATTCTATGAGACAGACCCCCAGGAAACAGAGGCTCGGATTGTGGGGGGCTGCTTTGATGCCTTCCAGCTGTACCCCAACACATCCCAGAGCGCCACCCTCTTCTTGCGAAAGGTCCTCTCAGTACATCCCTGGTGAGTGGGCCCCCACCTGCCAATCCCCACCCTTACCTGCCCTTAGCTGTAGACTGGCCCCACCTGGCCAAAGGCCGCCAACTCTTTCCCTGCTACTTCTACTGGATGGTGGTACCACCTACCACTGAAAGCCCATAACAAGCCGGGCATGGTAGCGCGGGCTATAATTCCCACAGCTGCCCAGTTTCCTGGTGCAATAGTGGCCGGGGCAGCATCCAGTGGTGAGTCTTGGGGAGTCACCTGCCCCGTCCGGCTCACTGTCCCTGGCCTGATCTGGCAGGAGCCGGCCCTCCCTGCAGGACTGCCTTGCCCACCCGTGGCTGCAGGATGCCTACCTGATGAAGCTGCGTCGCCAGACGCTTACCTTTACCACCAACCGGCTCAAGGAGTTCCTGGGCGAGCAGCGGCGGCGCAGGGCTGAGGCTGCCACCCGCCACAAGGTGCTGCTCCGCTCCTACCCCAGCAGCCCTTAGCAGCATGGACCACACCCTGCGGCGGCTTCGGGCTGAGACTCGGGGTTCCCACTGATGCCGCAGGACATTCCAGGGCCCATGCTGAGCCGGGTGGGCCTGGGGCTTCGGACACCACCAGCAGCAACATCTGGCCAGGCTATTACCTCATGGACCTGAGGGGATGGACGCCCAGGGGCTTCGGCCTGATGCCACCCCTGGCCAGAGCCAGAGCAGGAGGCCCTTGGCTAGGCTGGGCAGGGGTGGAAACAGGAAGAGGGGCAACAAGGGAATGGGAGAGTGAAGAGGAAGGGCAAGCCACCCAGGGATAGGGAGGGGAGACTTTAGGAAGGTTCTAGGGGTGGGGGGCACAGTGCATCTCAGGGAGAACCCAGGAGGGTGAGTGGCTGGAGAGAAGGAAGAGGAAGGAGCTCGGTGTCAGGGCTGGGAATGTATCAGTGAGGCAGGGACAGGACACAGAAAAAGTGCCAGGGAGGGAGCCAGGATGTGAGCGAGGGCAGTGAGGTGGGGAGAGGAGAGCAGGTGCAGGGGGAGTGGGGTGGGCCAGCAGCCGGCCAGCCGGCATCCCCAGGAGAAATAGAAATACAGAGAGATGCAAGCAAGTGGGCACTGAAGCTGGATCTCCTCCTGTGCCAATGGATGCAGCTCTGGGCACTCCATGGTGGCCCAGGGATGTCCCCACCATCCCTCCATGGCCTTTGCCCTTCTTCCTATTCATATTTATTTATTTATTGCCTCCTATGAAGTTTTCCCTTCCATCCAATCCCTCTTGCCCGTGTTGCCCTGACCCCCACCCCAGCCATCCAGCTGTCTGTGCAACTCTCTGTCTGTCACAAGGAAAGTAAAACCGGCGAGCAGCAGAATCTATGTGTGGTCTTTGGGGAGGGCTGGGGGTAGGGAGCGATTCCTGGGATGGGGCATTCGGCCTTCTCTGGCCCAGTGAAGACACATTTGGGGATATACTGGCCAGCACACTGAGATTTCCCACTCATCCCTAGGCTCTTGGGATCCCTCACTCCTCTTTATTCTCAGAGGAAGGGGGACTGCACTTTGCTCCTTGGCCCGAAGTTTCTGGAATGCTGGCAGACCCACTGAATCCCCACTGAGTCCCACCTCCGCTCATACACTTCCTCTTCACATCTTCGGGAATGCTGGGCTCTGGCATGGACCAAACCACACCCCAGACCTGGCTCAGCCTCCTTCACTCTGGTCCTGCCCCTCACCACCCCAAGGAAGATGCATTTCATCCTGACAGTTAGCAAGAGGGGCAGAATGAAGAGCTGCCAAAGATATCAGGAGATGCCCTGGCCCCAGCCTCTTGGCGGCACAGCACTGAGCTGTGGGTGCTCTGGGTGGCCATGTCCAGCATTTTCCTGGCACTGAGGGACACATCAGTCTGGGTCTTCTTGTCCCCTGGGCAAGTTAAAGGGTCTGCTAGGCGCTAAGGCACCCTGGCTCTGACAGCTCCCCTGCAGTGCTACAGAATGGACTCTAAGTCCTAGAACTGAGTTGCCCTGCCCTGAGGTGAGAGGAAAAAAGAAGTCAGATTCCTTGTACACAGAGGATGGTTTCCCAACTACCTAGAAAACTATTCTTGGCAAATGGAAAGGAACAAAGCCTCCAACCTCAAGCAGAGAGAGCTGGCACTGGTGTGTTGCCAACCGAGTTTGAGGCCCCTTGGCTTCAACTCCAACAACACTCTGCCCAGCCCTACCCAGCCTCTCTGGCTTCCCAGGACCCCAGGGAAGAGAGCCTCATCACCATAAAATAACAGGATGTTAAAGCCAGCTGGAAGGGATGAGAGACACCTTGCCCACCTGTCATTTTAGGGATGAAGATATACAGCTTGCCGGTTAGAATCTCTAATCCCCAACACCCTGCAAATGTTTTCATATAAAAAAGAGGTGCCTGAACTCATATCTTGATAAATGGTAGAGTTCCTCTCTGCTGTCCCCTCTCTGATCTGGAGCTGCCTTCCCATCTCCATTGGAAATGGCATGTGAACTGCTTATTTCAAACCCGGAGGAGCAAAGGTAATTTATGTCAGCAGAGCTGTGTCAAAATTGCTCTGATCAAAAGGTGACAGCACTCCACACCTGGGCGGGTAGTCACAACGAATGGAAGCAACACTCCCACTGATGTCCTGGGCACCCCTTCACCTCAGGCAGTCAGATATCCCTATGCCCTGGTTTCTGCCCCCAAAGGGCTTGGCAGACCAAGGCTTGGGGAGTCAGAAGTAGTGCTAATGTCCAGGGACAGTTTGATCAGCCAGACTCTACCCTGTCACACCAAAGGGAGCCAGTGTGGATGGGGTTGGCATTGGAAGGGCTGCTGTTCTCAAAAATCTCTCCCAGCCCCTCTCAGTGTGCCCACCAGGGGGCACACTGCAGAAATGACAACGTAGATTCCTGGGGTAAGTGTGGGTGTAGGGGAAGAGTAAAGCTTCTGGATTGGTGTTCATAGCCATGTGACCCTGTCATGACCGGCTGTATGGATCATGAACTCCAGGGTTACTCAGGCTTCATTCAGGGACACCCCCAAGAACACTTATACCCTCTTAACCTACGGTGTCTAAGGAAGGGCATGTCTGCCCAGCTGCACAGAGGCTGACCTGGGTACAAAGCTGCTGCAGCACTGAGCTGAGTCTCTTGCTGGTGGAGGGGGGGGGGGGGGGGGGTCTGGTCCTCCTGGGAGTGGGAGGATACCTCCAGCCTTGGGAGGGCATGGGGCTGCACCCAGCTGTCCAGGCACTGACACAGTGTACCCCAGAACCGCTCAGGTTTCCCCCCGCTGGGCTTGCCCCAGTGGCTGAGCCAGTATCCCAGGCATCTCCTCCAGCTATATAAGGAGCCCACTTGAGTCAGGGGATGGGCACTGGGGTCGTGGGGGACTTGGGGCCAACCATACCAAACAAGGCAAGGTTACTGGCATTGTATAAAACCAGGGCCTGTGGCTGGTTGCCTGCCTGTGGCCCTAACGGTGCCATCCAGAAGGGCTCCGTGGTGGCTGCAACAAAGCCAACTGAGGTCCTTAGGTCAATCTCTGCAGGGTGAGTTCATTCCTCTGAGAAGCCTCAGACATTCCCACCCCGATCAGGTAGGCAAAGGGCCAAAGGTCAGAGCCTCTGTCTCCACCTGCACACCCTGTTTGTTATCCCGCTCCCCAGATGTCCAAAGTAGCTCCTGCCAAAAAACCGGCAGCCCCACCTCCAGGATGTACCCTGGATATCAACGACAACCAGGTTAGAGGGCAGCCATTCATATCCAGGCTCTTACCGGGGCCACAGGTGAGGGGGACCCCTGGAGCCCTGGAAAGGAAGGAAGTGGAGCAACAGAAAGCGCATTCCTGCATTTGGTACGCGGGTGGGGACACTAAGCACAGTGACATGCACAACTATGGTCACTGTTCTTAGAGAAGAGAGGTTACCGAGGTGCCGAAGAGCGACTGGCATTCTGTCAGGGTAGCACTTCAGGGACAGCCCCCCTTCCTACCCACCCCCATTTCCCCCGCTTAGGGGTGGGTGGGCAGGAGATGCTGTGCAGGTGGGCTGGGCTGCAGGCCTGCCCGAGAATGTCTCGAGCTCTGGGCCTGGACCCCACCGCGGTTGCTGGAGCCGCTGAAGGATGTGGCGCTGATCGAGGGCAGCGCGGCCAAGTTGACTTGCCGAATTTCGGCTTTTCCCGACCTATTCATCCCCTGGAGCAAGGACGGCAAAGAGCTGCACGACGGACCCAAGTATCGCTACGTTTTTGAGGACCCTGATGTAGTGTCTCTGGTTGTGCGCGACGGCGAGCTGGCAGACCTAGGCCAGTACAGTATCAGTGTATCCAACCCCTCGGCCAGTGCTCCGACTCGGCTCGAATCCTGGTAGAGGGTACGTGCCTCCGGCGCAAAGCTAGGGCGCAAAAGAGCCAGGCGCAGTGGCGTGTGAATATCTCTGGGCCTGGCCCATTCGGGTTCCGGTTCTAGCGAGCCCAGCCCCGGGCTCAGAGAAGTCAGCTGTGGGCTTCCATCATTCCTCTGGGGTTGCAAGGGTCAAGAGGGAGAGACCCAGAGGCAGAGGCAGGGTTAGTGCTGGATTTTCTGGCTCCCAATCCTGCGCAATTTCCACTACTCAGCTGTCTCCAAGGCACCGCATGATGTGAGGCCATTCCCAGGCTTCCACCCGCTAAGTCTCTTTTGATCCACTATTCGGCACCGAGGAGTAGCGGGGATAAATTCGGTTTAACAGCTAAGGAGATGAAACCAGAGAAGCTAATGGCTTGCCGGATGTCACCCTGCGAGTTTAAGTGCACCTCGTATTTAGGGTCAGATATTAGCTGGGGAGATGATGCCCCCATGCCAATGCACCTCCAGGTCCCTCACTGGGCCGCGTTCCTCTCCCCTTCCTCTAGTCCTGGCTAAGATTAAAAAAGGACCGGACAACACGAAGGCGCGCAAAGGCACCACGGTAACGCTGACTGCGAAGGTCTTGGGCGAGCCTCCGCCCGACACGGGCTAGACCAAGGACGCGGAGGGCATCGAGGAAGACGACAGGCAAGGGCCGGGACCTGAGTCAAGGACAGGGTCTGGGGGTGGAACCTTGGCGGTCCTGTGCCCAGGAACAGGCTGGGACAGGGATTCGGGTAGGGCACAGGACGACGAACAAGACAGCTGGCAAATTAGCCGGGCCCAGTGCCCGCGCGTAAACTGACCCGCAGCTTCCTCCTGCCCCTCTCTGCCCCTCCCCACGATGTTCTTTGAGATCGGCGCCAGCACCACGACGCTGACCGCTCGCCGGACCACGGCCGAGGCCAGCGGCAAGTACGAAGTGTACGTGGAGAACAGGCTGGGGATGAACCAGAGCTTCGCGCGCGTGGACGTGGCCTGAAGAAACCCTCAGACCTCTCGTCCTGACCTCAAGGCCAGGGATGAGTGGGGCCGACAACCCTCCCGGGTCTTGCTTAATAAAGCTGCTCTCTGCCCCTCCTCCTCTGTTCTGCGCTCCAGCTTCGCATTCTGTCTCCCCGGCCACCACTCCACACTTATTCCAGACCCACAGGCCAAGGTCACAGAATGTTGGAGTCGGAGGGAAGTTTGGAGAGCGTCTGTTCCATGCTTCATCTTACAGTCAACCCGAATTAGGATTTCTCTCACCGTCGGACCTCCCAGCGACCCGACCCCTTTCCACCGGTTCCCTTCCCAGCGGAACGGGCGGGGCAGCCCAGACTCCGCCCTCCCTCCCTTCGCTTGGCTCAAGCCCCGCCCCCTCGTGTCTGTGCGCGTTCTGGCCTCGCCCCTTCCAAGGCAAGCCACGCTCCAGTCGTCTCCAGTCCCACTTCCCCGTAACCTAGTTCTCCACTTTGGCCGCTGCCCTTGTGCCTATTTCGGGACAGCTGGGGTCCCCATCTTACATTCCAGTCTCTGCTGCTCAGGGACCCTCCTTCTTCTCATTTAGGCCCGTCCCCCGATCCTTTGGCAACGCCCCCGGCTTCCACCACCACTCTCAGTCTCAAAAAGTTAGAAAGGCAGAGGAATCGTCAGAACTACAATTCCCGGCAGGCCATGCGAAGCATTCTCGCGAGCTGCGAGAAGACACGTGCGCGGAAGGAACAAGCAGTAGAGGGCGGCTGAGCCGGAGTGAAGGGAGCTAGTGGTAAAGGGAGCTGCTGCGGGCGTGACAGGAGGGGCAGGGGCAGGGAACGGGCCCTGGATGGAGGGCAGGATCGCTTTGCGCGTCCTGGCCTGTGTTGGTCCTGTAACCCCTGCCTATAAGAAGCCAGGGATTATTGGACAGTCAGTTGTGGGGTTCAGGTCAGCAGTGAGTCCTCAGAATCCAGAAATTCAGTAGCAGTCTATTGAGATAGCAGGGGTTGGTGGATGTGTGGGATGCCAAGGGAACCTATCTTTTGAGTCAGGCCTCAGCGTGTGCAAGTTCGTCTTAGGATTCAGATACGGCGTATTGAGTTTTTGCTGGATTGGGTTTCACCAAATGAAATCAGTGTTAGTTCAGGACTTGGGGTTCACAGCTAGGATTGAGCTTAAATATCTGGGGCCCACTTTGCCGTTCCATATTCATGTTTCACTGTTGGAATTCAAAATTATACCTCTAGAATTTGAGAATCGTTGGGTTTAAAGTTTCAACTTTTCTGAGATTTGGGGTCTTAGAAGAGGGTCTGCTGAGTTTCTGAGTTTGCAGAGTGTATTCCTGGCCAAAGGGAAATCTGTTAGAGATGAATTTGTGAGATGCAGATTTCAGAATTTGTGAGGAATCCCTGTGAGATTTAAAGGCCAACTGGAATCGGCGCTAGGATGTGTGGTATCTAGGGAGGCACTATTCAACTTAGGGTTTACATCCTGAAGAAGGCTAAGCATTATTTGGGGGTTAGGGTTTGCTTGGGATGTGAGACCTGAGCCTGATTTCTTTGTTGGGGTTTGAAGTTTAGGTAGCAATCATCATCATGCTCAAAGCTGTGATCCTGATTGGAGGCCCTCAAAAGGGTGAGGAGCGGGGGAAGTGGGGAAAGGGTTGTGCCAGAGTGGTTGGTCGCGTGGGGGCAGAGGGAGGCAAGAGGCTGAAATGTTCTTTTCTATCCCAGGAACTCGCTTCAGGCCTTTGTCTTTTGAGGTCCCCAAACCACTGTTTCCTGTGGCTGGGGTCCCTATGATCCAGCACCATATTGAAGCCTGTGTCCAGGTAACCCCATAGGCTCCTTTCTCCCATCACCCTTCCTGCTCATATCTTTCTTGCGTTATTTTACCCTTTCCCAACCATGATCTCTTCTTGTTAGGTGTAACTCTAAAGACCATCATTCATAGATGATGATGTGAATGGTGTCCCCTTAACTTGTGCAGTGCGTCTGCCCCGATGCTTTCTCCTACTCTGGTCTCACCTGGCCTCTTTCTGCTCAGATTTCATGCTTATTTTTAAAATACAGAATGTGGGATCAGGCAGACATCTCAGAGACAATTTAGAGCAATAGATGGAGCACATCTGATAGGCTGAAGCAGGAGGATCCCAGTTGCCAGCCTGGGCAACTTAGTGACTTAGGAAAATCCTGCCTCAAAATAAGAAATGAAAAAGAGCTGAAGATGTAGCTCAGTGTAAAGGCCTTGGGCTCACTCCTTACAGCGCACACACACACACACACACACACACACACACACACACAGCCATAGCATGGGAACCTTTAATGATAACAAAGCACTCATTCCCTTTCTTGCTATAGAGCTCATTTCTTTAATGCTTTTAGTATTTGGAAAAACAAAGTTTTTGTTTGAATCCAGTGTCTGCCTGCTGTGAGACCTGGAGCAAGCAAACCTCACACCCTCTCTGAGCTTCAGTTTCCTTATCTGTGAAGTAGAGATTAGATTCCCTTTGTGGGATGGCATTGGTGTAAAGTGCCAAGTTCAATGCAGGCACCCTTGCCTCATGCTGATCTCAAACTTAGACTGACAGATAAGAGAAAATTAGAAAAGATGGATTATCCTTCAGCACACCTTTGTAGGCAGTCTTTCCTAGAGCGAGTCCCAGTGGCGGGGTGGGGACAGGAAATATAAAAGATTGAAAGATCCAGCTGAGACCTTCTCTAACTTCCTCATTGTCCAGAGGAGAAATCAGGGCAGAGTGGTAAAATGAGTGCCTAAAGCCCCCCAGCTGTACCTGAAACTGTGATCTATGAACTTCTGGGGCAACAGCAGGGATTCCCCCAACATTCCCTCCTATCAGATAAATTTTCTTCCAACTTCTTCCCTTCTCCTCAGGTCCCTGGGATGCAGGAGATTTTGCTCATTGGCTTCTACCAACCTGATGAGTCCCTTATGCAGTTCTTAGAAGCCGCACAGCAGGAGTTCAACCTTCCAGTCAGGTGT
This sequence comes from Heterocephalus glaber, assembly GCF_000247695.1. The sequence continues at coordinate 5,556,698 of NW_004624823.1, read as the reverse complement.
TTGTGCGTACATTATGGGGAGGGAGGCCCTCAGAGTTCTCCGCAGTGGATTTCAGTCAGTGTTTGCCACATTTCACCCTCATACGCTAGAAGCTTAGTTGGGCATCTCTGAATCCCTAGATACACTATATAGAGTTTCTGTGTGGGCCTTGGGCAGTACTCCCAGAAGCTAGGGGATATCACTTTCTGTGGTACATGCTATCTGTCTCTTCAGATTTCACTGAGCTGCCTCTGGGGTCCCTGGGGACAGGTACTTGCAGGAATTTGCCCCCCTGGGCACAGGTGGTGGTCTCTACCATTTTCGGGACCAGATCCTGGCTGGGGGCCCTGAGGCGTTCTTCGTGCTCAACGCCGACGTCTGCTCTGACTTTCCCTTGAGTGCTATGCTGGATGTTCACAGACGCCACTGCCACCCTTTCTTACTCCTTGGCACCAGGGTAGGGGGCCCAGAAGGCCTGGAGGGTGTTGGGGAGGCAGAGGCAGCCCAGGGAGTTGGAGTGGGAATGTGTGTCAGGAGGAAGATGTACTGCCCCAGCAGTGACGGAGGTGTCACTGGTGACCCTGAGCCCTTTGGCTGCTCAGGAGTAGGGAAGGGGAGGGCAGCTGTCAGCTCTTGCCCCTGTTGAAGGGCTGTCAGCAGTGGAGATACGTGCCTGCGTGCCAGGTGCTACAGGGGATGGAAAGAAAGAATGAGCAAACAGACCTGCTGCCCTGGAGCAGGCCGGTCACTGTCTCCAGTATGTCTGTTTTTCAGGCTAACAGAACTCAATCTCTCAACTATGGCTGCATCGTTGAGAATCCACAGACACATGAGGTAAGAGCAGAGGGGCTGGGTGGGCCCACTCTGCATCATCATTCCCACTCCCATGACTCTAGAGACTGCTGAAATGCTCTATGAATTAAGTCCCAGTCTTGGCAGTCAGGTGAGACAGTCCTCTATTAACATGCTCATAGTGGGGCCATAATTCATATGTCTCACTGCTGTACAGCTCTGAACCACAAGAAGTACATGTGTGACTGTCCCGTGGGGTGGTATGGGACAATTCCAGCTGTTAGTACAAGCCGACCGATGGGACAGTCATGCATGTACCACCAGTGGTACAAGCCACCGGGAACGTGGTAATCATTCTGTTTACTTTTGAGAGACTGGCTAGGGGGAAGGGGCAACAGTTAATTTCCATGGGCGTGGTACCGTAAGAGTGTGCATGAGGAGTGCTAGGGGGGACAGAAAGGGGGCTTGCAGAGCCTTACGCCTTACCTTGGGTGGAGGTGGGGAGGGCTTTCTGGAGGAAGAGAGCGTGAGCTGAGATAGATTTGTCTAGATGGAGGAGGCAGGAAGGCTGGAGGCAGAGGGAACAGTATGTGCAAACGCAGAGACAGGAAACAGTGTAGTGGCTCCACACTCCCCGCCCTGAGCCTCAGACTTTCACACGCCCCTTTTATTTGATCTTGGTTTAATATAAAGCATACATACAAATGCACAGACACGTACGCACCTAGTTTTGTGCCAGGCACCAGCTAGGTATGAGAGGAGAACCAAAAAGGCACAATCTTCACTTCTCAGGAACCACTGGTCTGAAAGGAAAGTCATCCTTTGGAGATGGCAGTGTCACAGGGGAGGTATGGCTGGAGGCCTGAATAGCTAAGTCCTGGCCTAGCATGGTAGGACTCACAGAGGGCAGAACAACATCAGCTGGGTTTCAGAGACGGGTTTTCCAAAGAGGCTGGAAGGCATTCCAGGCACAGGCAGCCAATGGCATGGAGCTGTGTTCTGGGAGCACTAGGTGGTGGGGAGTTCAGTTTTATCTTGAAGGTGAAGGTGAAGGGCAGTCAGCTCGGGGTGTGAAGGGAGGAGGGCCTGGAGATGAGAGGGTCTTAGGGGATTGTGGTAGGTGGCGGTCACCCTCACTATGAACCCGTCTTTGCTGTCCTCAGGTCCTACACTATGTAGAGAAACCTAGCACGTTCATCAGCGACATCATCAACTGTGGGATCTATCTCTTTTCTCCCGAAGCCCTGACACCTCTTCGGGATGTCTTCCAGCGCAATCAGCAGGAAAGACAACTGTGAGGCAGGCCCCAGGGCCCTTACCCCGTCCCAGCCCCCACCCCCGGCCTCCACAGGCTCCTTTTCAACCTGCTCACCCTCTTCCTTCCTCCTCCCTTTCCCACTTGTCAACTCCAGCGCTGATCCCTCCCCTTCTAACCTCATTCTGTCCCTCTTCCTTATCCAGCCCAGTTCCTCCTCTGTCACCACCTGCCCACTCCCCTCTGGACCATGTTGGTCAGGCCCCCCCCGAGTGTCCCAGAGACATCTTTCAGAGCAGACAGTAACACACACTTGGGTGCACACATGCTCCAGTGCGCACACGTGCACACACACACACACATCCTCAGGCTGGCTCCCCTGGAACATACCACCCCAGAACTCTGCTTGCCAATCCCAGATCACCCTTCTGAGGCCTTTCCTCCTCCCCGCTCACCTCCCCATCTCCTGCCTCGTTTGCTCATAGCCATTTCTCACCCCACCATGTCTCTGCTTCTCTCCATTTCTCCTGGCCTCTCTGTCTCTGTTTCCGCTGAGCTGGCACCTCTGCCATCTCCTTCTCCCTCTCTTTGTGACTGTCCCTGCCCTCACCAGCTGCCTTGCTCTGGGGTGAGTCTGTTTCATTCCATCCAGTGAGGGGAGGGTGACTGGAGGGGTGCGTGGGGAGGAGGTCTATGTGCAAATCAGGGGGGTACCTGCTGGACACAGAGCGGGCATGGGGAGGAGGTCTATGCCCAGGGCTCCCTGTGAGAGCCGCAGCTCTAGGGGGTGGGGTGAGTGGGAAAGGCATTTGGAGGTGAGTCCCCTTTGGAGAGGACCCAGCCAGACATGGAGAGGGGCTTGGAGAGGTGGTGGGGACTCAGATTACTTTCTGGAAAGACACATGGGTCGAACTTTTGAGGTCATCCGGGTAACTAACGACAGTATCCTTCCTTTGCCAGGGAGGACTCTCCAAGCTCATGGCCAGGGGCAGGGACCATCCGCCTGGAGCAGGATGTGTTCTCAAACCTGGCTGGGAAGGGCCAAATCTACGTGCACATCACAGAGGGTATCTGGAGCCAGATCAAGTCCGCAGGGTATGTAGCCGCAGGATGTCTGTGGCTCTGATTGGGAGGCTGGGGTGCCTAAGGCTTGAGACTTTGGGGTGATGGGTATGGCCCTGCTGGCCCCTGACCCCCACCTCCCTTTTGGTCCCCAGCTCAGCTCTCTATGCCTCCCGCCTCTATCTGGGCCAATACCAGATCACTCACCCGGAACGGCTGGCCAAGCATTCGCCAGGGGGTCCACGGATCCGAGGTACCAGCAGGCCCCAATTGTTAACTTCTGTCCCACCCCTCTGCCCTCTGAGCCAAGACCCTGACCTCAGGTCCAGAGGTGAAGTCTCAATCCCTGCCCCTCCCCATCCAGATGTGGTTTGGGATATTTGCCCCCAGATTCTCTCTTCTGCTTCTAGGAAACGTTTACATCCATCCCACGGCTAAAGTGGCCCCTTCGGCCGTGGTAAGCAGTGGGCGCATTCCTGGAGAGGAAGGGTGGCTGCTAGGGTATGGCTGGGGTTACAGAGACTGCCTGAGCTCAGGGTGCTGGTCTCTCTGCTTTGGCCTCCAGCCGGTCACTTGGCTCATCTATTCTAGGAGGGAATTGGACTGGGCTGTCCCCATGTCCTTTCCTGGGCTCATGGTATGTGCTCCTCTCCACAGCTGGGCCCTAATGTCTCCATCGGGAAGGGGGTGACTGTGGGTGAGGGTGTGCGGCTCCGAGAGAGCATTGTCCTCCATGGAGCCACGTTGCAGGTAGGCATCAGGCACACGGCAGCATGTGGCAGTCAAGAGACTGACGGGAGAGCCCAGGTATCCTGGCAGGGAAGGTCTGTTGCTGTCTCCCATCCCATTCACCTGGCACTATCTTGTTTGGCAGGAGCACACGTGTGTTCTGCACAGTATCGTGGGCTGGGGGAGCACTGTGGGGCGCTGGGCCCGCGTGGAGGGGACCCCCAACGACCCTAACCCCAATGACCCCCGAGCCCGCATGGACAGTGAGAGCCTCTTCAAGGATGGGAAGCTGCTGCCTGCCATCACCATCCTGGGTATGATGGCTGGAGGTCCACAGGGAGCACGCGCGCCTGTGTGTGTGTGTGTGTGTGTGTGTGTGTGTCCCTTTAGGAAACATTTACCAGGTGCCTGCTGTGTGCCAGGCCCTGTGTGAGTCACTGGGAGAATGAGGCCAGGGCACAGATGGGCAGGGAGGGATTCTTCCCAGATGGCCAAGACCCTGAGCCCCTTGCCTGTCTCCCCTCCCTGACCTCTCCCTGGTGCCTCACTGCCGCAGGCTGCCGAGTCCGGATCCCTGCCGAGGTGCTCATCCTGAACTCAATTGTTTTGCCACACAAGGAGCTGAGCCGCAGCTTCACCAACCAGATCATCCTCTGAGGGGGCCTGTCAGAAAGCCCCCCGTCCACTCCTCTGGAAGGCTGCTGCCCTGCTTGGCCAGGGTCGAAAAGGACCTGAGGAAGCCAGGCAGGATCTTCACACGCTGGGAGCAGTGTGGGTGGCCGAGGACTCCTGGCTTCCCTCCCCACTCCCAAATAAACCCAGTGAACCTTGGAGCCAGCATGGACTCCGCTTGTGCCTGGTCTGGGGGTGGGGGCGGAAGGGGGGCAGCTGAGCCAGGCCCCCCCACATTAGCATTTAAATTGGAGTCGTTGCTTCAGGCTCATGAATAATGAATCTGGAGCCCTGGTAAATCTACCCCTCCCACTGCCTGGGCCTCTTGCACTGCTCCAGAGGAAGGCCCTCCAGGCTCCCCAGCCTTCGCCCCTGCTAGCCCATCACCTCCTCCTCCTCGTTTCTCTTCACTGGGCCTGGCTGGCTCGTGTTCCAAGTATAGGATTCTGAGGGAAGGGCAGAGGATTTCAGCTGGGCCCAGGAGCTGGGAACCACAGGCTTGGGGGCTAATCACCCAGCAGCCTGCTCTCCTCAGCTCCTGCCGAGCCCCAGCCCTGGTCTGTTTTCTGCTTTGCCAGCTCCATCTGCTCCCTGCTTTTGCTTAGGTGGGGGTTGCGCCCCCCCATCTGGGGCCTCGTATCTTTCTGCTTCCTCCTTTGGCAGGCTGGGCAAGCCTGAGCCCCTGCTGATTTTTCTGGAAGCACAGTGGGAGGTGGCGTGTTCTGGGAGTGGCAATCAACCTGGCACTGCCCTTTGGCAGGGCTCAGCCCTCCCCTCTCCGCCGTCTCTCATGTTTGCCCATGACCCCCATGTGCCCCTCTCTGCTCCCCTCTCCCCAGCTGTGGGTGCGGAGCTTAGTTGCCAGATGAGCTGGTAATGATCGTAATCTGCTAATTGAGAGGAATCTAATTACCCGAAGAGAATGGGGGGGCAGGGTGTGGGTGGGAGGGAGGAGGGGTCCTGGCAGTGGGCTAGGGTGGCAGGCAACTGGGTGCTGGGGCCTTGTTATCAGCACCAGGGGCTGGGACGGAGCCCAGGATTTCATAGTTTCAGAGGCAGGCGGTTAGGAATATGCAAGGGAGCCGGTCTGAGGCTCACAGGGAGATTGGTCTGGATGTGATCTCAGCTCCTTCAAGCCCTGCGGGCTGTGTAAGTGCTGCAGGAAATGGCCCAGGATTTAGTGGTCCTGACCTGTAACCTGTACCTACTCAGCCCCCTTCTTATTTCTTCTGGTTCCTGCCTCCGGTGGCGCAGACCTAATCCTCTCTACGGGTAGGGAGCTGCAGAGATCTACTCTGGCTCTGGGGTCATCTCCCCGAGGAAGAGGCTGGGAGAGGGCTGCGCCACAGGGCCAGGCTCTGGGTCCCTTCCCTCTCCTCCCCCAACCCTGACCCTTCTGTTCCGAGTGGTTGGCAGAGGCCATGGCAGCTCCATCATAAATATGATAATTTAATTATTTTCTCAGCAAAACACCGTGAAATCCAATAAGTCTGTGTCAAGCCCTGGCCCCCGGGACCCCCCTCCTAGACCCAGTGGGGGTGGGAACGTGGTGGGGAGAGGCACTGGAAGGGGAAAGGGTCAGTGTTTGAAGGGGGGCAGCTAGTGAGGCCTCTAACCCACCCCCCAGCAGGGCAAGTCACTGGTATGGAGGGGGTCCTAAGTGAAGAGGCCGGAATGCCCCACTCTTCCAGAGCCCTTTCTGTGCTGGGAGGGACCTAGGGGCCCATCTGACTCTGCCAAAGGTTCATTAGGGATCCCCTTGTCCACCACCTTTGGAACCCTGCACCCAACCTTCGTTAGCCCTGTAGGGGTAGAAGGTGCAGGCCCTAGGGAGGGTTTGAGAAGGGAGAAACACCAGGGGACTGGCTGGGAAGTGGGGGGAGGGATGCGGGGGAGGGGTGCGCTCCTGCCATTAGCGCTTTTTTCGGTTTCCATAAAAAGATTATTCTGTAAGATCGGCGAAGGGGAGCGAGCTGGGGATGGGGGGTGGGTCCCTGGCACCAAGCTGGATGGGGCGACGGGAGGAGAGCTGGGGACAGGGACGGAGTGAAATCTGGATGGGCTTCAGGAGCCAGCGGAGGGGTAGAGAGGGAGCCAAGAACGCAAACTGGGGGAGGCGCTGGACGGGGTGGTGTGGGGCAGGGTCCCAGCCCCTTTGGCAGGGTTGCTCAGGGCCCTAGTCCCACCTCCGACCCGATCCCCCTCCCTCCCCCTGGCACTTAGCAGCCGTTATGGGGGAGCAGATTGCAGCCCTCCCCCCCCTCTGGGAAGCAGGCACAGCTGGGGCCGCCACATCTGCAGCATCAGCAAGGAGCACAGCTGGGTGTGCCCAGAGCCACGCTCCCCAAAACACAAAGGGGGTGGGGGCCAAGGAGAGCCCAGACCCCTGAGACGGACACGCTCCTCAGGTGAAGCTACACCCACCAACACACGCTCCCTCGTGTGCAGAGACGGAGAACTGGCAAACATGCAATTACCCAGCCCCGCCTGCCACCCCCGCTCCCCTCCCCCAGCCCCTCCTCTTCCCCTTTCTCCCCGCCGAGGCTCCCTACCACCACCACGGCCACCTCTGAACTGCCTGGGCTCAGGTCTGGAGGGACCCCGGCCTCACCTGCACCAAGACACCATTCCGGGGGGCTAGGAGAGCAGGGGTGGGGACATCCTGGGCCCACTCTGTCGCCTTTTAAGCTTGTTCCTCTCCCACAGAGAACCTCCCTCTGAAATTCTGGTCCTTGCCATAGCCTGGGTCTGCTGGGGTCTCCGTGCCGGGGGGGGGGGGGGGGACGCGGTGACTGGTACCAGTGGCCCTCCTGTGTTCCACTGGCTGCCCCTAGGAGGCGCTGTGTGCCCTCAGTTTCTCCATCCATCAGCGGAGCAGCTCTCAGGGTGGCCTCTGCCCCTCTGCCTCTCCCCCCCTTGCGGGTAATCCTCCACTACCCGGCCCGCAACAGCACATCCCTCCGCTTAGCTCTGCTGCCCTGACAAGTGCAGGGTGTGGGACTCCCTCAATGGCAGAAAAGTCTTCCCAGACGGATGCCGAAGGGTCCCGTCTCTCCTCCTTTCCCAGTTAATCGACACCTCGTGGCCCCTGATTCAATCCTGCCCCCCTGCAGCCCTCGCTTTCCCACTCGTCTTGCCCTCAGCCCTCTCCTCCCTGCCCCCCACCCTGTCCCACGCCACCCCCCATGCCCCTCAGAGCTTTAATCCCTCCTGCTGCTGGGCCGCCTTATCTGCTCCCAGCAGCTTTCGCTGCTGCAAAGCCCTCTCCCCCTCCTGCTCTGGATCTTCTCCCCCTCCTTCCCTGCTCTCGCTGCTCTCAGACCAGCGCCCCCTCCTGCCCAGCCTCCCTGCCACTCAGCCCCCCACCATGGCTCCGGGCTGACACCAGATCTGCGCCCGGTGCCCTTTGCCCTCTCTCCGGCCTCGGCTCGGAGGCTGTAGACAGCCCCCCCCCCCGCTCCCACACTGCCCTCTCCCATCCCAGCCCACTCTGCAGGCCCTGCAGTCTTGGCCAGTTTCCGGCCAGCCAGAATCGTCCTTCTTGCCCGCCTTTCCTGGTGCCCTCCTCAGGGGTCCCCAGATCTTGGACCCAGTCCATTTAAATCCCGATGGCCCAGGGCCTTGAGCAGGGATGGGGGGGGTACCCGACTTCGCAGAGGGTGCTGCTCTGGGCTGGCCCGAGGGGGGCCCCGGAGCACCAGCGGCGGTTGGGCCGGGCCTGGTGGTGGGGCGCTAACTCTCTTCTCTCGCCTCCGATCACGTCCGGGCCTCCCCACCCCCTTCGCCGGGACTCTCGTTAACCGCTTCTCCTGCCTCGTCCGCGGCATAAATAACCCAGATAAATCAGCCGCCGTCCGCCCCCCGCCCCTCGGCCCCCGCACAGCCCGTTTGTCACCGCTGCTCGCTCACCAGCCAGGCCTGGCCCGGCCCTGGCCTCCCGGTCCTCGTCCTTCCCCGCCCACATCTGTCCCACCGTGGCTCATCCCTGGTCCACACCAGCCAGAGCCGGGTTTCTGGGCCTGGGGAGGTGGCAAGGGGGTGTCCCCTGGGAGCAGACGGAGGCTGGGGGCCGTCTCCAGAGAATGCGGTCCGGGAGTCTGAGGGGTCCTCCAGGTAGCTGGGTCCTGCCGGGAGCCAGTCCGGGAGGGAGTCTGGGGCCCACGTGGTAGGAAGGGGCAGATGCTGCTTAGCATGGGGGTCCCCTGTGGGAAAAGGCTTCCTTGGAACCCCCTCAAGGTGAATCGTGGGTGATCTCAAGGTCTCCCTTTGGGGCATTTGCCCGCATAAAACCTCCACGCCTCCTCCGCGCTGGGAGCTGGAACCACCCCCCCACCCCCACACACCCCCACACCCCCACCCCCGTTACCCCTCCGCCCCACCCCTATTCCCACCCCGTCCATTCTAAACTCTGCCTCCCAGTCCTACTACCAGTCTTGTCTCGCTGCCGGGAAACCTAGTTCATCCTCTGAGAAGCAGAAATGGGCGGAGAACTGGACTGGGAACAAATCCGGGGAATGGGAACAATTGAAGGGCAGAGGAACCCTGGCTGAGGCTTTACACCCTGACCCTGCAGCAGCCTTCCTCCTGCACTCCCAGGTGCCGAGTAGGCCCTCCCTGCTTCTCACACTCAGCTCCGGTTCCAGCCGCCACCCATGGCCCTGAGGCTTCCCTGCTAGGGGCCGCTGGTCCCCTGGGAGGAGCTGAGGGAAGGGAGGAGGACCGCGGAGCTTGGGCGCAGGGCTGGGGTGGGGGTGGGGAGGAAGCTGGGCCAGGCCCCAGGGACCAGCTGGGCAATGAGCCGGGGAAGCAGCCGGGAGGCTAAATGAGGGAGATTATCACCCAACTGCAGCCGGGCAGAGGGAGGCGGGTGGGAAGCAGGGAGAGGCGGGGGG